>JAYESA010000010.1:140635107-141195107 GCA_036927795.1 Iris macrosiphon | reverse complement strand
TTATATTCACACATATAAACAAGATCTTATATAACATAACCTATATTAACATATCAAGATTTTTTTAATCTAGGGTATCAAATGTGTCTGTGTCTGTGTCGTGTTAGTAGTATGAGTGTCATGTGTGTGTGTGTGTGTGTGTGTCTGTGTATGGGAGAGATAGTCTGTGTTAGTATCGTACCCGTGTGTGTGTATGTGTTTATATATGGGAGATATATTTTGTGTCTGTGTCATATTCGTGTGTCAGGCTCCGTGCCCAGAATATTGGAGAGCGGGGGCTGACAAAGCCAGGTACGTATATCTAAGTACTCCAGTACCCCAAAATACAGTCACTACTGTGAATAGACATAGGGGTTAATACTATAAGCTATCAGTCAACCTAGGTTGAGAAATCCTAGTGTCTCAATCATAGCAGAAATCCATAATATACAAAAAATATGATCATCAGAAGTAAAAGAGTAAATTGTCCCAAACCATATATACATAGCTGATCATGAAGCTACTAATACAAAATGAAGAACTAACAAGAGTGTAAGTCATACATGATCAACTCTAGCTATAGTCTAGAATATGCTAATCATGTCATGCCCAATAGGCGATATAACAAGTCCAAAATATGAGCTAACAGGTGCTTCGGGCTAAATGCCACAAAAGAATATATACAATAAGTGGGAGAACAAGATAGAAACTCACTCAATCGGTCTGGTGCTCTGTGTTGTCACAATCCTCGGGAATGAACGAAAGATCCTCTAGCTCTACTACCGGATCTGGCTAACCAAAACTAGTGGGGTCAGACCCCAAATAGCAAGTACCACAAAGGAGGCCAAACTAATTTACTAAAACCAGCAATACAACAAAGTGCTACAATATCCTAAGCAATATTATTACTACTACATTTTCAACTAGGGGTATTTTTGGTCATTCTATAATTATATAATTATTGTGCATGTTATATATTAATTATTATATTTATTAATTATTGTTAGTAGACTATATTAATTATTGGACTTGTGTTAGTGGACCCATTTAGACTTGTCATGAACCATGAACCCAACATTTAAGTTAGACCCAATTAGGCCAAATATTAGTCACCCTTTGATTAATTAGTGATTTAACTAATCCCTTTATTAGGAGTATAAGCTTCTCACTAATTAACTTATCTTCATGACAACCCAATAGGGGTATTATTGTCTTTGTATAATTACTTGGAGAGGGGGGCTAGTGGCCGCCTATAGAGAGGGGGAGAAATTATCTCTCTTTCTCATTTTATTTTATTTCATCCCAATTTGGTCTTCTTTTCTAATTCAACTCATTCCTCTACCAACTTTCGATCAAATTACTTCCAATTACTCTCATTTTTCACCATTAGTAGATCTAGAAGTAAGGAGGAGGCAAGAAGCACCAAGGAGAAAGAAATTGCACAAGTTGAGACCTCTTCGTGTCCAATTAGAGAAGTACATTGGGAATCCATCTCCCAATAGGAACAATTCATAATTCTCTCTTTAATTAGGTTCTATTTATGCAATTTGATCACTAGAAACCCACCTATAGACTAGAGCTACCTATAGGAAATAGAATTAGCCTCTAGGGACCGCTATTGTGAATGTTATATTAATTTTTGTGTCCAATTTGGAAAAAAATCAGAGATTGGCACACCATGTGTTTGTCAAATGGCTAATTTGAGTAAATTGACACTAGAATGGTTCTGTGTAGTGACATGTCCATAATTAGATACGAGTAGGCTGTATCATGATACTTTATGATACGGGATAATTTTAGGATTTCTCCTTCGATATTTGTGATACACATGTCATATTTTTTGCCACAAGCACTAGATTATCTATCTATTACTCTTATTTGGCTTTAATTATGATAATTGATATGTTCTTAATCTTTGAGTGGAGTTTGGTGATGGTTTGGTAGAGTATCATGAGTGTATCACAAGATAATCATAGAGTAGTGTGATATTTGGGTGATGCACAACTTTTGTTTAATGAATTGCCTTGGTGTATACTATGTATCCTATTGTCCTCTAATTATTAGATTGATATATATATCTTTTAGTGTTACACTAGGTATGTATATAAGTACTTGATTAATATATTATTTAGTATGTTATATATATTGGTGTGTCTACCTATATGTATCATAAAGTTGTGTGTGTGCACATTTAGAATGGCTATTAGTGTTCAATTTAGTGTTTGATTATGCAAGTTTTATACATACATACATACATACATACATACATACATATATATATATATATATATATATATATATATATATATATATATATATATATATATATATATATATATATATATGTTAATTGTCTTTTGTATCTTAGTGTTTGTGATATGGAGGCTTAAGGACTGCTATATATCAGTCTACAAGGGTACTCAGGTATGTGCTTTAGAACACCACAACAGCTATGGGGGAAAAGTCGGGTTTGATGGCCACATTAGTAATTCTTGGCAGCAACACATCAACATATACCTGCTGCGTGGATGGTCTGGGAAGGATAGGCATTGACTGATAGTTGGTATCAGTAGTTGTGATATAGGAAAGTTGGGGAGGTAAGTGTTTAATGTGTGCAAGGGTATCGAATTCAGATCAATAGCATGGGGGAGTTGACTGTGCAGCAGTCATGGAAAGAATAGGGTGCACGAGTAGTTGGAAATTGTATAAGTGCATAGTAGGTAATGTTGTGAGGGGCATTGGTATCTTTTGTTAGTATCAGAGTATATCAGGTATATGGTGTTAATGTGTAATATGAAGTGTCAGGATGTGTGTCCTAGTTCAGTTTTAATTGTATCATAGATATGTATAATGAAGTACGTTTGTAAGGGTTGGTCGCCTTAGTGATACTGATGTATCTTAGAGTATTAAGTATTAAAAAAATTAAGGAAATTGGTATTGGGTAGTATCTCATGACACCAATGTGTTAGTATGTGATATTATTAAGTTGTGTGTGTTGAGATTAGGTGAGTAACAGTTATTTGGGGTATTGGTATTTGGTAAGGTATACATATATTTATATAAGTTATTGGATAAATATTAGATTAGTTTATGATACCTTGATTTGAGGCTAGGTATTAGTATTGATATCTGGATTATGAGGGTATTAAGTATTAGTTGGGATTTAGAGGATAGTAGTATTGATACTAATATAATTCTAGTATTAGGTAATAGTTATTAACTAGTATAAGGTAATATGTATATTACGTAGTATTATTAGCTAGTATAAGGTATATATTGATATTGATATTATATAGTATCCTAATACCTAGTTTTAGCTAGTATAGCTTGTATCCTCAAGATACCAATCTAAAAACTTAGATATAGGCTAATACAACCTAGAAATGACTAGTTTGACCAAGTTTGACCTATAGTTGACCTAGTTTGACTATTTTAACTTAGAAATAACTTTAAGACATATATTTTGACTACTTTAACTTGTTTATAATTTTAAAATACTGTATTGATATGATATTCCATATTTAGGTCTTTGAGGCACTGTTACGGATACCGTTGATACTTCATTTCCTACTCCAGGAGAGTACATTCTCTGACAGTTTTTTGTTTATGATATCTTCTATGTTTCTTATATCTAGTGTAAATATCCTTGATTTTTTGACACATGGTTACACAGATTGGTATTTTCGGATCCCGTCATGAGATGTTATTCCTTGTGTATCTTGGTGTATCTTGTCCAAGCCTTGTTGTTTTTGTACTTATATAGACACCGATTCTTGAGAAGACTTGCTACCTTCTCATAGAATCTTGTGTCGTAGCGTACCATGGTTGGATCTACTATACCAGTCGGGGACAAAGAGTGTTAGTATAAATATGTGATCATACCCTCCTTGTGCATATCTTGTTCCTTGAATAGTGTTAATTATACACCATAGCTATGATTAATTAGGCCATAATCCTTGAATCAAGTTTCCAAACTGATCACATGTTGAAGCTAGTACTCACTCACTTAGCTAGTTGTATCGCTTGACTCTTATATATGATGCTCATTACTCTTGTATTTATTTACATTATTCTATATCTTGTATATTTTTTGCTCTTGTTCTATTTATCTTGTACTTATCTCTATTTACTGTTACATAGTCTTTATCATTTATTGGAACTACTATAAGAGTTTTGTATTTTGCTCTAATCCTGACTGGATATATTTTCAGATGAAGATGTCAAGGATTGGTATCCTACATAGTATGGACCTCAGGATATGGTACGAGTAAAGTTGGAGACTTTGGTTCAGGAGGGACTAGTACCAGTCGAGGAAGATGACACATTAGTTGTAGCACAGTAGTTAGTTGACTTCTATTGTACTAGACTTGTCTCTATCTTGGATATTAGTTATGTTATCATATTTTTGAGACTTATATTAATGATAATAGCTCTTAGTTTTTTTGGGATGTATCTTGACCCTTATTTTGATTCTCTTATATCATATCATGCGTTGATTCTTCTTTATAGATTTTGTGATTGAGTATTCATATTCATAATGATATTGAGATAACATTATATATTATTGATTATTACTGCTAGATAGAATTGTTGACCTAAACAAAGTTCTACCGTCGATGCTGCAGCGTAGGCTAGACGTACCCACGGCCCATATCTGATTATTCAGGGACGGGTTATGACATATTTTTAGTGGTGGCCCATGCAAGTCTTCGAGGTCGCAAGTAGTACGATGTCGTAGTAGTACTCAGACTTATAGTGCTATTACGAGCCTGCTATAGGATATAGGATATATGATATAGGATATATGATATAGGATATAGGATATAGGTTATAGGCTGAGAGATACTAGATCACGACTTGGAAAAACTTCTAATCTATTATTACTTGTAACTGTTCTCCTTTTATATGTTATTTTTTAAAATATAATTATCCTCCTTTGATAATATTCTATCTTGTGCCATATTGACTTCTTTCTTGTTTCGATTTGTCTTCAGGATGGTTCTGAAGGTCAGATTCTACCTCTCGGGAGTAGCTACAGCTTCCGAGAGATCCTCTACCTCTTGGCCTGCTGTTGAGAGGGCAGCTGATGATGATGCACATCGACCTGACAGAGAGCCTGCCCTTGTCACTTCTCCAGTTGTTGGAGTGTCGGCTGCTTTCGGGGGTCCTCCTCCTCCTCCTGTCCAGAGGACTGCCCCGACTATTTCAGTAGGTCTTCCTCTGCTACCTCCAGTGCCGACTGATGCAACTCAGATATTCACGTTGTTCAAGAAGATAATGGAGGCCCAGAGGGCCCAGACTGAGTTTCAGCAAAGGAAGATGGACGTAATACGGTAAGACATCGAGAGTGCTCACCAGATTGCCTTGGCAGAAGTTGAGAGAGGTGCTTCATTCCAACAGCAGGATACCAAGCCCTAGTCGGGTAACATCTAGGACTTCAAGAAGCTGGGACCTCGGGACTCCAGAGGGATAGAAGGCATCATCTATACAGATGATTGGCTCGAGGACATCGAGCGTATTATGCGCCTATCCTGTCTCACAGAGGATTTGAATATTGAGGCGGTTGGGCTCTAGATGATAAATATAGCTTACACTTGGTTCAGGAATGAACCGCTTCTCACTAATCCTGGACAGACTTGAGAGGGTTTCAAAGACCTTTTCAAGAAGAATTTTTTTACCTCTACTGATTGATTGGACTTGGCATGG
Organism: Iris macrosiphon; assembly: GCA_036927795.1. NCBI lineage: Eukaryota > Viridiplantae > Streptophyta > Magnoliopsida > Asparagales > Iridaceae > Iris > Iris macrosiphon. Next base: position 141,189,422 of record JAYESA010000010.1, on the reverse strand, counting down.
CAGTTTCAGAACCTTCAGTAAGGGAGTATGTCAGTGGAAGAGTATGCTACAGAATTCGGTAGGCTGAGCCGGTACGCGGAGCATATGGTACGAGAACCGAATATGAGAGCGAGTCTTTTCCAGGAGGGTCTGAACTGGGAGGTAAAGGTCCTCATCTCATCTAGCCATGAGACTTATTCTGCGATTCTTATGGAGTCACGTAAGGTCGAGTAGGATTTGAACTTGAGGCCCAAGAGGGATCACGATATCTTTCGTAGGGCTAGTAGCAGTGCGAGACCTGCCAAGCATCCCTAGCTCTAGTAGAGATCATTCCAGTAGCCAGAGCAGTTATATGCTCCAGCTCGGACGGCAGTTCATCGAGCACCGCAGCAGCAACAGAGACAGATTCAGCAAACTCCTACCTGTCATTACTGTAAGAAGCCAGGCCATATTTGGGAGGTTTGTAGGAGGCGGTTGAGAGTATGCTTGTATTGTGTCACCGAGGGACATCAGTTGAGAGAGTGTTCTTTGAACTCTCGATGTGCAGCTCAGGGAACGGTTTCAGCTCAGAGAGCACCGACGAGGCCACCTGCAGCACAGTCGAGGGGACCACTTCCAACTAAGCAGCAGTGTTTCTCCCAGCACCAACATCATGGAGGTGCATCTCAAGATAAAGCGTTCTCTATGATGGTCGAGGAGGCAGAGCCCATCGGAGATATTATTGCAGGTTCTATTCTTCTTGACTCCATTTCAGCTTTAGCATTATTTGATAGTGGTGCATCTCATAGCTTTGTGTCTGTTGCTTTTGCTCTCAAGCATCATATTGTAGATGAGACTTTGAGTAGGACTTACAAAAATCATGACTGGGGAGGCATTATCCTGATCAGTGATGTTTGCAAGGATCAGAGAGTTACCTTGGAATGTAGGGAGCTGAGTTCGTGTCTACTCGTAATGCCACTTCCAAGATATAATATTATACTAGTGATGGATTGGTTAAGTATGCACCATGCTAGTATAGATTACAAAGATGGTAAAGTTTTTTTCAATCTGCCAGGAGAACCAGAGTTCGAGTTTGCCAGAGGAGCTTAGGAGTAGAGTGAAAGCATTATCTGTGGAGCAATGGTAGAAGATAAGGAGTTGCCACATCCTTTGATAGCATAATTCTTGGATGTATTTCCAAAGGAGCTGTCGGGATTGCAACCAGACCAGGATATTAATTTTTAATAGACTTAATCACCTTAATATTAACTTAGCTAGTATAAAGTATCTTAACTTATGGGTCAATACCTTAGTTCTAGGTTAATACCTTGGCATTGAGCCAATACATATCATAGTATCACGTACTAACCTATTTGGTATCATACCCACACACATAACCTTACTTAAATAGACACTAACGCTACCTTCACTCACACTCACTGATATCTCCCAAATATTTTGATTACCGTAACCACCCAACTTGCCTATGCACTGATAATTGGGTATTAATACCTCAAGTATCACACAAACTCATACCGTCACACAAGATATCTCCTCTTGGTACTTAGCTCCCAACTGAAACTATAGCTCCACTGTCCCTTTCTTTCATTACCTTGCTGAAGACCTAACCAAACCTTCACCACAAATCTGGGATACATAATACCCATACCTAACATATTCTTTGTAACCTAATATACACTTGTACTCACAGAGACAATCCTTCACAAACACACCTGGGTGTACAATATAATACACACTGCCTCCCATACACCTTATACTTATCGATCACTGATACACCTATCTCATAACACTCAACCCACTGATACTCTAATATCAAACACACACCATTTCTGTCATGACTCGTACCCGAAAATTGGACATAATTTATGGCTACGTCCTGCCTATGCCTCAGCATCGGCGGTAGAACACTGTCTAGGTCAAAAATAACTATCTATCAATTTTATCAAACCTGTCAACATGTCTCAACTCAAAATGGAGGACAACAAATATACATATAATCATCAACTCACAATAAACTTTATCACAATAACTATAAGAAAGGTAAATGGCATAATAAAGATGAAAAGAAACACGAGAGGCAAAATAATATATAACTCAAACGAGTTAGAGTCTAAGAGTCCAGCTATCTCATATAAGTCTCAACATAATAAAACTAAAGTCTCAAGTTTGGAATAATCCAATACATAAATAAGCTAAGTGCTAACTAAAAAACTATGGGCGGTGTCTCCTTTATTTAGAGTGGCTCATCTGGAAGCTCCTGGATATAATCGTTATTTACTCCTGGACCATAATGAGTAGGACATAAGTCCTCGAGATCCTCTAAAAAATATTATCTTGTCAGGATTGGAGCGAAGCACAAACACTAATAGCAATTCCAATTATATTGATAAAAACTATAATGTAGTGTAAGAAATTATATGATGGAATAAGATACTGGAATATAAGGAAAAAGAGAGCGATATGTAATTATCATAGATAAATAACTAGTAGTGGAAGAGATATATGTGAATATGAGTAATGAATGTACTGGAATAAGGGAAGAAATACTAGCCATGTATATTAAAATATTAGTTTGCTATGTGATCGGCTTGGGACTTGATCAGGCTTGTTATATATGATTGGTTATGATACATGTGAGGTAAGGCTAACCATATGGTTAGCTATGATGTGAGCAATAGTCAGGCTAATCATATATAACAGGCAATGAGGCATGTAATATGGTCAGGCTATATCTTACGTGATATGTGGGTGAGCTATAATGAATGTAAGGTGGGGTATGATTATATAACTTGCTAAAAATTTTTTGCCCGCAGCTAGTACGATGGATCCAATTATGACTCCTTATGACAGGTATCTATGATACTAGCCCATGTATCCACTATGTCGAAATCAAGTATACACTACAACTAGAATCATAGTAATGATCAAAATAATAAAAATTTTCAAAGAATGTACTCGCCTGAGGTCCTGAGTAACGAATGAGGATTGATGTCCAAGATGGAATCACACGGTCCTAAATATGAAATATTAATGTTAAAGAGTGATTTGAAGTGATATTCATGTGTAACTAGCTAATTGTGATATTTCTAGGCTACTTATAAGTCCATACAAGGTTAATACCTTGCTACACTAGGCTTTCTAGGTCATACCAAGGTCAACTAGTCCATAATAGTCATTACTAGTTATTACCTGACTATTACTAAGTTAATATTTACTTTATTAGCCATTACTAATATATAACTTATATATATAATACTAAGTTTATACGTTATCATATAACACTTACATTAACCAACGATCTAATTCCTAACCTTAAACTTATGTTGATACCTATTGGACACCCTTAACTGTGCACAGTACATTGCTTCAACTGACATCAGTATCAGGGTTCCCCCATTCCTTTGGTTAATGATACATTAGTGTATCAGTTCATTCTCACATTTGAGAATAATCGAGGCCATGCTAAACCATATCCTCTTCTATTGATACTCTAGTGTATCAAATATCAAAACCCTTATCCACCCTTGCACCCTACACTACTACTTACCTGTGTGTTTCCCCCAACTGATTTTTTATCAGTTATTTAATACTTTAATACCAACTGGCACTAGTTATGACCTTGATTAATACTCTATATGACACCTCCTTACTATCTTAACCCCTTGACTCATGTTGACACTCCTCATACAGATACTAACATACTCGAGCCACACCTCACTGATACAAGTGTAACAGTTTTCATCCATTTCCTCCAACAATCTAACCAGAGCTATACACTGATGCATGAGGCTTGCAGTGCCCCCATGCACTGCACTACCCGTGACTGACCCAATACCCTCAAATACTTGATGCACATCCCTTACTAATGCATGAAGCCCTTATAACTGATTCCAATGCAATACTACTACTCCACTAATACTTCAACTTCCTCCCTCCCATACCTAGTAACTGCTGGTTGCCACTTCTCTGAACCCGAGCACAACCCCTAAAGCTACTGTACCCAAGGTCCACATCATCTGACCTTAAAATCAACTAGCCTGAATTACCAAGTGTTAATACACTGTATTTCCCCTTTTCTGTAACAGTCCTATTGCACCCAATTTAGGTGCAGTGCAACCTGACCCCAATCTCTCTAGCACACACTAATTTTTTTGTACCACATCTACAGAGTACTGCATATATATATATCTGCACCGACATTACAACCAACATAGATACACAAGTCACAGTACGTTCTAACCAACACTTCATAACACTCACCCCGACACATCTCACTTCCTGCACTTGCCCAAGCCTGACACAGATGCATAGAGCACCACTGATACTAACTGAACTTGCTGCTGCACCCTAGTGTTCAAAATACTTGATGGTAATGTTGCTCCCCATGGACTAACACTCTACTATAGTTGTAACTTATGTTGCCAGCAAAATATGTGCACTACACACAAGTGCTGCTCTGCCTCTAGGCAGATATGCTCAAGCAATGCACTATTGTGCAACTCATCCAACTGTGTAGTACTGGCACACAAATACACTGAACTCAGTTCAGGATAATCCCCTACTTCCTCTACACACTTAAACACAAGCATACCAAAAACCTACAGTGCTCTCTGATACTCTAAGTATCAGTCCCCACACTGACTCCTTCTTAACTGATATCCACTATGAGACACACAGGGAACCCGACCCCTTAAAATTCCTGTGCACTATCACAATGCACTGTCACTGTGCACTGCCACTCCTTCTTCTCCTCGTATGTGCACAAACGTACACACCACATACCAAATATATGTATACACTAAAATATATACTATATATATATATATATATATTTACTAACATATAAAATTAGCACTCTAAATAGATACACAACTAGTAATGGCAATTTATCAAACACTTGGAGTGCATAAGCCATGATACTATCTGTAGTGTCATGATACACTATCAATCTCATGCCCAAAGCCCCAAATACTCTATTAATAATGAATATGCATAATAAATACATCTATTTATATATAATATAAATAGTTGTCATAAAAAATAGTAGAAAATACATCCATAATCACAAAACCCTAAATATGCACACAATACCATAAAGGAATCATGATGGAAGCTAATAGAAACTTATTCTCTCCCCTTGTGGGTATTCCTAATCCATGGGTGGGCTCCTAATGGTCCACAAAACAAATAAAACAGAATTTAAAAGAGAGATTTGAAGATTTACCTTTTGGGAGATGGATTTCCAATGCAAAACCAAAAAATTTCTAGCCAAACTTCTTCTTCTCCAATGCTCCTTGAAACCTAAATTTCTAGGCCTCTTAGATGAGAAAAATAAGAGAGATTTGAGATTAATTTACTAAAATTTGGTGGAGGAATGAAGGAGTTTGGGGAAGAACTCAACTAGGGATTTTATGAACAATAAATGCACTTGAGGGAGGCTCCCCCTATCCTACATAAGGCCGGCCAAGTAAAAACCTCGGTCTAACTAATGCACAATATCCATAATATCCTCTATGGTTATCATGAAGAGTTATTTAATTAGTAGGATTCCATTCCTAATGAGGGGTTTAACTAGTTTCTAATTAATGAAAAGAAAATGACTAGTTGGGTCCCAAAAGTGACTAGTCTAGTGTTGAGTCCATGGTCACATCAAGTCTAGTCCACTAACCCATATTATTAATAATTATAATATACATACAATACACATTATATAAACTATAAACTCAATATGTATATAAATATTGAAATTGACAAAAATGTTCTTATTCTAGAAATGTGGTAGTGATAATTTTACTCACACATAGTACAATACTTCTACCTCACTCTAATCCTCACTTTATTGCACTAGTTTACTTCACAGTCACATAACCTTAATCTATTGCATATCCTAAATATCACACTTGACACATTGATATGGGCACTCATCTGTATTGATATGTACACTCTATCATAACCAAACTTACTTAGGATACACCCATTGCTAATACATATTACCTGACACCAAGACACTTTATTAGCTATACTTGAGCACACACACTCTCTCTACTTCCTAATAATCAAACACTTGACCTCAAATACCCCTACTACCAACTTCTAAAATCTAATCCTAGCTCCAACTTGGAGACCGAAATACCCAGATGTTGGTGCCACAACAATTCTTGATTACTGTAATTGGACTGAATTGACTGTTTTGCAGACTAGAGCTTGGTTCTCTCTCAACCTGAATACCAAGCCCCTGAATAGAATTGGATTGAACACACCGAGTTCAGTACTTAAAAATAATAACCATATCACACCTTAACCCCCCTAAAACCTTATTGATATACCAAGTGCCTGTGCACACCTCACCTCTATCTACTGCTACTGCCAGAATCCAAATTTCCCATAGCAGATGCTAGTCTACTGCAGTCCTAAATGCAAGCATTTTCGGTAGACTCCTTGCCACTTGCAGCTGCAATTTATTCAGCATTAAGCCACTGCAATAATAACAAGTTCCCTTCCTTCCATTCTCATTCACTGTACACAGCATCCATGATGTCCATTACAATAAAACACTTGCTTTATGTGAAACTAAGTACATAACAGTTTCCTCTACTTCTTACACATGCACCCAACACATTACTACCCAACAATTCTCAAATACGCTCACACACCAAGGCACATTCACTTACCCCCCACCCTCTTACAAATCACTATATACACATACACACACACGCATACTAAGATACTCATCCACTTCCTCAACAAAACTAGAATATATACTCACACACTAGCATATAACACCTATAGTAATAAATCAACAAACACCTAATGTGCACCATGAGTATCACACCATGATACTCATGATACCAATACCCACACCCTCTAATTACTATAATACATGATAAAATTATTATAAAACATCATTTAATATACAAAATAGAATATGAATACTATTAAAACAACTATTCTAATGCAATATATACGATTTAGCATGCTAGGGCCCAAACCACATACAAATGCCCTTCCTACGGTACTGTATCACAATGTATTATGATATGCACTATTTGTATTTATTTGTAGACACGCACACACTACTAAATCATGAAATTAAAACCCAAACAACCAAGTGATTATTCCCTCAAACACTCGGTGGACCAAATTCGAAAATTTCTCCAATTTGGCCACAAAACTTAATGTAACTATCACAATAGACCTCATAAGAACCTAGTACTTCTTCCTATGGGTAGTCTTTAGCCAATGGAGGTTTCCTATAGGGCTAATGCATCATATTAACTATAAAATGCATAAAAAAATAAAAATTTACCTATTGGAAGATGGATTACCAATGTATTACCACCAAATGGGCACAAATAGGAGTTTGACTCCAATCTCTAGCCAATGCTTCTGTCCAATCCTTCTCTAGCAATGACAAGCTCCATAGCCTCCTTTTGGAATAAAAATAAGTGGAAATAAAATTGATATGAGAGTAAATTTGATTAGGGGTTGCTCTCAAATTTGGGAGAAATTTGGGATAAACCAATTAGGAGGAATGAAAGCTATTAATAAACTAAATGAGGCTATTAATGTATATATATATATATATAGTAGCCGCCCCCTTCGCAAGGGTTAGGTTATGCTCTATGTTGATTTGATATGACTCAAAGGCCGTCTCCATTCTCCCACGAATAGGATTTAACTAATCCATATGAAGGAATATTCTACACATGAGTCTATTTAGGTTTAATAAACCTAATTTAGTCATGACTAACTAATTAATTAGAACTATTGGGTCATGTCAAGTCTAGTTGGGTCCACTTGGGCTCACAAGCACTAAGTCTAATTAATAGTCAAACTCACTAACCATTTAACCACATGATCTGTTCTAATTAGCAAGCTCAAAACCAATACATATAATAGTAAATATTATATTACTAATAAAATTCTTAAATAATTATTGAAATAACAAAAATACCCCTCTTCCAAAATTATGTTGTTACACACACTAACCCCTCATCTCATAACTTAGTATTTAATACCTTAATACAATACTAACTGGCACTCTAGCATATCTATCTAATACTATACACCTATCCAATAAATTTGTGGATACACTAGTTCATAACTCCATTCTAATATACTCTAACTATAAGAACACTTGTTACCTATTTACTGCCAACTAAACTCAGAATATCCCTTACTACTACTGACCTTCTGCTAACCCCTCTGCTATAGTGCTACTGCTCCTCACTTTCACTCCCCGAGCACACCCAAAAAACCCAACTGATATCATGTATCAGTCCTCCTATTCACCTCACTCACTAATGTATTAGTTATACCAATACTTACTGCTTACATTAGTTCTCAACCCCCCACTTATTTATTGCATCAGGCTTCTACTCACCCACATATTGATACATAATCAACTCCCCCACATCTCTAATATACTATTGCTCTAAGTTTCCTCTAACCATGACTAACCTGACTGCAGTACCAGTGACAATATAAGATATTGCACTGAGCAACACTGCCGCCAGTACACTCTCAAAAATGAGCACTGCTGTCACCCCCCTCACTCACAGAACTGCTAACACCCTTAGTCCACACTATCTTGCTTATGCACTGCCAGGTTGAAGGGACAGAGCCCTCACCTCAATACCACTAATACTTTTGCTTTTTGTATAATGTATAGCCTTCTATTGCATAACCAATTTGCCCTACAGCTAATCAACATACCATAGTTTAACCCTTTCACATACACACACACTCATGGATATGATACATACTATAATACCACTATCACATAATGATACACTATACATATCACTTCCTGATACTAAGTGTATCAGGATACACACCATGTAACACATTAAACACGCAACCACCCAACACAGAACTGTCGACATCACCAAAATCAACGTTCGAGATAAAGTTGAACGGACTTTTTATTGGTTGAGAATTGGAAAATAGTACAACAGAATCTCTAATGTGTAGAGTCTAAGGACAATAAAATTCTGGACAAGTATGACGGTAGATATCGAGCACTGCAGGGGCTCCTTTACTCCGTTGACGATCCGGGATCAAGGAAGGTGACGAGGCTTCGGGGAGCTGGAGTATACGACTCAATGAGTGTCCCTTGCATCCTTTTGTATTAATCTTCTCTCTCTTCCTTCCTTCCTTTCTCTTCTTTTTTGTATTGGAAATGCCTACTATTTATAGTCTTGAGAAGACATGTTCGCACACATCTCATGATGCCGTATAGTGGTGCATGTTACAATAGGCTACCACATGGTAATTTGAGATATGAGGTTGTTGATGCCTATAATAATCATGACATATGTCATATGAAAATTTTGATTGCACCTTGAGAATACATCTGCCTGACGCATGGAGATCAATGGGATGGTAGTGCTACATGGTACTGCTGGTATATGGAAACAATGGGTAGTAGTGGCACATAATGCTACTAGAATATGGGAACACTACTAATGTCATGAATGGCGAATGGCTCTGGATCACTTTGAGGCATGGGTCTTGCTCACTGTGGCACATGACTCTTGATTACTGTTGTCACATGGTAGAGATTTTCCATACTTCTATAAGATCCCATTCAAAGTTTCTAAACATAAACTTTATTATATTTAAGTTTGGAATACTTTGAAAAAAAGCATAGAGGAGATAGGCGCATATGCTACTTCAGCGCATGTGTAAAGCATTCTTCTGCTTGGCGTATATAGCCGTTTGGCACAGGAGAGGTCACTTAGCTACTGACGTGCTATCAGATTCATTCCTCATTCTGGATGTCAACCACTTAAAAGCCATTAATTGCTTGCTTGCATATAAATAGAGGGCTAAGTAAGTGGAATAATAATGTTTTTCTTCCCTACCTAATGTCTCTACGAAAGTTGAGTTCGGGAAGATCGGTCAAGCGGTTCGTCGATCCTCTCCCTCTGATGCTCGATCATCCTGCTTTCGTTGGTGGAAGTAAGAAGCAAAACTTTTTACTTTTTGTTCTTGGGGCACGAGGATACTTCCATACCGTCTATTTGCATGGGCGAGAAATTGTCAGTTCATGCACGAGCATTCTTTTTGGCTTAACGTGCATGGTCATGTAGGACAGTAAGACAACTCTAGAGGGGGCAAAATAGAGTGTAACGGTATAATCTATTCATTTAAAAATAAGTAGAGTGAAGGCAGCTAACAACTAATAATGCATATGCAAGAAAGTAATATAAAGCATAAAAAGAAGTAAAGTAAGAGAGGGCAAACACAAATACCATGATGTATACAAGTTTTTCTCTGAGATGACTAGTCCAGTCCCGAGAAATCTTGCTTAGAGTTGTATCCACTATAATCATCAATAGTGAATCACAAGCTTTGATATGAAGTCTTACCACTTCCTTACAACCACCAGTTTTGATCTGAAGGCTCACAACTTCACAGACGTGTATTTGATATGGAGAGCATGCAGACATCAAACAAAAGTGGGGCTTGATGAATAAAGCTATTATAACTCTGACATACTTCTAACCGAGATTGTACTTGGCACTAGAAGGCTGTAAGTTGATCTTGGAAATAGGAAAGTTTAGGCTTTGAGGGTTTACTCACTATAGGATAGAAAGAATAAGAATGGTTGAGTTGTTGAGAGTGTGAAATTCAATCCTATTTATAGTGTGATAGGAAACCAAATTTGGTCAAAGTTAAATTGAATTCAAATTTTGAACATTGGGTCAAGAAATTAGGGGTTTAATAACTTGATGATATTATACTAAATAGTGACTGAATTCGGTCCGAGTTTGACACGAATTCGGTCCGAGTTTATTTGCCTATTCAAGTAAGGTTTGAGTTGAATGTAAGCTGGTTTGGTGGATAGGTTCAAGGGTTTATTTGAGTGGACTTAGGTTATGTTCTAGTTTCCAGTGAGACTCGATATGCATAAGTTATAGACTCAATAAATATAAAATTATATAGCTGAAAACCAAGAGTACTTGATGACGTCAATCTTCTAAAATGTTCGCTGACATAAAGACGCCATTTTTGTTGATGGCATATGTCCAAAAATAAACAGATATGGAAATCTGAATACCTTTCGAGGGCTTCGGATAAGTTGTAGGTGGTTCAGAGACATCTTCTGGTATAACTTAATCTTTGGTTTATCATCATTTCTTCATAGCATATGTCCATGCTTATTTTGATTATTGCTTTCTGCAGATGTGTGTTCGACGAACAAAGCAATATACAGAAGAAAATATTAAAACATTAATGCATATCTGGACAATGTCGATTTTAAGTAGAAGATACTATAGTATTAATCAATTTTTATAATGCTAAACTTAATCGATTAGCTCTATTCAAAAATTCAACTTAAACATTGGGCCAACAATCACCCCTTTTTTATTATGGCAAATTAGTTAAGTTTAAGACAAATATAATAGATGTATATATAAAAACAATCAGCACAAATCACTATACATATACTACTTAAACATATACTTACATACTTAAACTTACTTCTCCCTCCGTTGACATGATAAAAAAGAAGCTCCCCCGTAATAGAAGATATTACCTAAGCTTTTACATGTGTATAAGCTCCCCCGATAATACATGAGTCATTTGGTGAATATGCACATATTTGACATATTCTCCTCCTTTGTCAAAATATAAAGTTTATGGCTCCACGACAAACGAAGAATATATCTTGAAGACATGTGAGTAGCAATATGATCATGTAGTAAGTAGCTAGAATATCACCATAAGAAATTATATAGAATAATGACTTCATAACAATGACTATATTGCATAAAATTACTATCAAACATTGGGTAACAATAATACAAGAGAAGCATAAGTGAATAATCAAATTTAGTCAGACTATTAAACAACTTCTCTTATATATCCTAACTTAAATAAATCTCAAATGTTACGAGGTATGCATGAAAGGATTTAAATACTACAAAAATTATGTAATAGAAAAAAATATATAATTACAACTAGCCAAAGTCCAAACTAATTGACATAGTTATGAAACAATTAACAATACCCAAAGTAACTAGTACTGCTTTACTAAAAGTCATAGTATCATAGTCTATAATAAAAGTTATCAACTTTAATTCAAAAGTAGGGCTCAGATTCACTGTTGTATTCTAGAAACAATTACAAATAGACCTTAACAAATTGTTATTCAATAAAGTGTTGATCATCTTGGTTTAGCTGCAGGGTTCGGATCCCAGCTAGCGTTGATCCGATGACACTTAAGTACCATGTCGCTTAGGCTATTTACACCATTTTGACAGAATGGCCCTTTCGGCTTATAACCAAAAGTAATATTAACTTTAAAAAACTTAAATTTTAGAGGTATATATGCTAATTATAACATCATACAACATCAAAATCCAAAAGTCTAAATTTTGACGAATAAAGCTTACTAAAAGATATAAAACATGTATAGACAATTGTGTCATATTAATAGAAAGTAAATGACCCCATATAGTATGAACTAATCACTTAAACTAATCAACTTGTCATGATGAATAGAAGTAAGTACAAGAAAATTAGCTAACCATTATAGTATCACATCTCAAATTGATTTAACTAAAAAACAAATAAAGGATATCATTAAAAGATATGCTAGAATATATAATTATAACTATTTAAGATAAATCGATTAGCACGTTACCAAAGTGGCTCAAGTAGCCATATTTATGTTGGTACAATTGCTTCAAAGATGACCTTTGTAGCTTTGCAATCACTAACGTTTACCTTGGTGCTAAATTTTCACACAAAGCATTCGACCTATATCATTAGACAGAGACTTTGGTATCCAAGATTTGGATCCATATTTGTTAGCTTTGGGAACCCACTTTTATATATTCATAGCAACAAATTTTTTAGCATTACAATGATGTAAAATATGCCCTTTTAAACCACAATAATGATATATAGCATAAGAATTTGTGTTTGGTGTAAAAGGGTAGACATGAGTATGTGAAGTATAATGCGTTCTACGTATATGATAGTGTGGAGCATTTGGTTTGCTTGCTGGTGTCATATTATGAGCACTCTTTTATTTAGCCATGTATCTCATGTTAGACTGAGTAGTAAGTTGTACGATCTGCTTTCCCAATCTAATTTCTAACTTTTTAGAGGTGGTATATAAATCATCATATTTAGCAGTAAGAGCATCAATTCTAAGTGAAGAAATAAAATACTTCTTCCTTTCTTATTCTAAGTCCTCCTTAAGTTTAGAATTTTTTTTGATTACTTTCATCTAAGCAGTCAAGTGCTTCTTGTAAGCTAAGCTTAAGTTTGGAGATATAAACAGAATCATCGAAAGAGGAATAGTTTTTAGCTTTATTTAATAGACAAGTAAGCTTTTTCATTCTCAAGCTGATAAGTCTTTATATCATTTCCAGATTGCTTATACTTAATTCTAAGCTTCTTGTAATCTTTAAAAAAATTATTGAAAGCATCAGATAATTCATCATTAGAAAACTCTTCAGTTCAAGGATTAAATTTTACCTCATTGGTTAATGCCGTTAAGCATACAATTGTATCATGTCGAGGGCCGTCTTCTTTTGAATCTCTAGCTTCACTTTCACACTAGATGCTTATATTTGCATATTTGTGAGATGAAGATCCTCATCTGTTTGATCGTTCATGTCGATTCTTCCTTTTTGCTTTGGAGCAATCTTTTATCATGTGGCCTGGCTTTTGCAGTTGTAGCAAATTGGTTTTTCTTCAATATCTTTCTTCTTTTGGCTTGATTTTATTAACTTTATGAATCATTTGACGAACCTCTTAGAAATTTGGGCCAGATCCTCATTGTCTGAATCATCGTTAATTTCTTTATCTTCAGAGGCATCGTTAGAGAATATTTTATGATTCCCCTTGAATGCGATGGCCTTCTCTTTGGGAGTTAACTCTTTAAATTCTTCGAGGTCTAGCTTATGACACATCAGCTTTCCTATTAGTGTCTCAAGAGTCATGACGGTGAGGTAATTCCCTTCAATGATTGCAGTGGCCTTGGGATTCCAATTCTTAGTAAGTTCTCTGATTACTTTGTGAATCTTTTCATGGTTGTGATACTCCTTGCCAAGAGAGGAAAGAGGGTTGACGATGTCGAAGAATCTTGTAAATATTTGAGTGATTGTCTCATTTGGCTTCATCTTAAATGCCTCATATTCTTGTGGCAGTCAACTTATTTTTGACTCCTTCACTTGTGAGGTTCCTTCACGAGTGACCTCAAGAAGTTTGAAAACTTCATACGAAGTTCCACAAGTGGAGAACCTATTGAATTCAATTCTTTCTACAGCACAAAATAGAGCGTTAATAGCTTTAGCATCTAGACTAGCTTATTTCTTCTTTATATTTGTATACATATCATGAGATTTCTCTATAAGGTTGTCATCTACAATAATTCTAGGTGGCTTATTATATCCATCTATTACAAAAGACCAAAGATCAAAATTAAGTGATTCTAAATAGAAACTCATACATGTCTTCCAGTATGTATAGTTAGTACTATCATATAGGGGTAGCCAATTTGTGGACTGGCCTTCACTATTATTGGTATTGATAGATCTAACAGATTTTATAAGTCTTTTAGGATATTAAGCATATATCTAGAGAACTAGCTCGAATACCAATTATAGAAGCAATTGGGATCCGAAATAAATTCAGAGAGTACCTGATTTGATACCAATTGTAGCACCATAAGCCAACTATAGAGGAGGGAAATCAAATACAGCAGAATAATCTACCCAATTAAAAATAAGCAGAGTGAAGGCAGCTAACAACTAACAATGTATTTTCAAGACAATAATATAAAGTATAAAAAGCAATAAAGTAAGAGAGAGCAAATATAAACACCACGATGTATACTGGTTTCCCTCTGAAAGGACTAGTCCAGTCCCGAGAACTCTTGCTCGGAGTTGTATCAACTATAATTACCAATAGTGAATCACAAGCTTTGATCTGAAGGCTTACCACTTTTTTACAACCATGAGTTTTATTCCAAAGGCCCGCAACTTCACACACATCTGTTTGATATAAAGAGCACACATACTTTAAACAGAAGAGAGGCTTGATGAACCAAGCTATTATAACTCTGACAGACTTCTAGCCGGAATCACACTTGGCACTAGAAAGCTGGAATTTAATCTTGGAGATAGAAAAGTTTAGGCTCTGAGGGTTTATTCACTATAGGATAGAAAGAATGAGAATGGTTGAGTTATTGAGAGTGTGAAATTTAATCTTATTTATAGGGTGATGTAGAAGCATGAAAAATATGCAGGATAGCTCTACGCAGCATGTTGATATAGGGCAGCGTAAACAGAGGACCTCAGGGCCGTCAACGTGCAATAGAGCTTTTTCGCTGAGCACAGCGTAAAATATAGGCTCAAGGACCATCCGCGAAATGCAGTATGTCCAAGCTGCTTCAGCGTAAAAAAGGTGCTACATCGCCTTTATGGCGTAAAACTCATCTGCTTTCAATGTAGCATTAAAGTGTACGAGGAACACTTCGTATTCTTTAAAATGAACCTGTCAGATCATGCAATGAACCTGACGTCTGGACTCCTGACAAAGGGTACTGCACGACTATCCAAGCGATGGCTATAATGATGGCGCGGCACTGCAACCCAGGCTATCATTTACTGCCATTTCCTTGGCGTAGACCGCTTCTACGCATACAAAAGAATACGTTGCCCAGTTTTACACAGGCAGATGTGAGCTGTTTATGCTCCGCAGAAGACAAACAGCCTGCCACGTTAAAAGCTGCTCTTCGTACCGGGCTCGAGGCACGTCTCTGTATTTAATGCGCAGAGCTGTGACAGGTTCTCGAGGCACGTCTCTGCATTTAATGCGCCGAATACTGACAGATTCCCGAGGCACGTCTCTGCATTTTATGCACAAAAGGGTGGCAGACCTTCAAAATACGCCTCTGCATTTAATGCACAGGATAATGGCGAATCTCTGCATTTAATGCAGGAGATTAGATTAAATGTCACCGAACCGTCGTCTAGTGACATTCCCTTGGCGTAGACTGCTTCTACGCATACAAAGGAATACGCCGCCCAGTTTTACACAGGCAGACGTGAGCTTCTTACGCTCCGCAGAAGGCAAACAGACCGCCACGTCAGCAGTTGCTCTTCGTACAGAATTCGAGGCGCGTATCTGCATTTAATGCGCAGAATGATGGCAAATCTTAAAGACAAGCCTCTGCATTTAATGCACAGGATGGGGGCTGATCTCTGCATTTAATACAAGAGATTTGATTATATCTCCAAGAGCCGTAATTCTGGCTAAAACGTCCACATCATCTCGGCTTCTACGCCCACTCAGCCTCTATGACCACTCGGCTTTTACGCCCACTCGGCTTCTATTCCTACTTGGCTTCTACGCCTACTCGGCTTCTATGCCTACTTGGCTTCTACACCATGGTGACAGTTATTGGCTTCTACGCCAACCTCTTCTACACAAGGGATAACTACCTATGTGGCTTCTATGCCGTGATCTTCGCAGCAGATATACGCATTGTCCCTTAGTTGGACATGCATCACATGCTCACTCAAAAGGTCATCTATACGCAGGCATTGGTTATTGCAACCGTCGTGTAAAAGGGTGATGTACTTTCCATTACTCGATTTCTATACCGACTGAGTGGTCACTGTCACTAAAAACTCTATAAATAGAGACCTCTATCAACAGAGGTCGAAGGTCGAAAGGAGGTCGAAAAATTGAAGATCGAACGATCGGAAATTGGTCAAGGAATCCAGTATCAGATCCAAGGTCGACAATTGAGAGGAAAGAAGGATGAGAGAAAATGGTCGAGAGAGAGAGAAGAATCTAGAGCTCAGGCAAAGAGAAGGGATCGACGACTTTGGTATCGGGCATCCACCCTCTTTAGCTACCTTCGAAGCTGCTTTCTGTCTTCCACGGCATTTCTTCATCATCGTGTGGTCCAAGGGCCAAAGTGATCGACTGCATATCAGACTCCTATAGCAATATTTACCCAGATTAAATAAATTGTACTCGACATCCTCGTATAGGATTAAATTATACAATCTTGTTTGTAAACACAGAAGAAGGGCGGGTTTTCATATAAGATCTCGTTTCCACATATTATCTTTTCGTTTATTTTATCAAACAACAAGATGGCGACTCTGCTGGGGACATCTTTCTCTTCTGACGAGGAAGCTATTGCTCAACACGATACGGTATCCGTGGGATCCGTGAAGAAGGCACTGGTCGTCCAGTTCGACCAGTCTGCCTACGAAGACATGCTTCAAACAGGGGTAGCTCTCACTCTCTCTCAGTCCAAGACAACAGGAAGCTGCGTAAGGTCTGGATGCCCAAAACATCCTCTACCATTCCTGTGGACTCTCCGACCTCTCCGATTTCTCCGACCAATAAGGTTGTAGCATTGCTCCCTCCGTGCCTTGTACGTAAAATTCAGTCGTCTGTGTCTGACAGGGCAGACAAAACTTCTGGCAATGCCTCAACGCTAATCCAGAAGTATCCTCCGTGCTCTGCACATAAAATTCAGTCTCCCGTCCATGAAGAAAAAGATAAAACTTCGGACAATGCCTCAGCGCTAGTCCAGAAGCCTACACCATGCTCTGTGCGTAGAAACCAGTCTCCCGTCCCTGGCGGAACAGACAAAACTTCTGACAATGCCTTAGTGCCAAATCAGAAGGTCCAAACGTGCTCCGCGCGTAAAAATACATCTGCCTTCCACGGAAAAGCAGATGATCCCTGTAAACTGCGCAAGGGAAAGCAAGCGGCGGACTACTCAACTTCTCGACCTTTACGCCAGTAAGGGAATAATCTGCCAGCCCTCCGGATTACGCGAGGAGCTGATGGCCGACTGAGGACCTCCTCGGCTTTACGCCAGCCCGAATTATGCCAGGAGAAGTCCCTCAGCATAAAGAAGGCTCAATTTGTGAAAAGATACCCTCCTCTGAGATTATCCGCCACCTAGATGGCCAACCTGTTGTATACAGGAGGCACAGGGAAAACTATGGTTCCCAACATCCGCATGTCCACTGATGTAAACAGAAGTAACAAGCCATCTTCTTCTTCTTCTTCTTCTTCTTCTTCTGTAAAGACTCCTGACCTGTGTGACTATCTGATCCAGAAACACGAAGATGAGGGTCATAAACAGGCTTCAGTTCCCCTAACGGTCAAACGCGAGGAGATCTTGTGGGAAGATGCATCAACATCTAATGTCGTCATGACAAGTGGACCACATGAAGATTATATCTTTATTATTCCTTCAACTCGCGATGACCAGCATCCAATAGTCTTCGGTCGCATGCGGAATAGCCCGATCATGCAGGAAGAATCTCGCGAGTCTGAAACCGACAGAATACAAATCCACAGATATAGCCCGCAAGCGTTAAAAATTATACAAAGCATGGGCTATGATTTGACGCTGAAACAAGGCCTCAACTATGGAAAGGGAAGACGAACACCGTTGCATGGTAATTTTTACCGTCAACAAGCTCGGTTTGGGTTGGGGTATACTGCATCTCTTGCGAAACCCAAATCTTCAAAGTCTAATCCTGTACAACCAGAGGCAGGTCCTGCTAAATCAGCTTCTGTGGACAAATGCCACGACATGTCTGGTGGTAGCCTACCTCGACAAAACAGGGCGGCATCCAAAGCTAGGGGTAGAATTCCCTCAAGACCCGAAGATAATGCAACGACAATAATCTTCCCGGAAGACCGTGAAACTCAAGCATTAGGAGCCTGAAGACCAAAAGGGACTTACTCCTTCAACGAAGATGACATCATTAAAATCTTTAATATATTGATGGAAGAACGCAAGCTTCAGCTTCCCAACATCAGACATCCTGAGAAATCTGGCAAAGTTGATCACCCAGATTATTGTCTCTTTTATCGGTACATTCATCATCCTACCAAGGCGTGCTATATACTGAAAAGAAGAATCCAAGAGTTGATTGACGCCAAAATCATCACTTTGCATCTGTAAACAAAATGATTATCATCGTAAATCGGTCTTTCTAAACGTGACAATTCGCTCCCTTCAAGAATGTACCTGAGGAAGAGTCCCTGAAGTTTCCCCAATAGATTCTTCAGGACCGTCCTCACTCGAGAAAATTACTCCACAGTGAATTATTCAGACATAAGTTTATGTTCATATTACTTCTGAACTATCGTCCAAGCATTTCAATCTTTCACCAAAAGTTTGTCATGTTTATATTACCTCTGAACAAACTTTCCGAATTTTTGGCTACCGATTATCACGTCCGTCATACCTCTGATATCGGTTATCATCTCAACTTAACAACCGTACTTAACTCTAAGTACGCCAGTGGTATTAGGTCGACAAAAACTTCCAGGTCCATATTACCTCTGAGAAGTTATGCACCTCCATTCTCGATGGAGTCACAACCCGAGAGTTTGTCATGTTCATATTACCTCTGAACAAACTTTCCAAATTTTTGGTTACCGATTATCACGTCCGTCATACCTCTGATATCGGTTGTCATCTCAACTTAACACCCGTACTTAACTCTAAGTATGCCAGTGGTGTTAGGTCCACAGAAACTGCCATGTCCATATTACCTCTGAGCAGATATGCACCTCCACCACGATGGAATTGTAACCCAAAAGTTTGTCATGTTCATATTACCTCTGAACAAACTCTCCGAGTTCCTGGCTACCGATTATCACATCCATATTACCTCTGATATCGGTTGTTATCTCAACTTAACACCCGTACTTAACTCTAAGTACGCCAGTGGTGTTAGGCCCACAAAAACTGCTACGTCCATATTACCTCTGGCAGGGCTTGTCCCAAACCTATTATTTGTACTCTCGTGTGCAATGAATAATAGGTCTACCAAAGAACCCGTGGCATGTCCTCAATGCCACAGTGTGATGGAGGTGGTCCCGAATATCACTTTCACTCAAGATGACATACTGTTAAAAAATAACAGGCATGACAGACCCCTCTATTACACCGGGTACATCGGTTCCATGGAGGTCGATTGGATTTACATAGATCCAGGATCATCAATCAGCATCATTCCTTATAGTCTGCTCAGACCGCTGAGGATTCCTACCAGCGAATTGGCTTACACCACCACTACAATCGCGGGTTTCAACGCCAGAAAAGGTAAGTCGTTGGGGAAAGTTTGCCTGAGGATCCAGATTGGCAACCTCAGATCGGTGGCTACATGTTACGTCATTGATTCAGAGGTGTCCTACAACATTCTGCTAGGCAAACCTTGGATCCACGACCACAACATCGTTCCTTCAACTCTACATCAATGCTTTAAATATGTAGATGTCCAAGGAACAGTACAAATAGAGTTTGCTGACCTGAACCCGTTTAGAGGAGTAGAATCCTACTACTCCGATGCCGTGTTGTACTCTTAAGACTACATGGAAGAGGTGTCAGCCGAAGCAGAGAAGGAATCCCACCGGGAGCCGGAAGAACCCTCTGCCGAACAACCGCTGTCAATCAAGGTGAAAGGACGGACTACTCGTCCAAAAGCCATAGAGCCTATGGCGATCCACCTGAACAAAACCAGGTCAGGAAAAGGGGATGATCCTCTAGTGATCACTTTGAACCAGAAGCCTCCATCCTTGGTCATCAATCTTTGGCGCAGCAGGCATCCGATTGATGTAAATGCGACCAGGAACGAAGTTTCAGATGATAATAAACATCCTCTTTTCCAGTATATTTATGCTCAAATTCCGAACCAGGAATCCTCTCCCCATGACGACATAGAACCTATAGCGCAAAAATTCTTGGAAGCTATAGATTCCTATCATCCGTATGTGTGGGCAGTGGCATCATCATCCAATGTCACCACGACATATGGACCGCATGAGGATTCTATCTTCATTGTCCCGCCTACTTGTAGCAGTCAGCATTCAATAGTCTTCGGCTGCATGCACAATAGACCGACTGCACAAGAAGATTCTCTCGACGACGACGTTGGTAAAATACAGGTTCACAGATATAGCCCGCAAGCTTTGAAGATCATGCAAAGTATGGGTTATAACTTGAAGCTGGAACCAGGTCTCAACTACGGAAAAGGCAGACGAATGCCGCTGCACGACAATCCCTACTATCAACGAACTCATTTCGGGTTAGGGTATACCACCTCCCTTGCAGCTCCTGAGTCAAACGAGGACATCTTTTCCTCTTCTCAAAACGGCTCAGCTCCCTCCGACTCATCTCATGCTCTCGAACAAACATTATCAGTAAATATGGTAGTGACAGATTCCTTCGAAGCAGACGAACAAGAATCTGAACTGTTTGAGAATGACGCTTGGGCTCAGCAAATGATACACAATGGGAGTTCCGCTTCGAGCAGAGAGAACCTTCCACTGAAGATGAAGTTATCCAGATTGACGTTGGGGATGAACTTTCACCAAAGCCGATATTTATCAGTAATAATCTTTCCGAAGCAGAAAAGGAAGAAGTTATCCAGTTGATAAAAGAATATATCGACGTCTTTGTATGGAATTATGAGGATATGCCAGGTCTTGATCCAAAGGTGGCTACTCATAAGCTTAATATATCGCCCGGTTCGAAGCCTGTGAAGCAGCACCAGTGCCGGTTCCGCCCGAATATGATGGTCGGTATTGAAGCTGAAGTCAAGAAGTTGATAGCCTGCTGCTTCATCCGAGAAGAACAACATCCCGACTGGGTCGCCAATGTTGTCCCGGTCATGAAGAAAAATGGGAAAGTACGTGTCTGCATCGATTACCGAGATCTGAATGCAGCCTACCCCAAGGATAAGTTTTCTTTTTCCATCACAGACGTCATGATTGACAATACATGCGGTTTCGAACGTATGACTTTCATGGACGAATTTTCAGGATACAACCAAATCAAGATGCATCCTGAGACGAGAAGCATACTGCCTTCCGGACACTATTGGGGGTATATTTCTTTACGGTCATGCCCTTCGGATTGAAGAATACCGGGGCTACGTACCAACGGGCTATGAGTAACATATTCTATGAGCATTTGTGCAAGACAGTGGAGTGTTACGTGGACAATATAGCTGTCAAAACCTACCTCAAGGACAATCACATTCAAGACTTGAAGACAGTATTTGAATTGATGTGCCAACATCAACTCAAAATGAATCCTACAAAGTCCTTCCTGGGGGTATCTAGTGGCAAATTTCTAGGATTTGTCATTACCGCCAAAGGCATTCATGTGGACCCTGATAAAGTCAAGGCTATCTTAGAAATGCGACTGCCCCATAATCTGAGGGAACTCAGGGGATTTCAAGGTCGCCTGGCTTATATCCGGAGATTCATATCCAACCTCTCTGGGAGATGTCAGCCCTTCTCTCGTCTCATAAAGAAAGGTGCATCCTTCGTTTGGGACGAAGCCTGTCAATAAGCGTTCGGTGATATCAAACGCTACCTCACTAGCCCGCCAGTTCTGGTGCCTCCAGTCATAGGAAGACCATTCGTGCTGTATGTTCGAGCGATGGATCATTCTCTGGGAGCTCTTCTCGCACAAAAGAACGATATGGGCCATAAACAGGCTATCTACTACTTCAGCCGAATGATGTTCGGAGCCGAACACCGGTACAACCCAGTGGAGAAAGAATGCTTGGCCCTGATGTTCGCTATCCAGAAAATGCGGCACTATGTCACAGGCCAAACCATTCACATCATCTCCAGGATCAATCCTCTGCGGGTACTGATGAACAAGTCAAGTGTTCTTAATTCCCGACTTGTGACTTGGGCGATGTTATTAACACCGTATGACATGGTGTACGCCCCTCAGAAGTCTGTCAAAGGCCAAGCGTTGGCTGACTTCCTAGCTGCTCATCCGATCCCGGAGGCCTCCAAACTGTACGAGGACATTCTCAACGAAGTTGCAGAGTGTAATTTTGCAATGGAAGGTGATGCATGGCAACTATTCTTCGATGGTGCCTCCAGAACTGGTCCCAGAGGAAACGTGGTTTCGGGAGTAGGAATTGTCCTGGTTAGTCCTGATAAACTCGTCATCTACCGAGCATATTCTCTTAGTGAGCCCTGTTCTAACAATGTGGCAGAGTATAACGCTCTACTAATCGGGCTCCAAGTCGCTAAAGAATTGGGAGTCGAATCTCTGGAGGCTTTCGGTGACTCTCTACTGATCGTCAATCAAGTCAGAGGAATATATGAAGTCCGGAATTCAGACCTCATCCCCTATCACCGAGCAGTGGTCGAGATAGCCATGACATTCAAAGTATTCTTCCTGGAACACGTGCCCCGATCTCAGAATCTGGAAGCTGATGCCCTAGCCAGTCTAGCTGCAGATTTAGCTATTCCTATAAGAAGGCAGAATTCGGTAATCCTTCTTAGCAGAGATTTATTCTGTGTAAAAAACAACTTTCACATAGAATGCAGCTACGCTGTGAACACAGATCCTCCCAAGAGAGACTGGAGAAGTCCCTTTATAGATTTCGTGGCATATAAAATCTTTCCAGAGGACCCTAAAGAAGCAGTATCCGTCAAAAGATGATCATTACGCTTATATTTTGAGGCATCCTCACAGTGTCTATATCGCCGGACCTACGACGGACTGCTATTGAGATGTCTCTCAGATGATGAGGCACAGCAGATCATCCGTGAAGCTCGCGACGGCGTATGCGGAGCGCATCAACCCGGTCCTAAGCTACAGGATCGCATCAGGAGAATGGGCTATTACTGGCCTACTATGATCACAGATGCAATATAGTATGCAAGACAATACAGAGCCTGTCAGGTCCATGCAGACTTTATCCATCAACCTCCTGAACATCTACATCCTACGGTTGCGTCCTGGCCTTTTGAAGCATGGGGTATGGATATCATTGGTCCTATTCACCCGTCTTCTTCCAGAGGTCACCGGTCATACTGGCCATTACGGATTATTTCGCCAAATGGGCAGAGGCGATCCCTCTTGCTGAGGTGAAGGCATCCAATGTGATCAGCTTCATCAAGCATTACGTCATTTATCGCTTCAGGATACCCCGGAGGATAATTCATGAAAATGGGCCTCAGTTCATCAGCCAAGCGTTTCATCAATTTTGCGATAAAAACCGAATACAAAATGTGGCCTCTATGACATATAATCCTGCTGCTAATGGTTTGGCGGAAGCTTTCAACAAAACCATTATCAAGCTCATGAAAAAGTTTGTCTCTTCGAACAAGAGGGATTGGAATGAGAAGCTGGAAGAATGTCTCTGGGCATACCGCACAACGGTACGAGCACCGATAGATTGTACCCCATTCTCATTAGTTTACGGGAGCAAAGCAGTTCTCCCCATCGAGATCCAGATTCTGTCACTCAGGATAGCCGTGGCTAATGAGTTGACTCAAGAAAAGAATGACCTTTTAAGGCTTCAAGAGCTAGAAGGATTAGACGAGAAATGCCTCCAAGCTCAACAGCGCATCGCGTTCTACCAAGCACGCATTTTTAGAGCTTTTAATCAAAAAGTAAAGAAAAGAGTGTTCAAAGTCGGCGAGCTAGTTTTAGCCGTAAGAAGGCCGATGATTCTTACTCACATGAGTAAGGGCAAATTCTAGCCCAAATGGGAAGGCCCTTATGTGATCGAGACGACATTCTCAAACGGTGCTTACAGGTTAGCCAAGTCTATGGAGACCTGCTAATGGCTCCTATCAATGGCAAATTCCTAAAAAGGTACTATGCTTAACCTACTTTGCTCAAATAGAATATGGCGAAAACCTCATTCTGACAAAACTACTTCCAAAACGAAATTAGTTGGATCATATTCTATCATGTTCATATTACCTCTGAATAGATATATTCTACTAAAACTTACCGAGAGTATATCACGTCCATATTACCTCTGATATCACTTTTACCAAAACCTGTCATTTATATTCCAAAATGATGGGTCCACAAAGTCAGATGAAAGCCTCTTTATTATTCCCAAAAAAGAGAGAAAGTACATTAAAAAGCAAAAAAGTATATCATTTGGGGGGAGCAGTTAGGTCGCGAATCTGCTGCGCCAGAGCAGCCATTCTCTCATCCCGGGAATTCAAGACGTCGGCACGAGCCCGTTCCAACCTTATTGCATCGTTGTCCAAGGCAGCTAGTTCAGACCGAGCCCGCACAAAGCCTGAGTGGAAAGCACCCACATGCGCCAGATTCTGCTGAACAGTCGCCCGTCGCTCCTTCAGCACATCTCTGGCCGCCGACAAAGAGAGAGCCTTCGCCTCTACTCGAACGAGCTTATCCTTCAATTGCGGGCCTGCGCTACCGCTTCCTCATATTCGGCTTCGCACCAGGTCAACTCGGGAATGACATACCCCAATTGGACACGTTCTTCGTCCATCTCCCGCTACTGAGCCTCGATGGACTTATTCAGAGAAGCCATATGTTCAGCAAGCTGCGCAGTCAGGGAGTCGTACCTAGCTTGAACGAGACCGTCAATGTTGCCTCGAGCAAGCTGCAAGTATTCGTTAATGGGTTGCTCCAAACCATTAACTATCTCCTCCAGCGCGTCAGCTACCCCAGTATCGTTGAATTCTCGGATCGGCACTATAGAGGCCCGGAAGGACCTCCTCAGCGACGCGAAGCCCAAATTCTTCTCCAACACCATTGATATTAACATTTTCAAGGTGGTGTAGAAGATACCAGTGTACTGCGCGGTCAGCGCAGCTAGATCCGAATGGACGTTGGAAGTGGCCACGATAGTGGCGAGTACCCCTCCAAGAACAACCGCAGATGATGTTGCCACGGCCGTCGCCTCAACAGGAGGTGCGACAAAAGAAGAAGCGCCAACACCGGACGAAGTGACTGGCATACTCAAAGGAGGCATTATCGCAATGACAGGCTCATCCTCCTCTTGAGATATCAGAATCTCTTCGACAGGCGAGCCGGCACCCGAAGATTCCTCCTCTTCAAAATCAGGCACATCCGTGTTGCCGCCAGGACCTGAGCCAAAGGGCGCATCAACACTGCCCTCCCCGAAGATGTCTTCCCCTAAAAAGAAGACAAAAGGAAGTTAATATCAGCATAATGTTAATTTTCCTAAAAGAAGAGGCATAGAAGAAGACATTTACCCATGGCCAATGGTGTATATGTCGCATCCGCGGCCAGTACAGCTAAATTATTTCTTAGTGATGCTAGGCAAGCTGTCATACCTAGAGAAGGGAGTGCGCTAACAAATACTGGCAAATGCTCTTCCAGGTCCTTGTCAAGTTCCAATCGAGGTTCATCGGCTGGAATCTCGCTGGGTGCATCTACAGACACGGCAGGGGTCTCTTCCGATGCTGATCCGGATAAAGATATCCTTATTCGGCTTGGCCCCGAAGGCAATCTCATTCCACTACCGAAAGCGATAGCAGCGACAGCAGCCTCCAGCAGAAATTCTCCGGCACCGCTAGCCGGGACTGTCGAGGTTCCTTCTCTAAAAGGAGAGGAACCTCCAATCAAAGAATCATCCCCGACATGGGGAGATGCAGGCTCACTTCTAGGAGCCTCAATACCAGGAATCCAAAGAGGATGAGTAACCGTCTTCTTCTTCCTCTTGCGAGAGGAAGTCTCCTTCGGAGTAGGAGCCCTTCGCTTCCCAGAGATTACCAAAGGCCCTGCAGGCAGAGGTACTTCACCCCTCGATACCGCCAACAGAGGCTCATCTGGATTGACGGACTCCTCACCCTCGTCAGAAGAAACCGAGGGGACTTCGACTCTTCCTCCAGACTTGGAAGAGGGCACCCTAAAACTTCCATGCATATCAAAATCGCGATGGAAGGTGTTGGTTGCCACGTAAAACTGGGCATACGAGTGGAGAATGTGTAGCTCCGTGGAGAGTGAAATGACGGGCACGGTAAAAGTTGCCTCAGTGCAACCCATAATAAAATATCACCATCCTCTGGCTCCATCAATGAGTCTACCCCAGGACCTGAAGCTGGTGATGGCATTGCCCACGTACAACTGGTCGTACCCGAATTGTCTGGCAAACCGACTAGGCAAGTAGGGATCGAAGAAGCAATGGTCTTCACTCATGTACAGTAAATGGGAATGTCTAATGCAGACCAACCAATTAAAAGACTTAGGAGAAAGAACGGTCTTCCCGTCGCCTACGTCCTGAAGTCTGATCCCCTGTGATTGAGATATACAGGGGGGATAGTACAGAAGAGCTTCCAACTGTGACTAAGATTCAGCGCCCGTCGACAGTCTATAACTGTGGTTATATTTCAGGAGGAATTCTGGTAGTTCAACAAGAAACTAGCCCCCGAACTACTGCCACAGCCAGGAGACATAACCTTGGGGTTATGAAGAACTAACCATCCCATCAGATACAGGTATGGTAATTCTACCCTGGGAAAGCTATCACGCCGAGTTTCATCGGCGAGCAGCCCGTCAGTCATGGCCCTCGGGCTAGCTTGAATGCGGCACACCATGGCAGAGAGCAAGTCTAGTCTTGCCCCAAATACCAGACGCACTGCAGGCCATAGCGTATTGCGGAGAATGCGGTCCGCAGATGTGATACCGGGTACCACCACTCGGCGCAGCCATATGGAGAGAAAGCCAACCAGTTGAGCTTCCCTGGAAAGAGGCCTGTGGCAATGCCTCAAATAACTATAGGCCTTGGCGGCTACGGGATACTTCCCTATCCCTTCGTCGAGGATCAAGTCCGGAGCCCCAGCGTCTTCCATGAGATCGTCAACAACCTGAGCATTAAGCACGCTCAGAGGATTCAAAGGCTGATCCTTGCCTTCTAATACCTTCTCCGGCTTAGCAGTCCTGGACCGGTGAAAGAAGAGGTAGGACATCCATTTACTGATGTGAGTCAAATCTGAGGGCTCACCATAAAAGGCGGTGCAAGCGAGGTAGTGGCACATCAGCTCCTGGTACACTTCCACTACCCGAGGGTCAGAATCCCCCAGCTCCCGGTTCGCGGAAACATACTCTTCATATGGAGTATCCCCCATCGGCAGTTTTGAGATCTCTGCCATCTCGTGGAGGGCCAATCCTAACTCCCCCAGTGGAGTGGCGAAAGTCCCGGTGAGCGAGATATATTGCTCCATCAATGCTAGAAATAGGTTGGGGTTGAGAGGCAACCCAACCCTGGTGGCACTCACAGCTGCAAACAGACCAATGCTCTCTAGCTCGGTCTAAAAATGCTTCAGGGCCCAATCAGCTAAGCGAGCCCATCGAAGATTTGTGGGGGTGATCCACCCGCCTGTCCGAGGGTTCACCTTAGGGTATACTCCCCCGCGCCCCACAAAATTATTGTAGAAAGTCGATAATTGGACCGGCTGGATCACTAGACTATCTTCACTCGGGACACTGCCCGGGTACAGTCCCCTGAACATCATCACATTGCCGGTATGGCGGCTGACAAACGACCCCTGGTACGCTCCTTTCAGATAAAATATCTTCCTCGACCTGCCATGAAGATCAGGAGTCAGCGTCCACGACATCCTCCTGGGATGTGTAACATAGAAGAATGCCGAGATGGGATAGTCTCTCGGCATCTTGGGCAGATATAAAACCAAGCTCCCGGCAGGGAAGACCCAGAGTTCTTTCTTAGGCTTCGTTTGGGACTGCTTGTCAATCATGTCCCCGAAGAGGAAAGCCGGCTTTATGTATTGGTCCCCATCTATGTACGTCAGGGGCTCTCCGTTGATCATGTTCAGCAGCGTTCGCTCGCCCTAAGCCGATATCAAAATTTCCCTTTCTTCAGGATACTGGGGCCCGGAGATAGGAAATGTCACGTGCGACCGATCCTCCAGATAGTTGGAGTGCAGCATCCCGACGGCAGAACCCATCACATCGGCTAGCGGGGATGCATACAAGTTAACTGTAAGAGTACAAGAAAAAAGATATCAGTTCCTATAAATCTTGCAGCATATGCAAAAAAATCAACAGTCTATGCTTTATGCCAAGACTGCAAAAAAACTTGAGCTTTTACGCTGGAATCCCATTCCAAGGCATAAAATCCAAGACTGGCAGTATACGCAAAGTTTCGGCAGTCTGTGTTTTACGCCAGACTGCCAAAATTTGAGTTATTACGCCGAAATTTTCATCCCTGCGTGACACTCAAATTATATAGTATACGCCAACTTTCGACAGTCAAAGCTTTTATGCCAGACTGCAAAAATATAGAGTTTTTGCGCTGACACATTAGAAATATGGGCATAAAAGATGAAACATCTCTGTGCATCATCTTCCTCGAAGAGGCTATCAGCACAGAAGATGACCTAGCGCGTTCACGTACAACGTGTACGAAGGATTTTTAGTCGTTCTTTTTCGTCCCAAAAGCTCTACCTTTAAGGCCGGTTGCACTGCTAGTCGGCGGGATACTCTGTTCAGAATGAAGCTCGCCGTGTCCGACGGAAGTTGCCCCCGCTTGAGCAGAAGAACGAGAAGAAGAAGCAACCTTCTTTTCCTTAGAGGAGGAGACTTGTTTCGAGGCCATTACTGGGAACTTTGAAGACTCGAAGAAGAAACGAAGAAGAACTCGAACAGTCAAAAGCTTTCTTTCGCAGAAGACGGATGAAAAGTTTTTCTCTCAGAAACTTAGGATATATATAGAGTTCGGATGGACTCCTCGAATCCCGAACCAAATCTTATATTTAATATTTGGTTATGATTGGGGACTACGTCGGCCTATTTACTCAGAGAAGACGGGCAGTCAGCGAATTTAAAAAGTTTTCGTGCAAAGAAGATTCGTGGTTTTTTACGCTAAGGAGCTTTCTACGCTCGACGGCTACAGATCTACGGTTCTACGCTCACAGGCTACAAGTTTATAGTTTTTACGCCCGGATGCTTTTATGCTAGGTAGCTTTTATGCTCGAGAGGCTACAAACCTACGACTCCACGCTCAACAGCTACAAATCTATGATCTCGCGCTCGGTGGATTTTTATGCTCGGAGGCAACAGATCCACGACTTTACGCTTGGAAGATTTTTTTTTCAGAAGCTACAAATCTACAGTTTTTACGCTAAAGAGCTTTCTACGCTCGACGGCTACAGATCTACGGTTCTACGCTCACAGGCTACAAGTCTATGGTTTTTACGCCCGGATGCTTTTATGCTCGGTAGCTTTTACGCTCGAGAGGCTACAAACCTACGACTCCACGCTCAGCAGCTACAAATCTATGATCTCGCGCTCGGTGGCTTTGTACGCTCAGAGGCAACAAACTTATGATTTCATGCTCTACGACTTTCCGCATATCTGAAAAATGCGCAGGCCAGTACAGTACATCTGAACAATTCTCAAGGTGGTCAATTGCAAGGGTTCACACAGAAGATACTCCTCCTTAACCTCAAGATATCCCAAGTACCCGAAGCATACAGAGTTCAACATTGAAAGTTACTCTTCTTCATGGGTCGATTCGAAGTTCATCTAGAATCCAGTCTGAATATTTCGTCTACAGTTCAAGATGGCGACTCAGTTTATGACAGCCAGTTCTCGCCCTGTTCCAAGGGATTTTCGAGAAATCATTCTTGAAGATGATGGTCTGAACAAAAATTCTGTTTATCAGAAGTAACAGTTCAGAATTCTACGCGGTTCCTCTTTCCTAACAGTAGGACAGTTCGAACACTCGACTGTTAAGCGGCTTTCTACGCATCCTTAGTTATGCATAAAAGACAGGACAGGACCTAACACTCTTTCTAACAAAGTCGACGTAAAGTATCAGACGAGTCGAAGCTACACATATTCAGACTTCACAGCAAAATATGGCAAGATGATCATATCCAAAGAAGAAGACAATTTTATTAAAATTAAAAGCATGATTACATATGAGGGAAATCCAGTCTACAAGGGTTTTCTTCATTTTCATGATTACATATGAGGGAAATCCTATCTATAAAGAACTTTCTCATCGTCGTCTAAAGATCGCGCCCAGAATTTGTTCTGCCAGGTTCTCGCGAGGGCAGAATTCTTCATCCATCTTCTCCAGCAGTCAGTCGGTGATCGTAAACCGACTGATATATGATCAATGGCGGGAGGATACAAAACTGGGCCTGCTTAAATTATGCAGACCCATCCTCCAATACTAGGAAGCAGGGTAAATCTGCTTTCCTACGTCCAGCGCCATGACAGATTGAGTTGAGGTATTTTACCCAACCCAATCTCGGACGGCAGCCAGTTTGCCTGCTCTCGTCCGCAGGTAACGGAAGAAGGTACCGCTTGTAAGCTACGTGGTCTAATATGACCCTTCCTCTCTCCCGAAGAACCGCCATACAAAGTTGCTGATTATCTCGATCAGAGGAGGCTATGATATCCTTCCATGATCCATCGTTGTAGAGGATATTTGCTCGAAGATGCCATCTTTTTTGGCTCCTTACATGCTGGAAGAACATCGTCTCCTTCTTCCTCAAGTCGACCCGACGAACTCCGGCCATCATCTCTGTGTGGTAAAGGAAATATGGGAAGAACATGTTAACTCCTCAGCCTTTTTATAGGCGAAAGAGATCACACCGATCCCCAATAACTCTGCCATAAAGTCAGCCTTGAAAGAACGTGTCAAACTTGACCGTTTTAGGCTCTATTCAGAGCATTTCAAATTACGAGGAACGGTTCATGCTTCATTCAAAGCGTTTTAAATTATGAGGAATTTAAAAGTTTTGAAGGGGGCCTTGTAGAAGCATAAAAAATACGCTGGATAGCTCTACGCGGCATATTGATACAGGGCAGCGTAAACAGAGGACCTCAGGGCCGTCAACGTGCAACAGAGATTTTTTGCTGAGCACAGCGTAAAATATAGGCTCAAGGACCATCCGCGTAATGCAGTATGTCCAGGCTGCTTCAGCGTAAAAAGGGTGCTATATCGCCTTTATGGCGTAAAACTCATCCGCTTTCAATGCAGCATTAAAGTGTACGAGGAATGCTTTGTATTCTTCAAAATGAACCTGTCAGATCATGCAATGAACCTGATGTCTGGACTCCTGACAAAGGGTACTGCAAGACTACCCAAGCGACGGCTATAATAATGGCGCGGCACTGCAACCCAGACTGTCATTTACTGCCATTTCCTTGGCATAGACCGCTTCTACACATACAAAAGAATACGCCGCCCAGTTTTACACAGGCAGATGTGAGCTGTTTATGCTCTGCAAAAGACAAACAGCCTGCCACATCAAAAGTTGCTCTTCGTATAGGGCTCGAGGCACGTCTCTGTATTTAATACGCAGAGCGGTGACAGGTTCTCGAGGCACGTCTCTGCATTTAATGCGCCGAATACTGACAGATGCCCGAGGCATGTCTCTGCATTTTATGCGCAGAAGGGTGGCAGACCTTCAAAACACGCCTCTGTATTTAATGTACAGGATAATGGTGGATCTCTGCATTTAATGCAGGAGATTTGATTAAATGTCACCGAACCGTCGTCTAGTGACATTCCCTTGGCGTTGATGCTTCTACGCATACAAAGGAATACGCCGCCCAGTTTTACACAGGCAGACGTAAGCTTCTTACGCTCCGCAGAAGGCAAACAGACCGCCACGTCAGCAGTTGCTCTTCATACAGAATTTGAGGCGCGTATCTGTATTTAATATACAGAATAATGGCAAATCTTAATGACAAGCCTCTGCATTTAATGCACAGGATGGGGGCAGATCTCTGAATTTAATGCAAAAGATTTGATTATATCTCCAAGAGCCGTAATTCCGGCTAAAACGTCCACATCATCTCGGCTTCTACGCCCACTCGGCCTCTATGACTACTCGACTTCTACGCCCACTCGGCTTCTATGCCTACTTGGCTTCTACGCCTACTCGGCTTCTATGCCTACTTGGTTTCTATGCCATGGTGACAGTTATTGGCTTCTACGCCAACCTCTTCTACACAAGGGATAACTACCTACGTGGCTTCTACGCCATGATCTTCGCAGCAGATATACGCGTTGTCCCTTAGTTGGACACGCATCACATGCTCACTCAAAAGGTCATCTATACGCAGGCATTGGTTATTGCAACCGTCTTGTAAAAGGGTGCTATACTTTCTACTACTCGATTTCTATACCGACTGAGTGGTCACTGTCACTAAAAACTCTATAAATAGAGACCTCTATCAACAGAGGTCGAAGGTCGAAAGGAGGTCAAAAAATTAAAGACCGAACGATCGGAAATTGGTCAAGGAATCCAGTATCAGATCCAAGGTCGACAATTGGGAGGAAAGAAGGAGGAGAGAAAACGGTCGAGAGAGAGAGAGAGAGAGAAGAATCCAGAGCTCAGGCAAAGAGAAGGGATCGACGACTTTGGCATTGGGCATCCACCCTCTTTAGCAACGTTCGAAGCTGCTTTCTGTCTTCCACGACATTTCTTCATCATCGTGTGGTCCAAGGGCCAAAGTGATCGATTGCAGATCAGACTCCTATAGCAATATTTACCCAGATTAAATAAATTGTACTCGATATCCTCGTATAGGATTAAATTGTACAATCTTGTTTGTAAACACAGAAGAAGGGCGAGTTTTCGTATAAGATCTCGTTTCCACATATTATCTTTTCGTTTGTTTTATCAAACAACATGTGATAGCAAACCAAATTCGGCCAGATTTTGAATTTAATTTAAATTTTGAATGTTGGGCTAAGAAATTAGGGGTTTAATAACTGGATAAATTTATACTAAATTGTTAACCGAGTTCGGTCTGAGTTCCATAGGAATTCGGTTCGAGTTCGATTGCCCATTCTAGTAAGGTTTGAGTTGAATATAGGCTGGTTTGGTGGATAGGTTCAATAGTTTATTTGAGTGGACTTAGGTTACTTTCTAGTTGCCAGTGTGACTCGATGTACATAAGTCCTAGACTCAATAAATATAAAATTACATAGCTGAAAACCAAGAGCAATTGATGACGTCAAATATCTCAAAAGTTTGCTGACTTGAAGATGAATTTTTCCTTGAAGGCCGATTTCCAAAGATAAACAGATCTGGAAATCTGAATACCTTTCGGAGGCTTCAAATAATCCGTAGATGGTTTAGAGACATCTTCTGGTATAACATCATATTTGGCTCATTATTATTTCTTCTTAGCATATGTCCATGCTTATCTTGCTTATTCCTTTCTTCAGATGCATGTTAGACGAACAAAGCATTATACAGAAGCAAATATTAAAATATTAATGCATATATGGACAATGTCGAGTTTAAGTAGAAGATACTATAGTGATTGATATATTTTTATAATGCTTAACTTAATCGATTAGCCATACTAAAAAACTCAACTTAAACATTGGGCCAACAGTCATTGCCGAAGGGCTGCGACATGAAGATGCACAAACGCCGAGAGTTCTCCTCCACTGGCATGAGTTATATTTTCTTCGGACACTTATCTGAGGCTTGCACCCAGAGACTATACACGACCATAATGCATAAATGCATTCTTCTTCTCTTGCTTGGATGAATCAACGAGTGGCGCATAATCTTGCGGATACATGACTCATTATATTTGTCCTCTTGTAAATATTCTAACTTTTTGTGTGCTCATCTTGCAAGGACTTCCTTGGATTACTTGGGACCTGATGGAGAATGGAATAATATCATAGTTATTGTTGTTCGTGATGAACTAACATGTTACCTAGAGGATTGTCCGTGATCTTCCAACCTAGCTCACTGTAGTTGTTTCCTGTATGTGGCCAGTATATGATGGTTGGATCTCGGGTTGGGTCCTGGCGGCGCATCTGTGAGGAAGTAGTGAGGCTAATTATCCTAACTGAGATTTCTAGTCGAGTTTGTCACTACTACATTTTCTAGGAAGGATATTTTGGTCATTTCATAATTTATGTGCATGTTGAATATTTACTTATTGTACTATTTATTTATTGTTAGATGTTATATTTTATTTTAGACTTATATTAGTGGATCTAACTAGATTAGAATAGACTTTTGGACCAACTTAATTCTAGTTAGATTTGAGCCCAACAATCAAGCCCAATAGTTAGCCCATTCATTAGGAGGATGACTTAATTAGTTAGGCCAATTGGATTAGAACCTCCCCTCCTTAATTAATTTCTTTATGACAAGCCTCAAGCGATATTGTGGACTTTTCATAGTGACTTGGAGTAGGGGGCAAGGTCGGCCACAAGGGGGAGGAGAGAGACTCTTTTTTTTCATCCATTCAGTTCATTTTTAGATCTAAAATTTCCCTCTTCCAAATTTTTTTATCTCTGCACCAATCCCTATCTAATTTTTTTTTCCAATTCCTTATTTACTTATTATTAGAGGCTATTGAAACAAGGAGAAGGCAAGGATCTACAAGGAGAAGGAAGGAGCACAAGTTAAAGGCTCTTGACACTCATTTGGAGACTTGCATTGGGAATCCATCTCCCAATAGATACAATTTAGTTTTCCTCTCTAATTAGATTATAAATCTATAGTTTAATCGTTAAAAACCCTCCCATGTACTAAGGCTACCCATAGAAAGTAGAATTAGGTTCATAGGAGACCTATGAAAGAAGTTATATGTATTTTGTGCCAATTTTGGGGAAATTCCGAGATTGGCGCATCTTGTATTTGTCAATAGGTTAATTAGACCAAATTGACATGTATTTGATTATATGAGACTAGTGTCGTGTCTCTAATTGAATACATGTAGGCCGTATTACGACAATTTGGCGATACAGGTTAATTTGGAGGTTTTTTTCCTACATGGGGGTTTGAGCATGTCATATTTTGACACAGGCACGTAGTTGAGTAGCTAGTTCTTCCTGGTACTTCTAATTATGATTCTAGAATGCTCGTATCCTATACGTTTGGAACAAACCTAGGTAGTGTATTGAAAGGGTATAATTGATTTAGTGCGATACGGTGTGGTGCACGCCAAGTGTTTATGAATTTGATATGTTAGTTTTTTATACTTGTATGAGCCTTGTTTATATATAACTTATACTATTATAGAATCTATATTTTAGTATTAAAGGTTTTAGTGATATATGTTAGTGTATCTTTATGTGTATTGGGAATTTGAGCGAAGGGGGTATTGTACCAGAATGTAGGAAGGCTCGGATACCTGGGGTGTGTCAATGCTGTATAGGTATTCTACTATTGGTAGCAACATCTTTAGTATGGGTACACGGCTCGGGTAGGAGTAATGTTTAGACCTTGGGATTAAGTGGGATATAGAAACAAACAACGAGGTGTGTGAGGTCGGACAGTAGCAGCAGCAACATGCTGTTAGGAGTCGGGCAGTAGCAGCAGCAACATACTATTATGAGTTGGGAAGTAGCAACAACAACATACTGTTAAAGGTCGAGCAAGTAGCAACAATGCAACTAGGGGGCAAAAACAACAGCTATGGGGTGGACAGGATTGTGCACACAGTATGCACAGCAAGGTGTGGGTGAGAGGGATTATGTTAGAAGCTTACCTATGTGCAGATATCTTGAGGAGAGAACTACACACGCATTACAAGAGACTACAAAGTAGTAGCAGAGAGGGGATGATGACATATCAGTCAGTGTATTAGCAGTTGAATCAAGTATGTGGATAAATTATCAATTAGTATATTAGTCTAGGAGACTATTGGTAGTCCAGGTAATTTGAATTCAGATAGTTGGTTTGGGCATGTTCAGTTTGATTAGATTGAAGCATGGGTGGGTGGTTATGTAGTGTCACCAAGGTAAGATACTAAGATACGGGCAGGGAAATAATTATAGTTAGGTATTGGTATTGAGATATATTATTAAAGGTATTGTATAACTTGTATACATGTGAGTTAGATACTAACTAGTATTAGAATATTAGTTATACATGATTAATATAAGTATGTGTGTATAGCTATTACCTAGTATTTATAACTAGTATAAAGTATGCTTAATATTGATACTATAAGGTATTCTAGTACCTTGTCTAACTAGTTATGTTAATATCTTATAGATACCAACCTAATAACTTAGAGATGGACTCATACAATCTAGAAATAGCTAGTTTGACCTA
This sequence comes from Iris macrosiphon, assembly GCA_036927795.1. Taxonomy (NCBI): domain Eukaryota; kingdom Viridiplantae; phylum Streptophyta; class Magnoliopsida; order Asparagales; family Iridaceae; genus Iris; species Iris macrosiphon. The sequence continues at coordinate 141,152,576 of JAYESA010000010.1, read as the reverse complement.
GAGTTGACCTAGTTTGACTGTTTTGACCTAGAAATGGCTCTATGACCTAGAATTTGACTCGTTTAACTTGTATTTATTTCAAAACCTTATATTGATGTAATATTCCATATTTAGGTCTCTGAGGCACCGTTTCGGATATCTTTAATACTGTTCACCGGATTCCAGATAAGTATATTCTCTGATAGTTTCCCATTTATGATGTTTCCTATATTTTTTGTATTTAGTGTAGATATTCTTGATTTTTTGACACAATGGTTACACGAATTGGTATATTTGGATCTCGCCGTGAGATTTTATTCCTTGGTAGTTATGGTGTACCTTGTGCAAGCCTTGTTCCTCGTTCTTCTTGTACATGTACAAATATCGATTCTTGGGGAGACTAGCTACCTGCCTAGTGAATCCCGTGTCAAAACATACCATGATTGAATCTACTATACCAGTTGGGGAGGGGAGTGTTAGTGTAGATATGTGATCATACCCTCCTTGTGTATTTTATTATGAGCGTTGATCATACACCACTCATATGATTAACCAGGCCCTAATCCTTGTACAAGTTCCCAAGTCGATCACATGTTGAAGCTGGTACTCACTTACATAGTAGTAGTAGTATTTCTTGCTCATTTCTATGATGTTCATTTCTTATATTTTATTCCAATATTCCTATTCTGTATATCTCTTGTACTTGTATCTTGAATCTTGTATATTCGCTCTATTTACTGTTACATAGCTTTTTTTATTTATTGGAACTGCTGTTAGAGGTGTACTTTGCTCCTTTTCTGACTGGATATATTTTTCCTAGTTGACATTGAGGAGTGGTATCCCACTCATTACGGGCCTCATGACGTTGTTAGCTTAGAGCCAGAGACTTTGGCTCATGAGGGTCTCATCCCGGTTGAGACAGATGACCCATTACCTGTAGCTCAGTAGATAGGTTTATTGTACTAGATTTTTCTCCAGCTTTTGTTATTATTATTTCTTATTATTAGATGACTTATCAGATATTATTTGTCTTGTGAGTTGTATTTGACTCTTCAGTTCTTTATATCATATCCGAGCGATTATTCCATCTTATAGATCTATGATTGAGTATTCATATTTTATTGGTGGTATTATTATATCTTGATTGCTAGATAGATAGTTTATCTAAATATTGTTCTACCACCGATGCTGCGGTGTAGGCTGGACGTTGTTCACTACTTGTTCCCCTATACTGGGTGTGGGTCGTGACATAGTCCTTTCACCCGACATAGTTGGGTCTGTAGACTTGGCTCTTTGATGAAAGCTCCCTTGTTATCCATAAGTATGGATTTTTTTTCTTGTATTGTAGCTTGCACTGAGGAGTTTGTTGAAGTGATGACCCAGAATACGTTGAGCTGTCAGCTTTATACGTATTGGTACCAGAAATAGCACAGAGGGATATTATTCTTTTTTAGTGTACTCGTGATCTTAAATATCAATAAAAATCTAACATGTAATGGACTTCCATCATATGTACCTATGATCTTGAATATCAATGAAAATTTTGGCTTTTTTTCCTGTTTAGAAGTTTTCTTGTTCCTGTGGATATCGTGGCCGTGAGTATTATACTAGAGGTAGTATGGACATAGCATAACATCTTAACGATGATAATACCAAGCCCTATCAGAGGTTGTATGAATGTAATAGGTTAGAGTAGTGTCATTAAGGAAGTTTGGTAGGTACATTATCTGCGATAGTAGGGGTACTTTGGTGTAGAACCGATAGTCAGAAAAGTTTATTTGTAGCTGAGTATGATCATGGTGGAGATAAAAGAAAATAAGTCAGAGGTAGAATGAACATGAATGCTTTATTTTATTAGTGAACATGGGTAGCTTATAGTTCAGAGGTGATGTGGACGTGAACTACTTTCTTTGTAGAAATTTTGTGGAACAAAAGAGACAAGCCAGAAGTGGTATGGACGTGACTACCTTTTTATGGTGGAAAGAACAACTTATAGTTCAGAGGTGATATAAATGTGAACTATTTGTGTTTAGAGAAGTTTGTGGATCCATTAGAAATTATGCACTCAAGACTCTGAAGTGTGGATAACAGAATTATCTGTGTGCTACAGATAGAAATAATTGATTGGGGAAGACAACAGCTGTGCATATTACACTTTTATGTTCCTCTGCTTTGGATAGTCATGACATACACATTTTTTTTGCGTGCCTAACTTAGGGATAGTATTTCTTTAGGAACTTATCATTGATTGGCATCATGAGCAAGTCACCATTAGCTTAGCAAGCCTATACGCGTCGTTGGAGTAAACCATCTCCACTACAAATGGACCCTCCGACTTGGGTTAGAATTTTCTTGCCTTCTTGTGGGTCATTATCGTCGGTCTCCTTACAGTTAGGACAAGATCGCTGACCTGGAATGTCATTTCCTTCACCTTCTTATTGAAGGCCCCGGAGAGTAATGCTTGACATAGCTCAATGCGCTAGTGAGGCAAGAGTTATTTTTAGTCAAGTGCCTCCAACTCTTGTAGACGTCGACAATGATTGACTTCGGCAGTTAGCTGTTTGGTAAGGGCCACCCGAAAAGAAGAAATTTGGGTCTCCAAAGGAAGTATAACTATACTTCCGTAGACTGAGGAGAACGGCGTGCTGCCAGTCGGAGTTCAGACTATTATATGATAAGCCCATAAACATTCGCCCAACTTTTTATTCCAGTCACGTTTGTTGGTTGAAACAAACTTTTTGAGTAGCATGATAATAGTCGTGTTAAATGATTTGGCTAATACATTTGTTGTTGGATTGTAGGCAGTTGAAACTACATTTTGGATTCAATTTTTATCAAAAAAACGAAAGAAAGCATGCCTTACAAAATGTGGTATATTGTCATGAATGATCCTACGAGGCAAGCCGAAGTGGTAAATGACGTGATATTTAAGAAAACTGATTATGTTGTAAGTTTTTACTTCTGCGAGCAAAATGGCTTTCGACCATTTATAGAAGTAGTTTGTGATAGCCAGGATGAACCAGTGCCCCTTAGAAGAAGGTGGAATGATCGGTCCTATAATTTTTATACCCTAGGCTTCGAATAGCCAAGATGCAACAGTCAGGTATAGGAACTCAAAGGCTTGGTGAATGAAGTTAGCATGGATTTGACACATCCTATACTTTTTTGCATAATTGACGGCATCCGCCACCATCATTGGCCAATAATAACCCATACATCGAAGGTGATCTTGAAGCTTAGGACCAGGTTGATGAGCACCATAAACACCATCGTGAGCTACCTGAAGGGCTTGCTTTGCTTCGACGTCTGATAGGCATCACAGAAGGAGCCCATCATAGGAACGACAGTACAACATCCTAGTGGTTGTATCATAGTAGAATTGGAAGGAGCATCTTCTAAAGAAAATGACCTCATTCGGGTCGTCTGGAAGGATTTCGTAAATAGTATACTCCATAAATGAGAGTCTCTAATCATGAATATTGGTATCTGTGTCTATAGAGTGGCTTAGACTCAAGCATAAGTTATTCATTAGACAGACCAGCTCTTGACCCACAACTGTGATCAGTAGGTGGGTTTTGATTGGTGTTGCTAAAGAAGCGACAAGGTCGGCGAGTGCATTAGTCTCAATATTTTGCTGTCGTGGTACATGTTCTATGAAGAACTTTGTGAAAGTAAAAATCATGTCGACGGCCGCTTGGTGGTGAGGGAGCTGGTCCTTGTGACATGCTTCTTATTTGCCACAAACTTGACTTACTATTAATTTGGAGTCGCCATAGGCTTCTAGGTAATCAACCTCTAATTGTTTATCCAGCTGAAGTCCAATGATAAGAGAGTTGTACTCTATCACATTGTTGGAACATGTCTCCGTAAGCGAGTATGTACGATGGATGACTAGGTCGTCGAAAGAAATCAGCACTATCCCTACTCCGACGATGATATTGCCTTTGGGCCCTGTTTTGGAAGCACTATAAAAAAATATTCGCCAAACTGATCCTCCTGTTATGACGGTGTTAGACTTTAACACCTCGTCTGGGATTTCGTCATAGAGTTTTGCAGTCTCTGGTACCGGATGAGCTGTTAGAAATTCGGCCAATGCTTGGCCCTTTTGTACATCCCAGAACCAGAATACTGGAGAGCGGGGGTTAACAAAGCCAGCTACGTATACTAGAGTACTCTATACCCCGAGATACGGTCATGGCTGTCTAAGACATGTGAGGGTTTACTCTACAATTCAATAGTCATTCTTGGGTCAAAAGATCCTAGGTGTCTCAATCTCAAGGAAATAAGTTACAAGATGTATGATCACCAAACATATAATAGTAAGGCATCGCAAACTATAAATATATGATTGATCAAGAAAGCTAGTTGCAAAATAAAGAACTAATAAGAGTATAATATTACATGATCAGCTCTAGCTATAGTCTAAAATATGCTTTATATGTAGGCCCACAGACAGGATATCAAGTTCTAAAATACTAGCAAAATACGTGCTCGGTAGCTAAATGTCTCAAATGTATAATGTACAAGATCAGGTGGATGATGAAAAAGAAATCCACTCATGGCCTCGAGTGCTCCTCGTGTTCATCATTTGAAGACAGAAAGTATGGGAGATCCTACGGTACTGGTCCGATATCTGGCCATACAAAACCAGTGTAGTCAAACTCCAAAATAGCAAAGTACCATAAGGGAGCCAAACTTATAAAATAAAACCAGTATGCAAACAATCAATAAAAAATAGGATAAGAAAACATGGTAAATAAGTACAACAGGTATAATTTTGCAGTAAAAAAAACTAGTTCTGGAGAAGTATTTAAGATGTATCGGAAATCAGTGGTCAAGTTGCCACTCATGCTCAGTAACTGGATGAAGCAAGATAGGGCTATACTAGAAAATCAAGCAATCACGGCCAATCGTGCCCTGCAACTTACAATTATTAACTAACTAGGGTTATCACAACCCTAATTACTAACACATGCAAGTTAAGATTCGATACAGCCACATGCCCTGCAGACTATCCAGAATATCCAAACGCAATGATACATAATATAGATTTATCAGGTATAATCATTTTACTGGTAAATGCAATACTCGATGGTTTGTTGGAAAAATGGCCCACACAAAGGAGATCTTAAAATTCATCAGGTGTCGCTGCGATATTGGGATTGCATTTAGCCAAAAAATCTTCCTAAATACTTTTAGATTACTAATCTAGTTATTAGCATGGACAGGTTATCAAGAATTCCAGACTGTGGTACTCAGGAATTTTCTTTAGACATGATGTAAGACTGGACAATAGCTTGACATGTATAATCAGGACAGGAACATACAATCAACCATAAGAATTATCTGAACAGTTCAGGCATTACTTTCTAGGAATCTAGCATGTCAAGAGTGCGCTTCATCGAGCCACTATCAGAAATATCAATACTTATTGGGTATTTGGAATCAGGAGTTTATGATTTACAATATAGATGTAAATCCAGGTCTAGGAAACTCCATGTTCAGGTAATTATCACAATCGGGTTTTAGAGCATATACGAGAAAACTTGCATTCACTAGAATTTCATAATATGCACCAAGCTCAGGGAAATAAGCAATCCATGGGAAAAATATATGCCAACAAGAAGAAACAGGCAACACAATAATAATATACGCCTAGCCTAAAGCTTGGGCCAAGGTGCATATTCAAATAGGAAATTATATACAAATGTACATCGAACACAGCCATTGCATACTTTTGTGAACTCGGAAAGGTGGTGTACTTGGCAAGCTTTAAGACATTGGCGAACAACAGGCCAAGATGGATCTGTGGTGTACAATCACCAAAAATAAAGCCAAGCGTACAATCACTAGTTAGGGCAAGCTTGGCATACTCTAATACAAAAGCACGCCTAGCAAAGGATGGCCTACTCACATACTAAAGTACACTCACTGTATTACGGCGTACAAAATAAAAGTACGTGGGCCAATAAATTGGCACACTTACACAAAGTAGCCCTACATCAAGGAGGGCATAACCTGACCAGCGTGAGAAGGTCTACTAAAAGATAAGGCATAAATTCCAAGCATGGCACAAAAGTTGAGATACGACAGTCAAGCTTTTTAAATATCGAGATGCCAAGTCTGTGGTTATCCACTCAAGTGTAAGTCAGTAGAGAATAGTATGCCAATACTGAATTGAAGGCCCTTAAGCTTGTGGCATACTTTTCCCTTATTGGGGAAAATCTTTAAGTATAGTACACGCGTGTGTGGGGCCAAGAGATTACACTCTTCTAATACGCCAAGTCTATAAATGTCTCTGGCGTACGCTAAAGGAAATAAGAATGTAATACCAAAGTATGTTAGGAAATATTGATTAGTACACAGTACACCCAAGGGATTTTGCGTATAAATACGTCGACCAAGCTCTCTGCATATTTTGGCACTGCCTCTACCTTGGTCATCTCTCACATGTCCCGACTTGTTTTACAGCAAGATAAATCTCCAAAGAACTCCAAATCGAGGGCAAACCCAAACCAAAGTTACAGGAAAAGAAATTCTAGACAATAATATAAGACTAGATCTTAGTTCTAAGTTACTAAGGAAAGTAATTAACTAAGTTAACTATTAACATAAACTTTAGGTTTATCAAGAAGCTCCAAATCTGGGGTTCACTCGGTTGGCAAGACATACTTGCCTACAATCATATTTTAGCCTAACACAAACACTCTCAAAGGTCACCCACGGCCAAGGCCAAGCTTGGCTGCTGCTCTCGACTGAGAAAAGAAAGAATAAATAAGAAAGGAATGGAAAGAAAAATAAAAGAAAGAGAAGGGTTGAGCTTATATAGGAAATGCTTGGTTTGGTGGCCATTTGATCATAATACATGCCCTTCACCTGGGTTCACCACAGCCATATACATGAAAACCAAGGAACCAATGGTCCAAAGCATCCAACTAAAGAAAATTATACAAAAATAGCCTAGACAATGCATGAATGACAATAAGTATAAAGTAGACAATTAAACATAATGCAACTATACGCGCATTATATACGTATATCGGGCACAAATACAAAATAGTGAGACGAGTCTCAAAACTCTCTCCCTCTTAGAAAATTTTTCCTCAAAATTTAAATATGACAAGGGGTCTAGCAAGAAAACTCCAGGAAACTTATAATCAAAACAAGCAAGGACATACGGGAATCATGCACAACCATAAAACAAGACAAGCATGCACAAGACAAGATCAAGGTACGAGTTATATAAATAAGTATACCTTACGAGTCGAACAAAGATGGGTAACGGGCCTGGATATCATCCTCGTGCTCCCAAGTTGACTCGCCCAGGGAGTGATGCCCCAAAGCAACTCGGACTAATTGAATGGTCAGGTTCTTGAGAATCTTCTCTCTCTTCTCTCTTCGGTCCAAAATGGATATAGGCCTCTCCTCATACTAAAGTTCGGTACCAATGACCAATTATGAATGATCTAGGACATAGCTTGGATCCGGTATATACTGTCATAAATGGGATACATGGAAAATAATATGTATCTCATGAAGCGCAGGCGGAAGAGCGAGACCATAAGAAATATCTCCCCCTCGCTCGAGAATATCTAATGGAACTATAAACCTAAGACTAAGATTTTCTCGCACACCGAATCTAATGACTCAACGGTTAGGCAAAATCGTAAGGAATACATAGTCATCGATAGAGAACTCAAGAGGTCGTCGATGCAAATCGGCCCAATGACACTGACGATCTTGAGCTACCCTTAGATGCTCTCTGATCTGTCTGACTACTCAATATTCTTGGCTATCATCTCAGATCCAAGTAATTGTCTCTCAACAATATCATTCCAAGCGACCAAAAATCTATACTTTCTGCCATAAAGTACCTCGAAGGGAGCCATTTTTACTTACTTGGAAACTGTTATTATAGGAGAATTCTACCAAGTGCAAGCGATCATCCTATGAAACACTAAAGTGAAGAATACATGATCAAAGGATATCTTCAAGAGTCTAAATTGCATGCTCTGATTGACCATCTGTCTGTAGATGATAAGTTGTACTAAACTTCAAACGGGTGCCTAAACTCAGCTGAAGACTCTGCAAAAATGAGAAGTGAATCTAGAATTTCTATCCGACATGATGTTGACCGGCACTCAATATAATCTGATAATTTATTCCATGTATATTCGAGCCAACTGTTCTGTAGATTGTCCTACTCTGAAAGGAAGAAAGTGGGAAACCTTCGTGAGCCAATCCGCTATTACCCAAATAACGCCTCTACCTGCTAGGGATCTAGGAAGACTTGACACAAAATCCATGGTGATATGCTCCCATTTTCACTCTAAAATTTTTACGGGTTGAAGAAGTCCTGCTGGTCTCTGATGCTCAGCTTTAACTTGCTGACAGACCAAACATCGAGAGACAAACTGAGCTCTCTCTCTCTCTCTCTCTCTCTCTCTTTATTTTGTTCCACCAGAAATGCTGATAAATCTCCCTGTAAATCTTTGTCCCTCTGTGATGCACTAAATATTATAAACTATGGGCCCCTGACATTGTCTCGTGGCCTATACCTCCGCTTGGTACACAAAGATAATTCCTAAAACGGAGAAGTTTTTTACTGTGAATGATTAGTTCTTCTCTGTGTCCTGGCTCACATTCTGCTCTGAGTCGCTGTAGCTTGGCATTCGTTGACTGTGCTAACTTAATTTTTTTTACTATACTGGACTGAACTTGCAGACTAGCCATCGATGCTGTATTGCCAGACAATACTACCTCTATTTCCATTTCCTGAAGATTTTATAAAATCTTTCAATGTGTCATAATAAAATAAGCTTCTGCTCTTCGGCTCAAAGCATCTGCTACTACATTGGCCTTCCCAGGATGATATTGTAGATCCAGGTTAGTATTTCTCATCAAATCTAGCCATCTTCTCTGCCTCATATTGAGATCCTTCTGGGTAAAAACATACTTTAAACTCTTATGATAAGTATAAATCTCTACTCGATCTCCATAAAGGTAATATCTCCAAAGTTTGAGCACAAAGACAACTATTGTTAACTCCAAGTCGTGCGTCGGGTAATTTCTCTCAAGATCTCGAAGCTACCGAGATGCAAAAGTTATAACTCTTCCATGCTGCATAAAAATATAACCCAATTATTTGCCTGAAGCATCACAATATACTGTAAAATCACCTGTCCCATCTAGAAGCGTCAAAATAGGTGCCATAATCAACTTTCGTTTGAGTTTTTTAAAAGAATCTTGACAATCAACTGTCCAATCAAAACACTTTTTTTTTTTTGTCAATTGTGTCAAGGGTGCAAAAATTATAGCAAAATCTGCCATGAAGTGCCGATAATATCCTGCCAATCCCAGAAAACTACAAACTTCTGCAACTGTTCTAGGTATTGGCCACTTCTACTCCATCTCTAGCAATAATATGTCCCATATATGAAATACGATCAAGCCAAAACTCACACTTGCTGAACTTTGTATATAGATATTCTATGAGAATTTGAAGAACTGCATGAAGATGTTACAGATTCTATGCTTCACTTTGACTGTAGACCAAGATGTCGTCAATGAATACTATAACAAACTTTTCCAAGTATGGCATAAAAATAGGATTCATGAGATCCATAAATACCGCCGACACATTAGTTGCTCCAAAAGACATCATTAGAAACTCTCAATGGCTACATCTTAATATAAATGCCGTCTTGGGTATATCTTGCTCTCTGACATTGATCTGATGGTATTCGGATCGTAAATCAATCTTTTAAAATACCGTCTTCCTTCTGAGCTGGTCGAACAAGTCGTCTATTTGAGGTAATGGATACTTGTTATTGATTGTTGTCTCATTGAGGGTACAATAATCAACACACAAATGTAATATACCATCCTTCTTCTTTACAAGAAGCATTGGGGATCCCCAAGGTGATCCCCAAGCTCCTCTATTGTGTGTGCTATAGCCCGACCTCGTCCTCTCGGTACTAGTCATCTTTGCTACTTATCTCATTGCCTAGCTTGTACTTGAGCTTGGGCCTGCGTATACTGTTGTGGCCTATGTTGCTAAAAATTCTAAGATTGTGTCGAGAAAGACCTTGGACCCTGATTCTCCTCAACTGGCATTAGATCCCTATACTGTGGTCCTGCTGAGTATGATTATGAAAAACTAGCTATGTATAGGAAAGATCCCACTCTGTGGCCTGGAGCTCTACAAGCTAAACACAATCCTTGTGCTCTGCGACAGTGTGAAACTATGTGCCCAGGTTTCCAGCAATAGGAACACCCTGCTCAATAAGGTGTCCTCTGCTGCTGAGGTCGGGTTAGGGTTATTTGATGAACTGTGGATGTTCAAACTGGCCTTCTTGGAGATCCAATAGTTAAAGCCCTAATTGTCGGGGCTAGTGATGATGATTGGGTGTAAGAACCTCCTGATATGTGGGTCCTCTTTCATCCTCTGGACTTATCCATAATTCTCTACTATTGTCGCCTTGCTTCTCGCATCACAGCATCAAAAGTCTGGAACTTATGCTAATTCATTGCTAATATAATCTCCATGTGAAGTCCCTGTTGGAACCTCTGAGCTTTGTATAATTCGGTTACCACCAAGATAGGAGGCAAACCGACTATGTCACATAATTTTGTGGCATAACCATCGAAAGTCTTACCCATCTGCTTCAAGTTGTTACAGTAGATCGTAACGCAACACCGCATCGAAGTATCTAGTTTGGAATCTCTCATTGAAGATGGCCCAAGGGATAAGTGTTGTTAGAAAAATTATCTGGGCTGCCCACCAGTCTCAGGCCAAGTCTAGCAATTATAGTCGCACTACCGACACTTGCTCTCTTGCCGGTACTACAACTACCTCTAGGATTGTCACACCCCAGTCCCAAAATACCGAGGGACTAGACACGTGGCAATGGCCAACAGCACACACCGATGGACAAACCCAATTTAATGGATCCATCGGGGCATACTTAAGCTGTAGTACAACAATAAGGGTCTACTAATCTCATCCACAGAAGATAATCACAGATCAAATGCCAGAATAATGTAAATAAATGTAAACTAACATATCTCAATAAAAGTATCTCAGAGAATAATCGGAGAATAAGTCTGATACATCAATGCAATAGACAGGAAATAATGTACTAGAAACAGAAATAAATGAGTATCTGAAGCCACTACTCAGGAGAAGTCCTCTGGCACGATCTCGTCCTCAGATCCTGGTTCTGCTCTAATATAGGCACCTGCTTCTGCTAATGCTAATGCTCCGGTCCCGTATACCTCGAGATATATCTCGTCTGCTAATCCTGGGGACATAATCCGGATCCAGGTCCTCAGGGGACATAGCAAGGTACAAAATAACTCAAGCCAAAATAATTTAGTGCAGCAATAAATGAACAATAGGGTAAATATATAACCAGCTAAGTGATATGCAAGTTGAGAGTTTTAGTCATACTCGGGCTGAGACTACTACAGGATCAGTGTCGGAGAAACCCATAGCAGTATTCTCTCGAAGGGCCAGTATGGTACCAAAGCGCTGTGTCAGAGTCTAAGGCACTTCCATTAAATTATTATATATATATAATCAGTCTTATGTATGGTAAATCTCTCCCCACCCAATGTAATCTCACGTCACAGTTTCATGATGTCTCATGTCCATGTTACGCAAGACCATATCTAATGCAACAAGTCATAATAAAATCTAAGCATGTATAATGTACATGTCATAAACCTGTATCCTATACAGAATCACCTTGAATATTTCAGGAAGATTCTGTCTCATGAATAGTGTCAAGTGTCCTGGGTATAATGTACTTGATAAGACAAGTACGATAATGTATCGTGTCTCGGTATTCATCTCTAGGTGACATTACACAACTCTGCGTACAGTGTTGGCACCCGATTATTAATCGGACGCTAAGTAAGTCACACAGTCCTAGGTCAAGCATGTACAATAATATAAATAAGACAAGGAAATATGTAACAAGAACTGCAATGTTGGCAAGGTACTCTTGCCTGTAGCTCTGGTCTCAGTATGATTTGCAGGTACTACTCCGGTTGCTGAAATAAATATTACCATTAGATTCAGAAAATATCAAATAGCTAGAAACGCCTGTCCTTGAGTCTAATTTGGACACAGGGGCAAAAATCACAGTTTCTGGTCAAAGCGGGGTCTACATGTGGGCCGCTTCGTACCAAAAAATGTCAGGGTCAAAGGTCTCCAAATTCGTCAAACTTAGTGTCAAGAAGTCAGAAACGATGATACGAACCCAACGAAACTTCCAGAACTGGATTCCGATGAGCCGATCACAAAATCGCCCGTCAAGTGGAGCCGTGGGGCCCATGATACACGATTTTTTCAACGTTGTCAGAATTGAACCAAACTTGGGTCACTGGACCAGCGTATTGCTACGAGTCCGATTGCTTAAGTTTTGATTCGATCCGACGTGTATACACGAAGTTACAACGTATTCCAGAATAGGCGGATACGGGACATTGTCGGCGGATACGCATTGATTCCGGTGTGCACGCACACCCAAATCTACTTCTGCGAAATCCTGCACGTCCGTATCAACGGCGTGCATGTTTCGGTGAAGACCGTACGCGACCAAGTCGTCCCGTTTGGCGGGGCGCACTCAGTTCTGGGATGAAACAGGGCGTTGGTTTTCCTGTTTTGGGATCGCGGTTCGCGATCTCCATAGGACACGACGCACCGAGCGGGTTGCATGGGCATCGAGAGGGTTACACAGCCTACGCGTCACAACTGACGGAAATAAAAATGGGGTAACGAGGAGAGAGAACGGGTTACCTGAACAGGGCTCCGTGGAACGGGGTTCTTCGTGTCCGGGTCGACACGACACAGGGTATCCGGGGTACTGTGCTGTTGTGTCTACTGTGCTGTGTCCTGGGGTTCTGCCGTGTCCAAGTCTGAGTGCGGCTGAGACTCGTCAGGGCTTCGCCGTGGCGACTCAGGGCTACGCCGGAGGGGCGGCACCGACGGAGGCGGTTAGGGTTAGGGTTAGGGTTAGGTCAGGAAGGGGAGAAGGAGATCGGGGAGAGGTCGGGGCTGCTCGGCGCTGTGGAGTCGTCGAAGAGGGTGGCGGAGGACGGTGTGAGTTGAGGGTGGCGAGGTCAGGCTATGGGGGGCTCGAGGCTTAGGGCTCGTCGGAGGGGAGGAAGTAGAGTCGGGGAAGGAGGAAGAGGAGGGAAGTGGTGGCCGGAGACTCGGGCAACGGCGCTGGGGGTGGTCGAGGAGAGGGTGGCGCTCGGGTGTTCGATGGTGGAGCGGGGAGAGGGAGACGGAGGCGAGATACCGTGGCGGAGGACGGTGAGGGGAGAGGTGAGCAAGAGGAGAAGGGGGTGGCTAGGCGCTCCTGTGGCAGAGCGGAGCAGAGGAGGGAGGCGGTGCGGGGCTGAGCGAATTAGGGTTCAGGCGGTCTGGGGTTAAATAGGGGGTCGCCGGCGGTCGGGATAGGAGTCGGATTAGGATTAGGGTTCCGATTAGGATTTGGGTTACGGGTCCGGGTTGGGTCAGCTGGTCGGGTTCAATATGAATCCGGTCCGATCCGCTAGGAGGTGGGGTCGGGTTTCGGGTAGTCGAGTTTCTGGTCGGGTTTAGATCCGACCCGACCCGCTAAGGTTGGGTTCGGTTCAGTTGAACCGGGTCTGGGTTGGTTTGGTTTATTTTGGAAATAAACCCGGTTTATTTCTAGGGTTTAATTCGGTTTATTTAAACTTAGTTTTTAGGGCTTTAAAAATATTTTTGGGGTCCAATAAATTCTCGGAAATTTAGCCTATGTCTAGTTTTTTATTTTACACCATAAAATATTACTTCCATAATATTTTAATATTAATTATCTGCAATTAAAAATCATTTAATTTTAAAATACCTTGGTTTTAATTACAGAAAATTTCCAGAAAATTCTAGAAAAATATGAGAAATAAATTTAAAAATTCCTGAAAAATCAAGGGCTTTACAATCTACCCCCTTAAGAGGATTGTGTCCTCGCAATCAAAGAATAACCGGTCAACAGAGATGACACGGTTGTAAAACATTATTCGAAGTACATCATTATCAAGAAGAATCAAGGTTGAGGGTTTTTAAGAAGAACACATAGGGAAAATCATTTCCCTAATCATTAAAAGTTATGCAATTTCCCAGATAAAGAAAATCTAGAAGTCTACAGTTTTTAGAAAAACTAGGTTATCACTTATCATACTAGGTTATCAATTATTAGCAAGTTTAAAATTACTAGGTTAAGGCTGAGGTCACGAACCAGCAGGCACGAACTAAAGCAAATCTAGAAACAGATAACTACGAAGACTTACGCGCATTAGCTACTCCATGACTCTGCGCGTCCTCCAAAGTCATCGCGAAAGCTTGTCCGCGTCCTTGAGGTGGTGCCCTCTGCTGTTGCTGGGCCTACTGGAAGAGTACTGGTCGAGGTGCCAAAGGTGGCCTTGGTTGATATCCTCCTGGTGCTGGTAGAGCTTGTTGGTTTGCCCTTAGTGTTCCTTCTCTACGCTCAGGGCAGTCCCTTACTGCATGCTGTCTGGATCCGCAACCTAAGCATAGTCCAAATTTACGTCTACACTCATTCTCAATATGGCCTATCTTGTCGCAGTAGTGACACGTAGGAAGAGTTAGGGATTTGGATACAGCTCCTTGTGGTGCTTGATATAGATAAGATTTCTTTACAGCTTCTCCATGCGGTGCTCGGGCTGGTGCTGATGTGGAAGGTCGCTTCAGACTGGTCTCTCTCCTGGTGATGCGCTCCATGCGTCGGGCTGCAGCAAGGACGTCTGAGTAGGATGTAGGTGCAACGGATCCAATTAGTTTTTGTAGCTCAAAGTTTAGTCCGTCGAAGAACTTCTCGGCCTTCTCTTCTTCTGTCAGAATCAAGGTAGGGGCAAAGCGACTCAGACGAATGAATTCTGCGTTGTACTCTTCCACTGTCATAGTATCCTGAGTGAGGCGATTAAACTTGTCCCGCAGTTCTGATCGAGCAGTAGCTGGAATGTACATCTCCTGAAAGAGTCTGGAGAACTCCTCCCAGGTGACTCGGTCTGGTCCGAGCCGGGTCTCCTCAGATAGCCACCAGTGATGTGCATTGTCCGTCAATTGCATTCTGACGGCAGTCATCCAACATTCCCGTGGAAGCTCAGCTGCTTCTAATTGATGTTGTATGTTGGTGAGCCACTCATGAACTTCTGTGGGCTCCTCCTTGCCTGATAAGGTACGGAGCTTCAGCTGGCAGAAATCGGTGATAGAGCCCGTCGGTTGTCGTCGAGTTGGTAGGTTGGTCTGCTCCAGTGCATTTACTAGGCTATTTCTCAAGTAATCTGCCTTGCGACGCTGAGCTTCTTGATAAATATGCTGTTGGGCTTGCATCATTGCGTAGATCATTTGGAATATCTGTTGCCCATCCATGACTTGTCCTGGTAGGAAAACAGGCATCGGTGGAACGAACTACGGAGGCGGCGGGATGTCATCACGCCGAAATCTAGAAGTTTGCTGATCTGCTTGGCTGCTTCGATGAGTAGAGGGATCTCCATTCAATGGCGTCACTTCATCTTCTCCGTAGGTGGCTACAGCACCTATTATAGTTCTTGCTAGAGTTTCATCGTTTGCTCGTGAATCCATTACTCTGCATCCAAAAATAAACTATAAAAGGCGCAAAGGGAAATCAAGGCAGGATGCAAGTCAAGGAATTAATTTGAATCCGATATAGATATCAAGAACATTTCAAGCATGTGGATGAGATCCTAAAAACTTATCCTATTCTTATTGCAGGCTTGCTCGGTCCCTAAGTTGAAACCGAACAATTTAGTCGTTGACCTGCATGGGCCACCACAAAAACTATGTCATGCCCCAGTCCCAAAATACCGAGGGACTAGACACGTGGCAATGGCCAGCACACACACCGATGGACAAACCCAATTAATGGATCCATCGGGGCGTACTTAAGCTGTAGTACAACAATAAGGGTCTACTAATCTCATCCACAGAAGATAATCACAGATCAAATGCCAGAATAATGCAAATAAATATAAACTAACATATCACAATAAAAGTGTCTCGGAGAATAATCCGAGAACAAGTCTGATACATCAATGCAATATACAGGAAATAAAGTACTAGAAACAGAAATAAATGAGCATCTGAAGCCACTACTCAGGAGAAGTCCTCTAGCACGATCTCGTCCTTAGATCCTGGTTCTGCTCCAATGTAGGCACCTGCTTCTGCTAATGCTAATGCTCTGGTCCCGTATACCTCAGGATAGATCTTGTCTGCTAATCCTGGGGATATAATCCGGATCCAGGTCCTCAGGGGACATAGCAAGGTACAAAATAACTCAAGCCAAAATAAATCAGTGTAGCAATAAATGAATAATAGGGTAAATATATAACCAGCTAAGTGATATGCAAGTTGAGAGTTTTAGTCATACTCAGGCTGAGACTACTACAGGATTAGTGTCGGAGAAACCCATAGCAGTATTCTCTCGAAGGGCCAATACGGTACCAAAGCTCTGTGTCAGAGTCTAAGGCACTTCCATTAAATTATTATATATATATAATCAGCCTTATGTATGGTAAATCTCTCCCCACCCAATGTAATCTCACGTCACAGTTTCATGATGTCTCATGTCCATGTCACACAAGACCATATCTAATGCAACAAGTCATAATGAAATCTAAGCATGTATAATGTATATGTCATAAACCTGTATCCTATATAGAATTACCTTGAATATTTTAGAAAGATTCTGTCTCATGAATAGTGTCAAGTGTCCTGGGTATAATGTACTTGATAAGACAAGTACGATAATGTATCGGGTCTCGGTATCCATCTCTAGGTGATATTACACAACTCTGCGTACAGTGTTGGCACCCGACTATTAATCGGACGTTAAGTAAGTCACACGGTCCTAGGTCAAGCATGTACAACAATATAAATAAGACAAGGAAATATGTAACAAGAACTGCAATGTTGGCAAGGTACACTTGCCTGTAGCTCTGGTCTCAGTGTAATTTGTAGGTACTACTCTGGTTGCTGAAATAAATATTACCATTAGATTCAGAAAATATCAAATAGCTAGAAATGCCTGTCCTTGAGTCCAATTTGGACACAGGGGCAAAAATTACAGTTTCTGGTCAAAGCGGGGTCCACATGTGGGCCGCTTCGTACCAAAAAACGTCAGGGTCAAAGTCTCCAAATTTGTCAAACTTAGTGTCAACAAAGTCAGGAATAATGATACGAACCCAATGGAACTTCCAGAACTGGATTCCGATGAGCCGATCACAAAATCGCCTGTCAAGTGGAGCCGCGGGGCCCACGATACGCAATTTTCTCAACATTCTCAGAATCGAACCAAACTTGGGTCATAGGACCAGCGTATTGCTACAAGTCCGATGGAGCAAATTTTGTTTCGATCCGACATGTGTACACGAAGTTACAACGTGTTCCAGAATAGGCGGATACGGGGCGTTGTCGGCGGATACGCGTTAATTCCGGTGTGCACGCACACCCAAATCTACTTCTTCAAAATCTTGCACATCCGTATCAACGGTGCACACATTTCAGTATAGACAGTATACGACCAAGTCGTCCCGTTTGGCGGGGCGCACTCAGTTTCGGGGTAAAACAGGGCATTGGTTTTCCTGTTTTTGGATCGCGATTCGCGATCGCCACAGGACGCGACGTACCGAGCGGATTGCACGGTCATCGAGAGGATTACACAGCCTACACGTCACAACTGACAGAAAGAAAAATGGGGTAACAAAAAGAGAGAACGGGTTACCTGAACAGGGCTCCGTGGAACGGGATTCTTCGTGTCCAGGTCGACATGACACAGGGTGTCCGGGGTACTGTGTTGCTGTGTCCATTGTGCTGTGTCCTGGGGTTCTATCGTGTCCAGGTCTGAGTGCGGCTGAGACTCGCCGGGGCTTCGCCGTGGCGGCTCAGGGCTACGCCGGAGGGGCGGCACCGACGGAGGCGGCTAGGGTTAGGGTTAGGGTTAGGTCGGGAAGGGGAGAAAGAGATCTGGGAGAGGTCGGGGCTGCTCGGCGCTGTGGAGTCATCGAAGAGGGTGGCGAAGGGCGGTGCGAGTTGAGGGTGGCGAGGTCAGGCTGTGGGGGGCTCGCGGCTTAGGGCTCGTCGGAGAGGAGGAAGTGTAGTCGCGAAAGGAGGAAGAGGAGGGAAGGTGGTGGCCGGAGACTCGGGCAGCGGCGCTAGGGGTGGTCTAGGAGAGGGTGGCGCTCGGGTGTTCGATGGTGGAGCGGGGAGAGGAAGACAGAGGCGAGATACCGTGGTGGAGGACGGTGAGGGGAGAGGTTATCAGGAGGAGGAGGGGGTGGCTAGGCGCTGCTGTGGCGGAGCGGAGCAGAGGAGGGAGGCGGTACGGGGCTGAGCGAATTAGGGTTCAGGCGGTCGGGGGTTAAATAGGGGGTCATCGGCGGTCGGGATAGGAGTCAGATTAGGATTAGTGTTCCGATTAGGATTTGGGTTACGGGTCCGAGTCGGGTCAGCGGGTCGGGTTCAATATGAATCCGGCCCGATCCACTAGGAGGTGGGGTCGGGTTTCGGGTAGTCGGGTTTCGGGTCGGGTTTAGATCCGACCCAACCCGCTAAGGTTGGGTTCGGTTCAGTTAAACCAGGTCTGGGTTGGTTTGGTTTATTTTTGAAATAAACCCGGTTTATTTCTAGGGTTTAATTCGGTTTATTTAAACTTAGTTTTTAGGGCTTTAAAAAAATTTTTGGGGTCCAATAAATTCCCGAAAAATTACCCTATGTCTAGTTTTTTATTTTACACCATAAAATATTATTTTCATAATATTTTAATATTAATTAACAGCAACTAAAAATCATTTAATTTCAAAATATCTAGGTTTTAATTACAGAAAAATCCCCGAAAATTCCAGAAAAATGTGAGAAATAAATTTTAAAAATTCCTGAAAAATTAGGGGCTTTACAAGGATAGACTTAGTTTCCTGAAGCCACGCATCCGATGTAATCGCATCCTTGATACCATAAAAATGTTAGGGTTGAAGGAGCTTGAATTTGTATGCTGAGTTGTTAGCACGGGTCCTCTTTCCAAATCCTGAAGTACTGGCTGAGTCAGTACATCTTCTCGACGTCCTTGAGATGTTAGCAGCTCTCTAAGGATACCTATTAGCATGCTGGTATCTCCCTCTGCATCAGGTACTGGTTGTACTGGTGGAACTATTGTAATGGGAGGTACTGACAGGATCTGGGGTCACTACCATATTTCTAGAGAAGGGGCATTTTTGTCATTTGAAATATTTATATATATTGTATTTATAGTTACATGATATGTATAATATGTTATATTATTAGTATTAATGATATGGGTTAGTGGACTAGACTTGATGTGACCATTAGACTCAACCTTAGACTAGACATTTTTGGACCCACTAGTTAATCATCTTTCATTTAATTAGAAAATTGTTAAACCCTCATTTGGAATGAAAACTCCACTTATTGGAAGACTCTTCATGAAATCATTGTAGACAAATGGGACTTTATGCATAGGTAGCCCTAGGTCCATAAGTGGCTGGCCCAATATAGGAGAGCGGGGAGCTACCCTCAAATGCATTCATTATTCATGAGAAACCGTAGATTTAGTTCTTCCACAAAACCTCATTCCTCTACCAAATTCAGAAATCAAACCCTAATCCCTCTCTTTTCTCTCATCTAAGAAGTCTAGAAACTTAGGTTTCAAGGAGTATTAGAGAAGAAGAAGCTTACATAGGGAACCCTTAACTTTGCATTGGAAAATCAATCTCCCAAGAGGTAAAATTATGAAATCTTTCTTTTAAATTCTATTTTCATGGTTATGTTGGCCATTAAGAGTGTCACGACCCACACTCGGTATAGGGGCACGAGTATGTGGGTACATCCAGTCTACGCCACAGCATCGACGATAAATCGCTATCTTGGTCTACTATACTATCTAATATCTCACACAATATATTTAAAATACTGTCATGCCATCTCAATTCCAAATGATCCTCAATCACATATAAAACTAAAGAAAGATTTTTAAGTACGATATGGAATAGAAAGAATAGAAATAAAAGTCTCAATACATCACATGTCCAACTCAATATGTAAACATAACTCAAGATCTCAAAATAATAATACAATAAACAATCTAATAGAAACAACTACTTTAAGGTGAGAAAAATCTAAATGGCCTCAGTATCTGGCACTACATCCTCAGGTGATACTCCATCTGTTGGTCCATAGTAACTGGAACACATCCTCTCTAACCATTCATCTGAAAAATATATTCAGTCAGGATTGGAGCAAAGTACAACCCAATAGCAATTTCAATTAATTAATAATGACTATAAACAGAAATAGAGAATATAATACAAGATAAAAAATAATAAACAATACCATATTATGGTAGAAGAACAGGTAAACAAGAACAATATGGTATACACTGATCATGATAAAATAGAACAAGACAAAAGAATGAGACAATGAACTAGAATATGGTGAAGAACTGTAACTATATTAAGTGATTGAAATACTAGTTAGATATGTGATCGGCTTGGGTGAACATTGTCTAATTAACGTTGGATAAATATTTTCTAAGTTAAATATTGAACATTGTCTAGGATTTGATCACATATCTAGCTAGTACTTACATTTTTGCCTAACTAGTATAATGGATCCAACCATGACACGTTACGATGCAAGATACTCAAGGCATTATAAACATTAAACCTTGAACATTGAACATTAAATATTGAACATGGAACATTGAACCTTGTCTAATATTAAATATTGTCTATTTAACCATATGAGAACACGAAGAACAATAAAATAATATATAATATCCCATGACTGATCCATGTGTATACTAGTCCGTGTACCAATGTGTCAAGAGTCATGTAAAATATTTCTAAATACTTGCATTATAGTAATTATCAAATAATAGAAACTATCAAAGAATGTACTCGCCTGTGATCTAGAGAAATGAATGTTAAACTGTCCTAACTGGTGTCATATAGACCTATATATGGAATATTATAATAATACAAGGTGTTGGAATAAATTTATGTTAAACTAGTCAACATCTAGGTCACAAAGCCATTTCTAAGTCAAAATAATCAAACTTGGTCAAACTAGCTATCTCTAGGTTTTATGAGTCTAATTCTAGGATACTAGGTCTATATACTATGAAACTAAGTTACACTAGCTAATCTACGATACTATGAGACACACAAAAGGCTGTATCCTAAGATACGCAAGTTTTAATATATAAAAATAGTAATTTATATATATATATATATATATATATATATATATATATATATATATATATATATATATATACAAGTCAATACATATAGTATCTTAACTAATTAATGAAATTAGGATACCTTGGCCTTGCACCAATGCGTATCACACTACCACACATTAATCTTGATACTCAAACCCAATACCTTGAGTATCGACCTATTACCTTGATATTACCTTGGTATCCCGTGGTAATTCAATCCTACTTAATATAGCTAATATATAGATAACCCCATATGCTAACTATATCAATGTAACTAAAATAAATGCTAAACTAATAGTTAACATTGCACACTAACTCATCTATCTAAACCACTAGCTAAACACTAAGAACTAACTAAACTTTGTCGACAGACTTATGGTATCCTAAAACCAAATCCTTTGACCTTACTGGTTACTCGGATGCTGATTTTGCTGGATGCAAAGTCGATCAAAAAAAGTACTAGTGGCACTTGTCATTTTTTAGGAAAGTCTCTAGTCTCCTGTCTAGTAAGAAGCAAAATGTTCTTTCATTATCAATAGTTGAGGCTGATTATATCACCCCAGGACGTTGTTGTGAACAAATTTTATGGATGAAGCAAACCCTAGAAGACTTTATTCTGCACTACAAGAACATTCATATTCTCAGTGATAACACTAGCACTATTAATCTTAGTAAACTCTAATATGCCATTCACGCACTAAGCACATATAAATCAGACATTATTTTCTGAGGGAACATCAACAACACGGAGGTATTTGTCTAGAATATGTTAATACAAAATATCAATTAGCAGACATCTTTACTAAACCTATAGCTGGATATCGCTTCAACTTTATCTACCGAGAATTAGGTGTTTTATATTCTGATAAAATATAAGAATTGTAAGATGCTTTAAATTTTTATTCAGTTTAAGTTTTCAAAGTTTGATAAATCTTAGACACAAGCCGAAAGGGCCCCTCTGTCAATAAGGTATAAAAGATCTTAAACGATATGGTATTTAAGTATCTTCAGACCACCGCTAGCTGGGATCCGGCCCCTACAGCTACTCTGAATTAATCTAAACTCTTGAGAACTTATGACCTGATAAAACCCATTTAGCACTTATTATTCTATATTTATATCAAGTCAAGAAAGGCAAAATATTGATTAAAGTTGTATTATGATTCTGGACATAAATGGAAAAAGAATTCGGAGCGAACTCGGGCCGAGCTCGGACCGAACTCGGGCCGAGCTCGGACCAAACTCGGATAACATTTTTCCAGAATATTCTTTTTGCTTACAAACTTCCTAATTAATATTTTTGCTGGTCTATTTATACATATTTTCATGGTTAGACCCTGAGACTAATGATAAACTACCTCCTCCAGAAAAGGCCTAGTTTTTTCTCCTATTCTCTCTTCCCTCTCTTAAGCCTTTTCCTTTATGGCTCCTAAAAGAAATTTAGAACCCTCTTCTGATTGTCTCTTTTGTCCTATTATGCCAAACATCGGAGAATTCAATTGTTTTATCTATAGAAGCCTAGAAAACTCAGTTGCATGGTTTAATAATTTTTTCAAACGAACAATATGTTCCGTCCATCCTATTGATTTCCTCCACTATAATGACTACCTACCGATTCTTCAAAAATTCTTACTTGAAGAACTTATTGCTACCCGTTACCATATTTTTTTGAATGTTGTCCATATATTTTATTGCAACTTAGCATATAATAATGAATTTTTGAACTTTCTCCGAACAGTTTTTCGTCCAACTTCCTGTCGATTTTTCGGTCAAACCCGAGTGCCTAAATTCGTTCCACTTGAAGGGAATCCTAGAGGGTTAGGTTGTGAATGCAACAGCGAATACGGGGTACGAAACAGAACAACAAGGAGGTCGAAAGCTCCGTGCGAAGGGGGGCCGCAAAGCTGTGCGCTACTGCACGCATGCGGTCGGCAGTGCGGGCGGCGCTGTGGTGGTTCGCGGCGGTGGTCGGGGTGGTATAGGTGGAGGTCTAG
Organism: Iris macrosiphon; assembly: GCA_036927795.1. Classification (NCBI taxonomy): domain Eukaryota; kingdom Viridiplantae; phylum Streptophyta; class Magnoliopsida; order Asparagales; family Iridaceae; genus Iris; species Iris macrosiphon. The sequence continues at coordinate 141,129,292 of JAYESA010000010.1, read as the reverse complement.
TATGAGTGATGGTGGATGTGGGATTAGGGTTAGGGTTTTGATGTGTATACATAAATATAGGAGAGGGGGGGAGATTCTTGTGTACGTGGGGGAAAGGATTGTTAGTTAGGATTCTATTAAATGGGATTGGGTTTGGGTAGGGTTTGTGTTAATAGGTTTAGGTTTAGGTTTAATTTTATTCTTTATTCTTTTCTCTCTCTCTCTTTCTCTCTCTCTCTCTCTCTCTCTCTCTCTCTATATATATATATATATATATATATATATATATATATATGTGTGTGTGTGTGTGTGTGTGTGTGTGTGTGTGTGTGTGTGTGGCCATTAAAAATAGTTTTAGATCTCAATAAATTTTCAAAAAAATATACAATATACTAATAATAGTTGTACACCCAAAAATATTTTTTTGCATAATATTAATAGTTTATTAAGTACACATAATTATAAATCTATGAATATTATATATTATAATTAGCTAAACATAAATAAAAAATTTCCCTTATTCATAATAATTTTAGAATACCAATATTAATAAATTTAAAATTTTAATTCTAAAACTCAAGGTGGTTACAACTAGGCCACACTAGCTATGCTAAGATACTAGGATACAAACAAAATACCATATCACAGGATACACAAGTTTTTAGATATGAAAATATTAATTTATATATATATATATATATTCAGGACAATATATATAGTAATCTTAGCGAACTAATGCAAAGAGGATACATTGGCTTTGAACCAATGCGTATCTCACCACTTACACACCCATCTTGGTACTCAAACCCAATTTCTCGAGTATCCACCAATACCTTGATATTACCTTGGTGTATAATAAGGGAATCTTATAGAACTAACCTCAACCAATATCAATCTACTAACTAAAGTATATATACCAACTAACTAACTGATAAATAATAACATATACTAACTAACATGTTAAACTAAATAACTAACTATACTAACCTGTATATTACCTAGCAATGAACTAACATACCTAAACAATGACGTAACTAATTAAAATAATAACAAACTATCATCTATATATTAGTTTATACTAACATCTATATCAACTAATCTAACAAATGAATAGCTAACACTTACTAACATATTAATACTTATATACATATATACATATAGTTACTAGTCTAACAAGTATATATATATATATATATATATATATATATATATATATATATATATATATATATATATATATATATATATATATATATATATATATATATATATATATATAGAGAGAGAGAGAGAGAGAGAGACTAACAAAATATATGCAACAACTTAACAATGCACTTAACTACTACACTACTTAAGAACTACTAACGAAACTTAACAATAACTAACTAAACTATAGCAAACTACTAGCTACCCTCGAGTAAACTACTAGCTAAACCCCCTGACCTTGTTGTCCCTGCTGCTGTAGTTGAACCCTTGTTGTTGCTCAATCTGGCAGCTAAAACAATGTTGTACAGTTGCTGCTGCACGTTGCTGCCTATAGTACTGTCTGCACAAGCTGCAGTACAGTTTGCTAGTTGCTACATGCTGAGGTACAGTTTGCTGATATTGCAGAAACTAGCTGTTGTAGTATTTCAGTTGTTCTCTGCTGCTGTTGGCTTGCAGGTTCTGCCTCTTCTTGTTGTGCGCATTTGTTGTACAGCCTTTGTTGAATCTGCTGTTGCATATGCTACTGCCTCTTGCATACTGCTCAGTTGGCTGCTGCTACATGCTGCTCAGTGCAGCTAGCTTGTTGTAGTATTGTTATGCTCTGCAGGTTGTTGTGCATTGCTGTACAGTTGGCTCGATGCTGCAGTTGGCTGTTTACTGCTCAGTTGAATGCTATATGTTGTACACTACGGCAGCAACATGCTGTTACATACTGATTTCCCACTGTCCCGATCTCCTCTCACACTGCTCACTCACTATGCACACACACACACACACACACACACATATACTTATATATATATATATATATATATATATATATATATATATATATATATATATATATACACTCTCATAAGAAATAATCATACACACACACACACACACATACATATATATATATATATATATATATATATATATATATACATACATACATACATACATACATACATACATACATATATATATATATATACAAACATACTCAATTATATATATATATATATATATATATATATATATATATATATATATATATATATATATAAACACATATACACATATGACTAAACATATACATATACATATATATACATATCTATATAATATAATAGAGATATATACACATATACATAATCATATAATCATATAACATATCATTCTAAAATATAATAACAAGTCAAATTGAATTTAAATACAATAAAGTAAACACGAGTGCACAGCACCCGTATCACACTTATTCTATAATGCGCTTGCGATATGGCTCCACCATACAACCAAACGTATCTCGAAGAATATGAGCAAGTCTAAAATAATAATGAACAATACAAAAAACTAATTACTCAACTACGTGTCTGTGTCAAAATATGACATACACAAACGTCCGTGTCGGAGAAAAACTCCCAAATTAACCCGTATCTCCAAATTATCGGGATACGACCTACACGTATCCAATTATGGATACGGCACTAGTCACACACAATCAAGCACATATTAATTTGGTCTAATTGACCAATTGACAAACACAAGATGTACCAATTTTAAAATAATTCCAAATTTGACACAAAACAACACATAACTTTCTCCATTGGCCTCCTATGAACCTAATTCCAATTCCTACAAGTAGCCTTAGCATATGGGATAGTTTTTTATGGTTAAATCACAGATTTAGGACCTAATTAAATAGAAAAAACTGAATTGTACCTATTGGGAGATAGATTCCTAATAAAATCCCAAATTGAGTGAAAGTAGCGTCCAACTATAGATCCTTGCTCCTCTTTGTAGATCCATGCTTCCTCCTTGTTGATCCTTATTCTACTCGCCTCCAATGATAAATAAGGAAGGAATTGGAAAGAAATTTGAGTAGGAATTGGTGTGGGAATAAAGAATTTGGAAGATAAATTTTTTATATCTAGATTGGAATGTCAAATGAGAAGAGAGAGAGAGAGAGAGAGAGAGAGAGAGAGAGAGAGAGAGAGAGAGAGAGAGAGAGACTCTCTCCTCCCAATAGGTGACCGGTCTCTACCCCTCCTCTAAGCTACTATGAATTATCCAAAACACCCCTTGGGGCTTCTCATGAAATAATAATAAATGTGGGAAGGTTCTAGTCTAATTGGTTTTACTAATTAATTTATCCTCATAATGAATGGGCTTAATATTTTGCTCAACCTAAACTATAATCAAATATTGGGTCAATGGATCTAAACTAAACTAGTTAGGTCCACTACATATGTTCAAAATAAATCTAACATCTAACAATAAATAAATAATATAATAATTAATATTTACACATGCACAATATTTAATATTATAATTCTAAAATAAAAATACTTATTTCAAATTACCAAACTATCCTTAGTTGAAAAAATAAGGGTGATAATCCTACCCACCTTAGAGAAAATTTTCCTCAAAATTAAGCAAGAAACTAACTACCAAAAGCAATCAATACAATGCAAGAAAGAATTATACCTTACGGCTCAAACATATATGGATATCGCTTCCACATCTTGGCCTCTCGCTCCCAGGTACTCTTCCCTGGCGAGTGATGCCTCTACGCGACGCGCACCAAAAGAATCGTCTGGTTCCTCAGCATCTTCTCTCTCCTATCAAGAATCTCAACTGGATGCTCTAGATAGCTAAGAGTAGGGTCCATCTTTATCTGTGAGTGATCCAACACATGGCTAGGATCTGCCACATACCATCTCATTTGTGACACATGAAACATGTTGTACACTCCCTCCAATGCAGGTAATAAGTCTAGTATGTAAGCAACTGCAACGACCTCTCAAGAATACTGAAAGGTCCAATAAATCGCGGACTAAGCTTTCCGCCACACCGAACAAATCGTGCCACGTGTCAGAGAAATCCTCAAGAAAACTAGACCGCCAACTTAGCATGAAATATAGCCCTAGCACTCTAACAAAACAAGCAATCACAAGCAATACAAAATAAAATCTATACCTCAAACTCCAATGGTCTCCGGTGGCTATCGGCCCAATGCCGTTGTCTGTCCTGCGCCACACGAAGTCTATCCCTGATGAGATCCACTTTCTCAGCTGCATCCACTTCCATCTCTGGTCCCAATAAAGCTCTCTCACCAACATCATACTATGATAACGGAGTATGGCATCTCTATCCATACAATGCCTCAAATGGTAAAATCTCGATACTGGCTTGGTAGCTGTTGTTGTAAGAAAACTCTATCAAGTGAAGATGATCCTCCTAAAAGCCTCCAAAATATAAAATACAGGTGCATAGCATATCCTCAAGAGTCTGAATAGTCCTCTCCGACTGTCCGTCTGTTTGAGGGTAATATACGGTAGTGAACTTGAGCTGAGTGCCCAAACTAGCCAGCAAACTCCTCCAGAAGTGGGACATGAAGCGACTATCCCAATCCAAGACTATGCTCACAGGAATACCATATAATATGACTATCTGATGCACATACACCTCCACTAGCTTCTCCGTAGACGTACCCACTTTGAATGACTGAAAGTGGGATAATTTGGTCAACCTGTCTACGATGACCCAAATCGCATCTTTACTTCCTGGAGAACGTGTCACGACCCACACACGATGTAAGGATGCAAGTCAAAAACAACGCCCAGCTTATGCCGCAGAATCGTTGGTAGAATGCTATCTGGGTAATCTATCTAACAATATAATGAACTACCGACAATAGCAATATAATCAATCACAGAACTAAGATAAAAATAAGCACGAATCAGATAAAGAATAGAATAGTCAAAATACAACTCATGATTATAAAATAATACATCAATGAGTCTGAAAGAATACTAACAAATAAGCTGGGGACAAATCCAGTACAAGAATACTAAGAAGCTACTAAACTCGGGTCATCTGTCTCAGTTGGGATAAGTCTCTCCTGAACCTGGGTCTCAGACTCTAGACCCACAACATCCTGAGATCCATAATGTGTATGGTACCAATCCTCAGTGTCATCTGGAAAAAAATATCTAGTCAGGAAAGGAGCAGAGTACATCTCTAACAGCAGTTCTAATCAATGATAAAAATTATGTAACAGTAAATAGATGTGAATATACAAGATGCACAATAGATACGAGAGATATATATATACAATAAGAAAATACAAAAATAAATACAATAATGAGCAATATGTCAATGAACAAGAATATTAATGTCTAAGTGTGTGAGTACTAGCTTTAACATGTGATCGGCTTGGAAACATGATACAAGATATATGGCCTGGATAATCATACGTGCGGTGTATGATTAACACTATTTAATGCAAGACTTGATACAAGAAGGGTATGATCATATATCTATACTAAAATACTCTCCACCCTCGACTGGTATAATAGATCCAACCATGGTACGCTATGGCACGAGATTTCCCAAAAAGATAGCTAGTCTTCCCGAGAATCAGTATCTGTACATGTACAAGATAATCAATGAAACAAGGCATGCACAAGATACACCATATACCAAAGAATAACATCTCATGACAAGATTCGGATATACCAATCCGAGTAACCATCGTGTCAAGTGAACAAGGATATCTACACTAAATACAATGAACATAGAGGATATCATAAATGGGAAACTATCAGAGAATGTACTCGCCTGAAGTCCAATAAATAGTCTCACAGATGTTTGACATGGTGCCTCGAAGACCTAGATATGGAATACAACATCAATACATGGTTCCAAAAAAAAAATAAGTCAAACTAATCAACTTCTAAGTCAACAAGTCAATTCTAAGTCAAAAGTCAAACTAGGTCAACTATGGTCAACTATAGTCAAACTATTGTTAACTACCTATTTCTAGATTGCACAAGTCTAACACAAGGATATTGGGTTCAAATACTAAAAGTCTAGGTCACAAAACCCACATCTTAAATATTATGATACCGTATCTCCGGATACGTAAATTCGTAGGTAAAATATCAATATATAAGTCAAACAATTATTAATAATATAGAATTCTAATTACAAATATTAAATAGGTACCGTAGTTTTGAACCAACTTGGTATCACAACATAAAACCAAAATCTTGATGCCCAAACCCAATATCTTTGGTATCCCTAATTACCTTGGTACTTACCTTGGTTTCTCTAGGTAATACCTAAATACTAGTTATACTATCTACCCATAGATATATACATATACGACAATAATTATTATACATATAGTATATATTAAATACTATTAGCACATATATATATATATATATATATATATATATATATATATATATATATATCAAATACGACATACATATATATATATATATATATGTATGTGGTATTTGATATATATATATATATATATATATATATATATATATATATATATATATATATATATATATATATATATATATATATATATATCAAATACCACATACATATATATATATATATGTATGTGGTATTTGATATATATATATATATATATATATATATATATATATATATATATATATATATATATATATATATATATATATATATATATATATATATAACTGCCAAACTGTCGCTGAAGATTCTGCTCGCTGTCGCTGAAGCTGCTGTTGATATTGATACACTGCTGTTTTAGTGACAGTTTTATGCAATTGTCGCTAAAACTGTCACTAAAACTTCAGATACGCTACTGTTACTGCTGCAGTTTCATTGACAGTTTTCTGCAACTATCGCTGGCTGCTATCGTTGTTTCCTCTGTTGTGGCCGCTGCTGCTTTCAGTACTGCTTCGACGGCTGCTGTCGCGACGGTTCCTGCTGTCGCTAAAACTCATGTTCTCCCCCTCTGTTATATTTATATATACAATGCATATATAAATATAACCTATATAAATATATATATATATATATATATATATATATATATATATATATATAACACCCATAAATAGATACAAAAATACATATAACTATAATATATAACAATATGACAATATAACATATATATTACATACATACACCTCAACATATTTATGTACATATTAAATACATATGACAATAGCATAGTAATATATACATATATAACAACACATATATGTATACATATATATAATCATACACAAAATGAATGCATATATCGTATAAGTAGGTATATAACTATAACTATATATATATATATATATATATATATATATATATATATATATATATATATATATATATATATATATATATATATATATATATATATATACACATACATATACATATACATGCTATAATATATATAATTCTTACTTATGTAGAATAATAGCTACATAAAAATATATACACACCTATATATAATAGATACATAGATCTAAGATACAATAAATCATAAATATTGTCACCACAAAATATATATATATATACAATAAATCATAAATATTGTCACCACAATATATATATATATATATATATATATATATATATATATATATATATATATATATATATATATATATATATATATACACTTCTCCAAGAAATAAGAACACAAAATAATTAGATCTATAATTAAATTGCACACACATGGAATGTATCACCCCGTATCCCACTAGATCTAGGATAAGCTTGCGACATTAGTCCACCACACATCCAAACGTACCCCGAAGGACACAAACAAGTCACATATATTATTTATGAATAATACAAAAGTCAAATACAAATCTACGTGTCCGTGTCAAAATGTGACATGTTCAAAATCCCATGTCGAAGGAAAAACCCATAAATCAACACGAATCACCAAATTGGTGGGATACGACCTACAAGTACCCAATTATGGATATGACACTAGCCCCAAACACATAAGCACTTGCCAAATTAATCTATAGGACCAATTGACATACACAACAATTGCCAATCTCGAAATTCTACCAAAATTGACACAAAAAGTACCATAACTTTCTCAATAGGCCTCCTATGAACACAAAACCAAATCCTATGGGTAGCCTATGCATATGAGTTGATTTTTCATGGTTAAATCTCATATTTAGAACCTAAATTAAGAGAAAAAACTGAATTGTACCTATTGGGAGATGGATTCCAATGCTACCTCTAAATGTGATAAAATTGCCTCTAACTTGTAGATCCTTGCTCCTCTTTGTAGATCCTTGCTTCCTCCTTCTAGATCCTTGCTCTACTAGTCTCCAATGGTGATTTGGAAAGGAATTAGAATAAAATTTGGTAGGAAAATAAAGTGAAAATGAAGAAATTTGGTTAAAAAAAATTCTAGATCTAGTTTTAAAATAAAAAGAGGAGAGAGAATCCCCCCCCCCCTCTTTATTATAGGCCGGCCCCCTTTTCTCTCCCTCAAGTTACTATGAATTATCCAAAATACACCTTGGGGCCTCTCATGAAGAAATAATTAAGGAGGGAAGCTTCTAGTCTAATAGTTTAATTAATTTAATCCATCTCCTTAACAATGGACCTTCTAATTGGGCTAATTTCTAACAATTAATTCATGTTGGTCCATGAGTCTAACTAAACTAGTTAGGTACAATAACACAAGTCCAAAATAAATAAATAACATCTAACAACAATTAAATAATTCAACAAATAATTATTTATCATGCACAATATTTAATTAAATATAAAATTACTAAAATACCCTTTTTCTAGAAAATATGGTAGTGACAAGTCTACCCTCCTTAAAATAATTTTGTCCTCGAAATTCAAAGACGAAAACTACCCCCAGAAAATAACAGAACAGAACTAAAGAACAGAACTAAAGAATCATAACCAACTATAAAAGAACATAACAATGAACAGAACATAACTAGGAAATAACATACCTCAAGGCACAAACAAATATGGATAACGCTCTCGCATTTCATCCTCTCTCTCCCAGGTAGACTCTCCCGAAGAGTGATGACTCCTTGCGACGTGCACCAATGGAATAGTCTAGTTTCTCAGCACCTTTTCTCTCCGATCCAGAATCTCAACTGGCTCCTCTGGATAGCCAAGAGTAGGGCTCACCTCTATCTCCGAGTGATCCAATACATGACTAGGATCTGCCACGTATCATCTCAATTGTGATACATAAAATACGTTCTGCACTCCCTCCAATGCAGGTGGTAAGTCTAGTCTATAAGCAACTTTACCGACCCTCTCTAGAATAGTGAAATATCCGATGAATCGCGGACTAAGCTTCCCGCCTCTACCGAAGCGAATCGTGCCTCGTGTCAGAGAATTTCTCAGAAACACCAAACCACCCACCTAGAACAGAACACCACTTAAGAACTTAATCTATAACAAATAACCAATAATATGCACAAAATAAAATCTAAACTATACCTCGAACTCCAAAGGTCTCCGGTGGCTATCATCCCAATGTCGCTGTCTGTCCTGCGCCACACGAAGTCTGTCTCTGATCAACTGAACCTTCTCTACTGCATCTAAAACTATCTCTGGCCTAAGCAAAACTCTCTCTCCAATATCATCCCAAGACTAGGGAGTACGACACCTCCGACGGTACAGAGCTTCAAAAGGTGACATCTCTATACTAGCCTGGTAACTGTTATTGTAAGCAAACTCTATCAAATGGAGATGGTCCTCCCGAGAACCCCCAAAATCTAGTATACAAGTGCGCAATATATTCTCGAGAGTCTGAATAGTCCTCTCTGACTGCCCATCTGTCTGGGAATGATATGCAGTACTGAACTTGAGCTGAGTGCCCAAACTCTCCTGCAAACTCCTCCAGAAATGAGAAGTGAAACGATTATCCTGATCCGAGACTATGCTGATAGAAAATCCATGTATCCTAATGATCCGCCTCACATACATCTCTACCAGCTTCTCCGTAGACAAACTCACCTTGAAAGGCAAAAAATGGGCCGACTTGGTCAACCTATCAATGATGACCCAAATTGCGTCTTTCTCTCATGGAGATCGTGGAAGGTCGGACAAAAAATCTATAGTAATGTGCTTCCACTTCCACTATGGAATGGGTAATGGCGGAAGTAAACCTCCTGGCCTCTGCCTCTCGGCTTTCACCTGCTGGCACACTAAGCATCTGGATACAAACTGTGCCACTGACCTCTTCATGCCATACCACCACACACTCTCTCGCATATCCCGATACATGTTAGCACTTGGATGCATAGAATACTGAGAGCAATGCATTTCCTACAATACCTCCTGATGCAGCTTCCCACTAAGCACACATAATCTAACTCTATGTTTCAAAGATCCATCATCAGCAATGGTGAAATCATCCTCCAATCCTGCTCTTACCTGAGCTCTGATGCTCCTCAGAGATATATCCTTATACTGTGCTGTCTTGATCTTGTCCATCAAATCTGAATGTATCTATAATTCCCACATCTTCATAGCACAACCAGGAACTATCATCTCAATGCCCAAGCTCTCCAAGTCCTCCAACAAATATCGATCATGCGTCAAGAACATAGCTATCGGATACCTACTCAAAGTATCGGCAACTACATTAGCTTTTCCAGTATGATACTGCAAAGATATATCAAAATCCTTCATCATTTCCAACCATCGACGCTTCCTCATGTTCAACTCCTTTTGCGTGAAAATGTACTTCAAGCTCTTGTGGTCTGTGAAGATCTCCACACGCTCTCCGTACAAATAATATTTCCACAACTTCAGAGCGAAGATGACTGCTGCCAACTCCAAATCATGGGTAGGATAGTTCTTTTTATGAGGACGCAATTGCCTAGATGTATAGGCAATCACTTTCCCATTCTACTGAAGAACATAACCCAAATATTTTCCCCATGCATCACTATAAATAGTGAAACCTCCAGACCCTGATAGCAATGTCAAAATAGGAGCAGACGTCAACCTTTTCTTCAACTCCTCAAAAGCAATGTGACAAACCTCCGTCCAAACAAAATCCATATCTTTCTTGGTCAGTCTGGTTATCGGCTCGGCAATCCTAAAAAAATCTTGCACAAACTTTCTGTAGTAGTCTGCCAATCCCAAGAAACTCCTGACCGCTGCTACCAAACTCGGGGTCTTCCAAGATTCCACTATTGTGATCTTCTTCGGATCCACTGAATTACCTTCACCAGTCACAACATGCCCCAAGAACTCCACCTTGTCCAAGAAAAACTCATATTTGGAAAACTTCCCATACAACTTCTCCTTCCTCAGCACATCCAACACAATCCTCAAATGCTCCTCTGGTGTCTTCGAGTATATGAGTATGTCGTCGATGAATACCACCATGAACTTGTCAAGATACTGATGGAACACCTTGTTCATCAAGTTTATAAATACCGTCGGTGCATTAGTCAAACCAAACGGCATTACCATAAACTCGTACTGACCATACCGAGTTCTAAAAGCAGTCTTCGGAATGTCCTCCGGCTTTACCTTCACCTAATGGTAGCTTGATCTCAAATTATCTTAGAAAATACCTTGGCTCCACTCAACTGATCGAACAAATCATCGATCCGTGGCAAATAATGCTTATTCTTGATAGTGAGATTATTCAAAGCCTGTAATCAAAGCACATGCACACCGATCCACCCTTCTTTGGTACAAACAATATCGGGGCTCTCCACGGTAAAAAACTCAATCTGATAAACCTCTTATCCTGCAATTCGTCCACCTGCTTCTTCAGCTCGACCAGCTCGTTGTTGTTTACTTTATAAATATATTGTGAAATTGGTTCTGTACCTGACACCAAGTCTATAGAGAATTTAACATCTCGATCTGGCGGCAAACCTGACAATTCCTCAGGAAATACATCCAAGAACTCTGCTATCAACGAATATGGCAACTCCTTATCTTCCACCATAGCTCCACAAATAATGCCATCTCCCTGCTCCGTAGCTCCTCTAGCAAACTCGAACTCTGGCTCTCCTGGCAGACCAAACATAACTCTACCTCCTCTATAATCTATGCTAGCATGGTGCCTACTCAACCAATCCATTCCGAGTACAATGTCATAGCTCGGAAGTGGCATTACAAGTAGACAAGCACTCAACTCCCGACCTTCCAGAGTAACTCTACGATCCTTCCAAATATTATTAACCAGGACAATGCCTCCCCCGGTCATCATCTTGCAAGTCCTAAGCAAAGACTCAGCTACCAACCATGCTTCAGAGCAAAAAAAATAGATACAAAACTATGGGAAGCACCACTATCAAATAATTCTAAAGCTAGAATGGAATCAAGAAGAATAGAACCTGCGATGACATCTCCGGTGGGTTCATCCTCTTTGACGGTCATAGCAAACGCTCGTCCCCGACATGCACCTCCCTGTTGTTGATGTTGGATATAACGTTGCTGCTGTGTCGGAAGCGGTCCCCTCGGTTGTACTATAAGTGGTCTCGCCTGTGCCCTCGGAGCTGAAGCTGCTCCCTGAACTGCACGACGAGGATTGAAAGGATAGTCCCTCAGCTGATGCCCTTCAGTACCATAATACAAATAAACTCCCAACCTCCTCCTGGAAACTTCCCAGATATGGCCGGGCTTCTCGCAGTAGTGGCAGGAAGTTTGCTGTAACTGTCTCTGCTGCTGTGGTACCTGGTGAAAAGGTGCCTCAGTTGGAGTTTGGTGTTGTTGCTGCTGCTGGAAAGATCTGGACTGGAAATGAGGACGTTTTGCAGATATTGCACTACTGTTTGCCCCCAGAAAAGAATTACGGTCTCTCTTGGGCTTCAAACCCAACTCCCGCTCAACCTTGCGTGCCTCCGCAAGTATCTCCGAGTATGTCTCATAAAAATACGGAATGAGGATCCTCACTTCCCAGTTTAGACCCTCACGGAAATGAATAGCCCGAACCTCCGGCTCTCTCACCAGATACTCTGCAAATTGGATCAACCTGCCGAACTCCGCAGCGTACTCCTCCACAGACATGCTCCCCTGAATGAGACTCTCGAACTGCCTCCCCAAGTCTAGCCTGTCTGCCCGAGCGAAGAACTTCTTTTTGAAAAGTTTCTTGAATACCTCCCAAGACTGTCCCGCATCAATAAGAATAGGCTGATTCCTGAACCAAGTACGAGCGACGTTGAACAGTTGAAGTCCTACCGCCTCAACCTTCAGATCCTTAAAAAGACGGGACACTCTCATAAGACGCTCAATGTCCTCGAGCCAATCATCAGCATAGACGATGCCCTCCATCCCCTTGAATATTTAGGCTCCAGTTTCTTGAAGTCCTGAATGTTACCTGGCCGAAGCTGAGCAACCTGAGGAACAACCTGCTGCTGGACCGAAACTCCTCTCTCGACTACGGCACGAGCAAGCTGATGAACACTCTCGATGCCCTGCCATAGAACGTCGGTCTGCCTCTGATGTGCCTCTGATTGAGCCCTCTGTGCCTCGAGCATCTCACGAAATAGTGTAAACATCTGTGTCGCCTTTGCTGGCACAGGAGGTGGAGGTAGAAGCCCCTCAGATACAGCTGGCACAATCCTCTGAATAGGTGGTAGACCTCCAAAAGCAGCTGATACTTTAATCACCGAATAAGTGACTGGTGTAGGCCCTCGAGATGTCACAAATCTCTCAGAAGCTGCTCTCCCCTGCTGTGATCTAGTCTTAGGCGACATCCTGAGACAAAGCAAAAGAAAGAATCAATATGGCATAAGATATAAGATACTCAAGGAAATGACAGTTTAAGAGATCAAGTATCAATATCAAAAGAGAATAGTTGAATAAAAAGAATTTTTCCTAGTTGTGATTGAGTATCTCACCCTATATCCTATATCCTATATCCTATCGCAGGCTTGCAGTAGTACAACTAAATCGTGACATCGCATAACTTGTGAAGCTTGACCTGCATGGACTACTACTGAAAATATGTCACAATCCACACCCGATGTAAGGATGCAAGTCGGAAACAACGTCTAGCCTACGCCCAGAATCGGCGGTAGAACGTTGTCTGGATAATCTATCTAACAATATAATGAACCGCCGACAATATCAATATACTCAATCACAGAACTAAGATGGAAATAAGCACGAATCAGATAAAGAATAGAATAGTCATAATACAACTCATGAGTCTAAAATAATACATCAATGAGTCTAAAAGAAAACTAACAAATAAGCTGAAGATAAATCCAGTACAAGAATACTAAGAAGCTACTAAACTTGGGTCATCTGTCTCAGTTGGGATAAGTCCCTCCTGAACCAGGGTCTCAGACTCTAGACCCACAATATCCTGGGGTCCATAATATGTAGGGTACCAGTCCTCAGTATTATCTGGGAAAAATATATCCAGTCAGGAAAGAAGCATAGTACATCTCTAACAGTAGTTTAAATCAATGATAAAAACTATATAAAATTAAATAGATGTGAATATACAAGATGCACAATAGATACGAGAGATATATATACAATAAGAAAATACTGAAAAAAAATATAATAATGAGCAATATGTCAATGAACAAGAATACTAATGTCTAAGTGTGTAAGTACTAGCTTTAACATGTGATCGGCTTGGGAACATGATACATGATATATGGTCTGGCTAATAATATGTGCGGTGTATGATTAACACTATTCAATGCAAGACTTGATAAAAAGGAGGGTATGATCACATATCAACACTAAAATACTCACCACCCTCTACTGGTATAATAGATCCAACCATGGTACGCTATGGCACGAGATTTCCCAAGAAGATAGCTAGTCTTCCCGAGAATCAGTGTCTGTACATGTACAAAATAATCAATAAAATAAGTCTTGCACAAGATACATCATATACCAAAAAATAATATCTCATAACGAGATCCTAATATACCAATCTGTGTAACCATCGTGTCAAGAGAACAAGGATATCTATACTAAATACAATAAACATAGAGGATATCATAAATAAGAAACTATCAGAGAATGTACTCACCTGAAGTCCAATGAATAGTCTCACAGATATCTAACACGGTGCCTCGAAGACCTAGATATGGAATACAACATCAATACACGATTTCAAAAAAATAATAAGTCAAACTAATCAACTTCTAGGTCAACAAGTCAATTCTAAGTCAAAAGTCAAACTAAGCCAACTCTAAGTCAACTATGGTCAACTATAGTCAAACTATGATTAACTACCTATTTCTAGATTGCGCAAGTCTAACACAAGGATATTGGGTTCAAATACTAAAAGTCTAGGTCACAAAACCTATATCTTAAATATTATGATACGGTATCTCCGGATACGTAAATCGATAGGTAAAATATCAATAGATAAGTCAAACAATTATTAATAATATAGAATCCTAATTACAAACATTAAATAGGTACCATAGTTTTGAACCAACTTGGTATCACAACATAAAACCAAAATCTTGATGCCCAAATCCAATACCTTGGGTATCCCCAATTACCTTGGTACTTACCTTGGTTTCTCTAGGTAATACCCAAATACTAGTTATACTATCTACCCGTAGATATATACATATACTACAATAATTATTATACATATACTATATATTAAATATATATATATATATAATATCTAATATATAAAACTGCCAAACTGTCGCTGAAGATTCTGCCCGCTGTCGCTGAAGCTGCTGTTAATATTGATACACTGTTGTTTTAGTGACAATTTTCTGCAACTGTCGCTAAAACTTTCACTAAAACTCCTGATACGCTGCTGATAATGCTCATGTTTCAGCGACATTTTTCTATAACTGTCGCTGGCTGCTGTCGCTGTTTCCCCTGCTATGGCCGCTGCTGTTTCACTGCTGCTGCGACGACTGCTGTCGCGATGGTTCCTGTTGTCTCTAAAACTCCTGTTCTCCCCCTCTCTTATATTTATATATACAATGCATATATAAATATAACCTATATAAATATATATATATATATATATATAACACCCATAAATAGATACAAAAATATATATAACTATAATATATAACACTATGACAATATAACATATATATATAAAATACATATACCTCCATATATTTATGTACATAGTAATATATACATATATAACAACACATATATGTATATGTTTATATAATCATACACAAAATGAATGTATATATCATATAAGTAGGTATATAACTATATATATATATATATCTACACATATATATACATATACATGCTACAATATAGATAATTCTTACTTATGTAGAATAATAGCTACATAAAAATATATACTCACCTATATATAATATATACATAGATCTAAGACATAATAATACATAAACATTATCACCACAACATATATATATATATATATATATATATATATATATATATATATATATATATATATATATAATTACAGTTCTCCAAGAAATAAGAACACAAAAGAATTAGATCTATAATTAAATTGCACACACATGGAATGTATCACCCCGTATCCCACTAGATCTAGGATACGCTTGCTACACAAGTCCACCACAGATCCAAACGTACCCCGTAGGACACGAATAAGTCACATATATTATTTATGAACAATACGAAGAGTCAAATACAAATCTACGTGTCCGTGTCAAAATATGACATGTACAAAATCCCGTATCGGAGAAAAACCCCCCAAATTAACACGTATCACAAAATTATTGGGATACGACCTACACGTACCCAATTGTGGACACGATACTAGCCCCAAACACATAAGCATATGCCAAATTAATCTATAGGACCAATTGACACACAACAATTGTCAATATCGGAATTTCTTCAAAATTGACACAAAAAGTACCATAAGTTTCTCAATAGGCCTCCTATGAACACAAAATCAAATCCTATGGGTAGCCTATGCATATGGGTTGATTTTTCATGGTTAAATCTCATATTTAGAACCTAAATTAAGGGAAAAAACTGAATTGAACCTATTGGGAGATGGATTCCCAATGCAACCTCCAAATATGTTAAATTGCCTCCAACTTGTAGATTCTTGCTTCTCTTTGTAGATCCTTACTTCCTCCTTCTAGATCCTTGCTCCACTAGTCTCCAATGATGATTTGGGAAGGAATTGGAATAAATTTGGTAGGAAAATAAAGTGGAAATTAAGGAATTTGGTTGAGAGAAATTCTAGATCTAGTTTTGAAATAAAAAGAGGAGAGAGAATTTTTTCTCCCTTTTTATTATAGGCCGGCCCCCTTTTCCCTCCCTTAAGTTACTATAAATTATCCAAAATACCCCTTGGGGCCTCTCATGAAGAAATAATTAAGGAAGGAAGCTTCTAGTCTAATGGTTTAATTAATTTAATCCATCTTCTTAATAATGGACCTTCTAATTGGGCTAATTTCTAACAATTAATTCATGTTGGTCCATGAGTCTAACTAAACTAGTTAGGTCCACTAACACAAGTCCAAAATAAATAACTAACATCTAACAATAATTAAATAATACAACAAATAATTATTTATCATGTATAATATTTAATTAAATATAAAATTACTAAAATATCCTTTTTTAGAAAATATTGTAGTGACAGAACGCGAAAGTCCTGAAATAAAATCCATAGTCACATGCTCTAACTTCTACTCATGAATGGATAAGGGCTGAAGCAATCCACCTGGCCTCTATCTCTCTGCCTTTACCTGCTGGCATACCAAGCATCTGGATACAAAGCTAGCTACCTCTCGCTTTATATTATACCACCAAACATGCTCTCTCATATCCCTATACATCTTGTTGGCACCTGGATGTATAGAGTACTGAGATCGATGCACCTCCTGAAGTCTTCTGCCAACCCTATCTGGACCTGTGCTATGATGCTCCTCAGAGACTCATCCTCGAACTATGCAGCTCTGATCCGGTCCATCAGCTATGACTGTACCTGAAGTCCCTACATCTGTGTTGAAACTCCAAGAATTAATACCTCAATGCCCAAGCTATCAAGGTCGCCAATAAATATTTGTTCCTCGTCAAGTACATAGCCACTGGATACCTGCCAAAGGCATCCGCGATTACGTTGGCCTTTCCGGGATGGTACTACAAAGAAATATCAAAGTCCTTCATCAACTCCAACCATCATCGATGCCTCATATTGAGCTCTTTCTGTATAAATACATACTTCAAGCTCTTGGGATCTGTAAAGATCTCTATCCGCTCTCCATATAAGTAGTATTTTCACAATTTAAGAGCAAAAATAACTGTTGCCAACTCCAAGTTATGGATAGGATAATTTTTTTCATGTAGACGTAATTGTCTGAAAGCATAGGAAATCACCTTTCCGTTCTGCTGTAACACACAACCCAAACCCTCACCCGATGCATCACTGTATATGGAAAATCCTCCAGTCCCTAATGGCAATATCAATATTGGAGTTGTAGTCAACCTTTTCTTTAGCTCCTCAAAAGCAGACTAACAATCCTCAGTCCAGACAAACTCTACGTCCTTCCTGGTTAGTCTAGTTATCGGCTCCGCAATCCTAAAATAATCCTGAACAAATCTTCGATGATAGCCTGCCAGTCCAAGAAAACTTCCGATCTCTACTACTGAACTCGGGGTAGACCACGACTCAACTGCTAAAATCATTTTTCTGGTTTACTGATATCCCACCTCCTGTAATCCCATGCCCAAGGAATTTAACCTTATCATGGAATAACTCACACTTTGAAAGCTTGTCATATAGCTTCTCCTTCCTTAGGGTCTCCAGAACTATCCTCAAGTGCTTCTCATGCTCCTTTGGGGTCTTTGAATAAATTAGTATATCATCAATGAATACTTCCACAAACTGATCCAAGTATTGATGAAAACCTTATTCATTAGGTTCATGAATATCGCTGGGGCATTGGTCAACCCAAACGACATCACCAAGAACTCAAACTGCCCATATTGAGTCCTGAAAGCTGTCTTCAGAATGTCTTCCTTCTTCACTTTCACCTGGTGGTACCCCGACCTCAAGTCTATCTTTGAAAATACCTTCGCTCCACTCAATTGATCAAATAAATTGTCAATTCGTGGCAATGGATTTTTTTTTTGATAGTGAGGTTGTTGAGTGCCCTGTAGTCGATATACATGTGTACCGACCCATCCTTCTTTGGTATAAAAAGTACCGGAGCACCCCTTCGTGAAGAACTGGAGTAGATGAAGCCCTTTTTCTACAACTCATCCACCTGCTTCTTTAACTCTGCCAGTTCATTATTGTTCACTCTATAGACATGATATGATTGGCTCTGCGCCTGGCACCAAATCTATAGAGAACTCCACATCTCTGTCTGGTGGCAACCCTGACAACTCCTCCGAAAAGATATCCATATACTCAGCACTCAATGGATATGATGGCTCCTGCTCTTCAACCAAAGCTCCACAGAAGTCTCATTCGCTCTGCTCTGCTGGTCCTCTGACAAACTCAAACTCTGGCTCTCCTGGTGTCGGGAAAAAACATTGCCTCTACGATAATTGATACTAGCATGATGCGTACTCAACCAATCCATCATGATTACTATATCATAGCTTGGAAGTGGCATTACGAGTAGACATACGCTCAATACTCGGCCTCCCAAAAAAATTCTCTGATCCTTGCAAACATCACTGACCAGGATAATGCCACCCCCGGTCGTAATCTTGTAAGTCTCGCAAATGGTTCAGACTGAAGATTATGTTTCAGAGCAAATGATATAGATACAAAACTATGTAAAGCACCGGAATCAAATAAAGCATGAGCTGAAAAAGAATCAAGATAAACTAAACCTAAGATAAAATCACCGACTAGCTCCTTCTCTTCGACGGTCAAGGCGAAAGCTCGCCCCTGTCACTGGGCACCTCTTTGCTACTGCTGGTGCTGAGTGAACTACTGCTGTTATGGTAGTCGAGGACGTCCTCTCTGCTATACCGCTGGTGGTCTCGAAGGTTCTCTTTGTGTTTGAGCTCCATCCTGAACTGGACGAGCTAGAACTTTAGGATAAGCCATCAACTGATGATCTTATGATCCGAAGAATAAGCACTAGCCCAATCTCATCATGCATGCATCCCATCAATATCCTTGCTTCTTACAGAATGTACAAGGAATAGCTGCCCTCTGGATCTGGTATAGTTATTATACCAGCGCTCTAGCTGGTCCATGATACTGCTATCTCGGATGCTGGAAGTGTCTCTAGTGCTGCTGCTAAAAATGAGACCACTTCATTGAACCCGTGTTGGTACTGGATCCTCCTATGTCCCTGGCCTCTTAGATCCAAGCTCTAGATCATCCTCTGCCCGTTGTGCCTGTCTCAGAATCTTCTCGAAAGTAGCGGTAGGATCTCCGTTTGTATGTGAATTAAATTTCCTGTTCAGGCCCTTCCTGAACTTCCTGGCTCTTTCTCTGGGGTTATGTCCCTCCATAAAATAACCTAATCTACAATACTCTGCCGCACACTCATCCACCGTGATACCTCCCAGAATAAGGCACTGGAACTGGCTCTCTAGAGATATCAGAGCCAAATCTAGAAAGAACTTTTTCTTGAAGAGCTCTTAGAAATCTTTCCAAGTAAGTCCTGGTGCTGAGATCCTGGGGCCCGTCTTTAACCAAGTCAACGCAATATCGAACATCATGCATCTTGCGGCCTCTATCTACAACCTCTCTGGAATTTGCGCCAATCGCAGGTTTCGCTCAATGTCTTATATCCAATCATCAGCATAAAGGATCCCTTCTGTGCCTTTTAAGTCCTTCGGCCCCATCCTCTTGAAGTCTATGATGGTCCCCGGCCTCGGCTGTTGTGGGATAAACTGAGGTGGTGCCATCTGTGGCTGGACTAAGGCGACTCTCTCAACTGCTGCGAGCGCAATCTGGTGAGCATTCTTATTGCTCTGCCTCATGACCTCTGACTGATGCTAATGTGCCTCCATCATTTGCTGAAATAGTGTGAACATCTGCGTCTGATCGACTACGGATGGTAAGGGTAGAAGATCCCTTGAAACTGTCGGTGTTGTCCTCTGTACCGGAGGTAGAGCACCTCCGAAAGTTGTTATATAAATGCCCACCTGGATCGGTAAAGCTGACCTCCAAAATATAGGTGCTGGAACATCATCTGATAGTGCTGCCCTCATAGGCGATGAAGTGACTGACCATGCTGACATGGCACCTGAGCATTAGGAACGCGTCTTCGACGATATCCTGAAGATAGATTGAACAAAGGAATCAATATTGAGTATGATACGATATCATCAAAGAATGAAAGAATTTATTCAAAACAAAGCAAACATTCAATAGATAAGGATAGAAAAACTGATATTGGAAGTGTTTTCTCGTTGTGATTGAGTAAACTCTCAGCCTAAATCCTATTTCCTAAAGCAGGCTCGTAGCAGTACTCAAGGTGAGCACCACTATGATATCGCTCTAATTGTGACTCTAGACTTGCATGGACTACCACTAAAAATGTTTTACGACCCGCACCCGGATATTCGAGCACGAGTACGTGGGTATGCCCAGCCTACGCAGCAACATCAGTGGTAGAACGCTGTCTTGGTCAACTCTAACTAACTAACATCTCAACAATATATATATGGTACCTGTCAATCATCGCAACTCTAAACGGAGGAACAATATGGCATCTTACAAATGTAACTGAACTCAATCACAATGCAAACTAAGGAAGATAGAGCACGAATAGAATAACGAAGAAAATAACAAAGATATAATCCACAAGTCTGAAATAATATACATGCCATGAATCTCAATATCAGTTTAATACAAAACCACCAACATAAACTAAACCTCTTCAGGTTCTGCAACTAAGTCCTCCTGGTCTATAGGAGTATCTTCTAATGGTAATCCCTCATGTGTCCCATAGAATGTAGGACACTGATATATAAGCCAATCATTTGGAAAAATATATCTAGTCAGGATTGGAGTGAAGTATATACCTCTGAAAGCAGTTTTAAATACATAATCGAGTATATAAAACTGATAATAATAAAAAATTCATGATATCTAAATATCTGAATAAAATAAACTAGGGTGAACAGGTATTGTTCTGGAAAGAAGAATATACAATAGAATATCTGCAATATAATGGAAATAACTAAAATTTAACTAATATGCCTCGGAATACAAGTTTATTATGTGATCGATTTAGGTTGAACACGAATACAATAAGGTAACTCGATTACAAGTGTGGTATATAATTGACATGTACACGAATACACTGGGGCTTTGATCACATAATTAACTCCTACCCCCCCATCCCCAACTAATACCAATGGATCCAATCACGACACGTTATGAACACGAATATGGGCACACTGAACATGAGCAATGTGTATACACGAATAAGCATACTGAATATGAGCGGTGTGTGAATACGAAATATAATAAATCAATACCCAATACACACGATAAAATATATGTGAAGGAATATCCGCTGAATATGGTAGGAGATAATATCTCCTGACATGATCTATGTAGTACCTGTCCGTGAAACCACTGTATCAGAATCAAGTATACAGTTCTAGAACATGAGATATATAAACTATTATGAATTAAAAACTAACAGAGAAATATACTCTCCTGAGGTCCTGAGCAAGGTATGTCTCTCGATGCCCAAGCTAGTGTCACACAGACCTATATATGATATATTACATCAATATAATATTTTGGAATGAAAATAAGTTAAACTAGTTCAATTCTAGGTCATAAACAGTCAAACTATGTCAACTCTAGGTCAAACTAGTCAAACTTGATCAAACTAGCTATTTCTAGGTTGTATGAGTCCAACTCTAGTATATTAGGTCCGTACACTATGTAACTAGGCCACACTAGCTAAGCTAAGATACTAGGATACAAACAAAATACCGTATCATAAGATACACAAGTTTTAAGATTTGAAAATAATAATTTATATATATATACAAGATAATACATACAGTAATCTTAGCTAACTAGTGCAAAGAGGATACTTTGGCTTTGAACCAATGTGTATCTCACCACTTACACACCCATCTTGATAATCAAACCCAATACCTCGAGTATCCACCAATACCTTGACATTACCTGGGTGTATCTCAAGGAAATCTTATAGAACTAACCTTAACTAATACCAATCTACCAACTAAAGTATATATACCAACTAACTTACTAATAAATAACAACATATACTAACTAACATGTTAAACTAAATAACTAACTATACTAATCTGTATATTACCTAGCAATGAACTAACATACCTAAACAATAACTTAACTAATTAGAACAATAACAAATTAACATCTATATATTAGTTTATACTAACATCTATATCAACTAATCTAACAAATGAATAGCTAACACTTACTAAAATATCAATACTTATATACATATATACATATAGTTATTAGTCTAACAAGTATATATATATATATATATATATATATATATATAGACTAACAAAATATATGCGACTACTTAACAATGTACTTAACTACTACACTATTTATGAACTACTAACTAAACTTAACAATAACTAACTAAACCATAGTCAACTACTAGCTACCCTCTAGTAAACTACTAACCAAACCCCCTGACCTTGCTATCCCTGCTGCTGTAGTTGAACCCTTGTTGTTGCTCATTCTGGATGCTGAAATAATATTGTGCAGTTGCTGATGCACCTTGCTGCCTGCAGTGCTGTTTGCACAAGCTGCAGTACAGTTTGCTAGTTGCTACTTGCTGAGGTGCAGTTTGTTGATACTGCACAAACTGGCTGATGTAGTATTTTAGTTATTCTCTGCTGCAGTTGGCTTACAGGTGCTGCCTCTTCTTGCTGTAAGCATTTGCTGCACACCCTCTGATGAATCTGTTGTTGCATATAATACTGCCTCTTGCATACTGCTCAATTGGCTGCTACTACATGCTGCTCAGTACATCTAGCTTGCTGCAGTGCTGGTGTGCTCTATCGGTTGCTGTGTATTGTTAGCTCGATGCTGCAGTTGGCTGTTGCAAGCATACTGCTCAGATAAATGATATATATTGCACACTGCTGCAGCAACATGTTGTTGCATACTTATTTTCTACTGTCTCGATCTCCTCTCACATTGTTCACCCACTCACTATGCACACACACAAATATATACTTATATAGATATCAATATATATATATATATATATATATATATATATATATATATATATATATATATATAAACACATATCACTACACAAATATATATAGCTATATATACATATTTATATAATATAATAAAGATACATACACATATACATAATCATACAATCATATAATATATCATTCTAAAATATAATACCAAGTCAAATTGAATTTAAATACAATAAAGCAAACACGTGGAGTGCACCGCACCCGTATCACACTCATTCTCTGATACACTTGCGATATGGCTCCACCACACAACCAAACGTATCTCAAAGGATACGAGCAATTCTAAAAGAATAATTATGAACAATATGAAAAACTAATTACTATGTGTCCATGTCAAAATGTGACATGCACAAACTCCTGTATCGGAGAAAAACTCCCAAATCAACCCATATCTCCAAATTATCCGGATACGGCCTACATGTATCCAATTATAGACACGGAACTAGTCACACAGAATCAAATACATATCAATTTGGTCTAATTGACCAATTGACAAACACAAGATGTGTTAATCTCGAAATTCTCCCCAAATTGACACAAATACCACTTAACTTTCTCCACAGGCCTCCTATGAATCTAATTCTAATTCCTATGGGTAGCCTTAGCATATGGGATTGTTTCTTCTGGTTAAATCACAGATTTAGAACCTAATTAAAGAGAAAAAATTGAATTATACCTATTGGGAGATGGATTCCCAATAAAATCCTAATTTGAGTGAAAGTAGCCTCCAACTTGTAGATCCTTGTTCCCCTTTATAGATCCTTACTTCCTTCTTGTATATCCTTATTCTACTAGCCTCCAATGATGAATAGGGAAGAAAATGTGAAGAAATTTGAGTAGGAATTGGTGTGGGAATGAAGAATTTGGAAGAAAAAAAAATTATATATCTAGATTGGAATGTCAAATGAGAAGAGAGAGAGAGAGAGTCTCTCTCCTCCCTATAGGTGGCCGGCCTCTACCCCTCCTCTAAGCTACTATATTTTTTCCAAAACACCCCTTGGGTCCTCTCATGAAGAAATAATTAAGGAGAAAAGGTTCTAGTCTAATTGGTTTTACTAATTAATTTATCCTCCGAATGAATGGGCTTAATATTGGGCTCAACCTAAACTAGAATCAAATGTTGGGTCCATGGATCTAAACTAAACTAGTTAGGTCTACTATCCAAGTCCAAAATAAATCTAACATCTAACAATAAATAAATAATACAATAATTAATATTTACATATGCACAATATTTAATATTATAATCCTAATATAAAAATACTCATGCTAAATTACC
Source organism: Iris macrosiphon (assembly GCA_036927795.1). Classification (NCBI taxonomy): domain Eukaryota; kingdom Viridiplantae; phylum Streptophyta; class Magnoliopsida; order Asparagales; family Iridaceae; genus Iris; species Iris macrosiphon. The sequence continues at coordinate 141,103,878 of JAYESA010000010.1, read as the reverse complement.
AAACTATCCTTAGTTGAAAAAGTGAGGGTGACAATTTCAGACGGTAAGAAAAGGGTAACCTGAGTAGGGGTAAGTTAAAATCGTCATTACTAGTGTATTAGAGTATGGGGGCAGTTATTTATTAGTGAACTGTGTGATGGATATAATTATAGCAGTAAGATATGGTAGCGTATTAGTGCCATAGTGGGAAGGAAGTATTATATGTTTATATATGTACCAAGGTACAAGAGAGTATCTTGGAGTTAGTACTAGAGTATGGGTTGTATTCAGATACCATGAGAGAGAAGTATCATTATAAATTCTAACCAGTAAGTAAAATTAGTCTCTTTGTTTCCAGAGTAGTGTGTGCCTTACTTTAAGTGTTTATATCAGTGTTTGTATGTAGATATTAGTATGAGGTACAGTTTTAGATAGGATGTTGAGAAGAAATGGTTAGTGATTTGTGTAGGAAGCAAAATAATTGTGATAGTGCACATGTGTTAGTGTCAATTAGCCTTGAGGGAGTGTTGGTAAGTGTCAAGACCTAGAGTATCTCAGGTATCGGGGAGATTTGAGATATAAGTAACCTACTGGCTAGTGTATTGATTACAGATGAGCTAATAGGTTATCTTAGTATGAGGGTATCATAAATGTCATATATAGGATTTATTACTTGTGTCGGTGGTGTCAGAAATTGGATAAGTATCACATAGATATTATCCTAGAAGTGTTAGTATAGTATTCTAGGTAGTGTATGCCAGTGGGCTAAGTATGCTCATGCCCTAGAGCTATAGTGTATCACTAATACTAGTGTTAGTAACCCATTATTATAAGTAATGTTCTTAGTGAACCCTGGTATAAGTATCAGATATAGGTAAGGGATCCAGCTAGGCCATCTGTGATACCGTAAATTGCCATGCACCAGCAGAGGAAGATACCCCAGCAGAGCAGAAATTTTATGATGACGGTCGAGGGGACCAATGCTACAGGTGTTGGATTAGTCGATTCTGTCATTTTCCTTTTTTACCTTCCACCTATTGATCTATGTGAATTTTTAGTACCTTATAGTGTGCATTTAAAATTTTGGTGCTATAGTATAGTTAGTAATGGACCCTTGGTAGAGACTGCACTATTATAACTAATAGGATTATAATCGTACATGTTTGATAACCCATGAATATTTTCTTTTTAATAGAATTGTATGTTTGTATGAGTCAGATAGGACATTCTTGGACAATGGTTAGATGAGGGTTTGACTATAGCCAGGATTATAATGAATAGATTATGACCAGTTAAGAGAGAGGAGACGATATCATCTTCTGGGCCATGAGTTATCCTTTCAGTTCGTGTCTACTTCCATCCTTAAATTTGGAGGACAAAATTTTTCTAAGGGGGGTAGGATTGTAACCACCCATTCCGGGAGGATTATTTTTGCCATTTTAATAATTGTTTGATAACCCGAGCGGGATATTTTTGTTATTTCAATAATTATTTGATAATTATATTAGTGATACTAATAATTATTAGCATACGTATTAGTTGTGTTCTAGGTAATTAGAATATACTATATGATTAGTTGGTTATTGAGTTATCCTATTAGTTACACTTAGTGCTAGTGAACCCAACTAGACTTGACATAACCCATAAGTTTATTAATTAGATTAGTCATGGTTTGACTCATTAGGTTAAGGAGAATAAATATAATATTATTTTCATTAGGACTTTAACCCTTCTCTTAATTAATAAACCCTTTATAATAACAAATATGGGCATTTTGGACTTTTTACATTGACCAAAGAGAGGGGGAGTGTGGCTGGCCCTATATTGGAAGGGGAAGTCTCTCTCCTCTTCATTTATTAGTTCATTTAGCCTTAATATTTTTTTCGCCAAATTGATACCAACTCTCACCATTTTTATCTAATTTTACTGCATTCCCTAACTTTTTCATCATCAATGAAGCCTAGGAGCTTGGATTGCAATGAGCACAAATTGGAGAGTAGATTCTTGGAGCTTGTGTCTATTTCGTATCCACTCGAACGAGTTTTATTGGAATTTGACCCCCAATAGGTATATTTCCTATTTTTTTTAAATTTAATGGTTAATTAGTAGTATTATACTGTCATGACCCGCACCCGATGTAGGGATGCAGGTAGTAAACAACGCCCAGCCTACGCCGCAGCATCGGCGGTAGAACGCTGTCTTGGTCAACTATACTATCTAATTATCTTCCAATAATGCATAAACCTCCAATAATATCTCAACTCAAAAAAGAGAGTAATAAATACTTAATGTAACACAATACTCAATCATAATCTATGGCACGAGAAGATATCAAAGAAGTCTAACATAAATATGCAGTTAAAATATAACAATAAATAGTAATAATATCCAAATATCAAATATATGTCGAAAACAAATCCGGTACCAAAATGCTAAAGAGAACTAACTATGCTAACTAGTGAATTCGGCTAAATTCCCCGGCAGTCACTCTAGAACTAGTGGGTACATATCTGCACCATCTATAGGTCGAGGTCTATAGTATGTCGAACACCAATCTCCCGGATCCTCTAAAAAATATTTTTCAGTCAGGAATGGAGCGAAGTACAACCCAATAGCAGTTCTAATTAATTGACAAAAACTATAAAAAGTAAAATAGAGGATGCTATCTACGATGATCAAGAGCAATAAAAGAATAGGCAATACTAGCAATAGAAATATAAATCAATGCGTACAAGAATGAAGGAATGAACTATAATGTCAGAAATAGAACAATGTAATCAATGAACTGAATATGGAAACTACAATATACTATGTGATTTGAGATACTAACTAAATATGTGATCGGCCTGGGAGATTCAATGATTACACTAAGGAGCTAACTCAACCATACATTAATTACATGATTAGTTAGTAGCCAATGATTACACTACTTGCCGATAGTTCTTAATCACATATTTAATTGGTATTTCCTCCGCCCCGACTGATACGATGGATCGAATCATGACACGTTACTAGCCAATTTATCCAATATTTAATCTATAATATTTAATGTTATCCAATACCAACAAGGACAGTATCCGATACCCTCTCAATAGTCAAGGTAATATCTCATGACTGACGATCCAATAACAATACCAATCCATCTACCATCGTGTCAAGAATCACAAGTAACATTTCTAAATACATTAATTATAGTAGTAATCAAATAATGGAAATTATTAGAGAATGTACTCGCCTGTGGTCCAGAGCAAATGATGAGAAACGGTGTCCGAAATGGTGTCACAGACCTATATATGGAATATTGTATTAATACATGGTGCTGGAATAAAATTAAGTTAAACTAGTCAACTTCTATGTCATAAAGCAATTTCTAGGTCAAAATAGTCAAACAAGATCAACTCTATGCCAAACTAGTCAAACTTGGTCAAACTAGTTATTTCTAGGTTGTATGAGTCTATCTCTAGGATATTTGGTCCATACACTATGAAACTAGGCCATACTAGCTAAACTAGGATACTATGAAATTACTAAGATACCGTATCTCAAGGTACACAAGAATTTAGATATAAAAATATCCTATTACGTATATACAATCAATAATATATAACAATCCTATCTAATCTAATGCTAAGTGGATATCTTGGATTTGAACCAATGTGGTATCGTACCACTACACCCCCATCTTGATACTCAAATCCAATACCTTGAGTCTCGGCCAAATACCTTGACATTACCTTGGTATCCCAAGTTAATTCAAATCCTAATACATATAGATCACTATCAAAATACTAACTATACTAACATAAAGCTAACTATTTGTCAATCATTAACTAACTATGAAATACTACTAACTACTAACATATATTACATATCAATACAATACTTATATACTTATCATCAAATACATATCGAAACATAGATACATATACTATATAATGACTTACTACCAATACCCATATACACTACACCATACTAATATAACTAAACTAATCTAACAAGTATTTAACTCTTAACTATCTAGTTATAACTACTAACCCAACTGAACTAACTGACACACCTAACCTCTGCCTTGACCTCTTGTTGTTGCTGTTGTTGTTGCATACTGTTATTGTTTGTTGTTGTTGTTGCTATTGCTGTTTGCTGTTGCTGTTGTTGTTGCTGTTTGCTGCTGTTGTTGATGTTTGTTGTTGTTGTTGTTGTTGTTGATGTTTGTTGTTGTTGTTGTTGTTGTTGTTATTTATTGTTGCTGTTTGATGTTGCTGTTTACTCGATTGTCTCCATGCACACACTGTCCGACCCCCTTCTCCATACACATACAACACACACAACCACAACTAGACACCTATATATCTATACACTCTCATACACCACAATACATATATAACTACTCATCCATATAGATATCTATATCAATATACATATAGATATACATAGGTACACAAATATATATATATATATATATATATATATATATATATATATATATATATATATATATATATATATACGTACGTACGTACGTACACATATACATATAGGTATCTATCTACATATATATACATATATACCTACAACCATATATGCATATCTATACAATATAAAATAGAGATACACATATACATATATATATAAATATGTATAAATACATAAAAACATAGTTATATATACATAACTATACTATATAATATAGATACATACACTTATATATATATATATATATCACATCTAATAGATATCAACAAGTCAAAGAATTGAGAAGCAATGAAGCAAACACATGGAGTACACCGCACCCGTATCACACTTATTCTATGATACGCTTGCAATACGGCTCCACCACACAACCAAACGTACACCGAAAGACACGAGCAAGTCTAACATATTAATTATTAACAATACAAAGAGCTAATTATACATCTATATGTCCGTATCAAAATATGACATGCTCAAAATCCCGTGTCGAAAAAAAATTACCAATTCAACCAGTATCTCCAAATTATCGGGATACGGCCTACACGTATCCAATTGTGGACACGATACTAGACACACACAATCAAACATATGTTAATTTGGTCTAATTGACCAATTGACAAACACAAAATGTGTCAATCTCGAAATTCTCCCAAAATTGACACAAAAATACACATAACTTTCTCCATAGGCCTCCTATGAACCTAATTCCAATTCTAGCCTATGCATATGGGGTGGTTCCTTATGGTTAATTCACAAATGTAGAACCTAATTAAAGGTAAAAAATTGAATTGTACCTATTAGGAGATGAATTCCCAATAAAATCTCTAAATTGGATAAAACTTGCCTCCAACTTGTAGACCCTTGCTCCTCTTTGTAGATCATTGCTTTCTCCTTCTATATCCTTGCTCTACTAGCCTCCAATGGTGATTTAGAAGAAATTGGAACGAAATTTGGTAGGGGATTGATGTAGGAATGAAGGAATTTGGTTGAGAGAAATTCTAGATCTACATTTGGAATAAAAAATAAAGAGAGAAAAAGTTTTTACCCCCTTTATATAGGCCTCTGTTGCCCCATCCCTCAAGCTACCATATAAAGTATAAAATATCCCTTGTGGCCTCTCATGACGAAATTAATTAAGGAGGGAAGGTTCTTGTCTAATGATTTTAACCTAATTAATCATCATCCTAATGATTGGGCTTATATTGGGCTCAAATCTAAGTAGAATGAATTTTTTGTCCATGGATCTAATCTGAACTAGTTAGGTCCACAAACACAAGTCCAAAAATAAAATCTAATATGCTAGAAAAAAAATTAATACAATAAATAAATATTTAACATGCACAATATTTAATTAATTATGAAATAACTAAAATATTCTTTCCTAGAAAATATGGTAGTGACAAGTCTACCCCCCCTTAAAATAATTTCGTCCTCAAAATTTAAGGGTGATCGTGCTCCTTCTAGGTCAAACCTCCAACAATCATAATCCAATAAGGTCTTACCACACAAAGAACAGTCATATTCAAAGAATAACATGCATGGTCATGGTCTCCGTCTGTTTTATTACGGTTGTCTCCGTCGGGGTATTCTATAGCTACACTAACTATATAACACAAGCATCCAAAAGGTACGAAAGAAGCAATCAATCAAAATAGATGGAAGCAACCGAAAGAAAGAATGAAACTCGCTAACCCATCACCTGTAGCATCGTCTCCTGAACCGTCAAAAAATGCTCCGCCCTGCCGAGGTAGCTCCCTCTGCAGGTGATGAGCAATTTACGATACTACAGGTGGCCTAAATCCACCTCTCTACTCTTTATCTACACCCTGGCCTAGACGATGAAGGGTCTAGAGACAATCCTTCACTATATGCTCCGTTGATCCACAATATAAGCACACTTCAAGTCTCTTTTGGCATATCTCCCAAGTATGCCCAATCTTCGTACAATAAGTGTATTGAGGAGCCTGTTGCACGTGTCTTTGAGGCTACTATGGCATCTGTTGTTCCGGAGCTTGTACTGGAGCAATAATTGGTTCCTGCATCTGATATCGCTGTTGATAAGCTCTGAACTGTATTGGAAACTGTTGTTGCTGAAACTACGACCTCTTCGCCGGTCCCGCACTGCTACTGGCACCCCCAAACATATCATGGTCCCTCTTCGGCTTCAAGTTCCACTCCCGCTCGACCTTGCGTGCCTCCTAAAGTATCTCAGAATACGTCTCATAGAAAGATGGAATGAGGATCTTCACTTCCCAATTCAGACCCTCGCGGAAATGGATAGCCCAAACTTCTGGCTCCCTCACTAAGTACTCCGTAAATTGGCTAAGCCTTCCGAACTCTGCGGCATATTCCTCCAAGGACATGCTCCCCTATGTAAAGCTCTCAAACTGCCTTCCTAAGTCCAATCTGTCCGTCCGAGCAAAGAACTTCTTCTTGAAGAGGTCCTTGAACACCTCCCAAGATTGCCCTGTATTAGTAAGAAGTGGCTCATTCCTGAACTAAGTGCATGCAACGTCGAACAGTTGAAGTTCTACTGCCTCGACCTTCAGATCCTCCGTAAGACGGGACACCCTCATGAGATGCTCGATATCCTTGAGTCAATCTTCAGCATAGACTATACCCTTTTTCTCCTTGAAAACTCGAGGCTTTAGCTTCTTAAAATTTTGAGTGTTGCCTGGCGTGAGCTGAACATCCTGTGGCTGTGGAGGAGCCTCTCTCTGAACTGCTGCAATAACTACCTGATGGGAATTTTCCTTACTCTGCCGCATCATATCTAACTTCCTATGCTGGGCCTCTATTTGTGCCCTTTATAACTCCATCATCTTTCTAAACAGTGCAACCATCGGCGCAACATCTCCTGAAAATGGAGGTGGTGGAAGTCCCTCCGAAGCAACCGGGTAGTCTTCGAAATAGGTGGAGGAGAACCCCTGAAGGCAGCCGAGACTCCTATGTAGACTGATATCATAGGAGGTACAAACCCTGCTGCCTGAGTGAAAGATCGATAGGTGGCAGACCTCGCAGAAACTTCTCTGTATCGATGGGATCTGATCTTCGGTGGCATCCTGAAGATAGATCAAAATAAAAGAGATCAATTCGACACAAGATAAGATATTATCAAGGAAGGACAACAATATTCAAAGTATTTAGAAGGAATCAAAAGTAGCAATTTCAAATCAGATGGAAATTCCTAGTTGTGATTGAGTATCCCTCTCTCGTCCTAGTATCCTATGTCCTGTATCCTATCGCAGGCTCGCAGTAGTACAACTAAGTCATCGAACTACCACGACATCTCACCACTTGCATAGCCTGACCAGCATGGACCACCACTAAAATTGTGTCACAACCTGCACCCAGTGCAGGGATGCAAGTAGTAAACAACGCTCGGCCTACACCGCAGCATCGGCGGTAGAACGCTGTCTTGGTCAACTATACTATCTAATTATCTCACAATAATGCATAAACCTCCAATAATATCTCAACTCCAAAAAGAGAGTAATAAATACTTAATGCAACACAATACTCAATCACAATCTATGGCAAGAGAAGATATCAAAGAAGTCTAACATAACTATGCAGTTAAAATAAAATAATAAAAAATAGTAATAATATCCAAATCTCAAATATATGCTGAAAACAAATCCGGTACCAAAATACTAAAGAGAACTAACTATGCTAATTAGTGAATCTGGCTAAATCTTCAGGCAGTCACTCCAGAACTAGTGGGTCCATGTCTGCACCATCTATAGGTCAAGGTCCGTAGTATGTCGAACACCAATCTCCCGGATCCTCTAAAAAATATTTTTCAGTCAGGAATGGAGCAAAGTACAACCCGATAACAGTTTCAATTAATTGACAAAAACTATAAAACAGTAAAATAGAGGATGCTATCTACGATGAGAATATAACTGATGATCAAGAACAATGAAAGAATAGGCAATACTAGCAATAGAAATATAAATCAATGCGTACAAGAATGAAGGAATGAACTATAATATCAGAAATAGAACAGTGTAATCAATGAACTGAATATAGAAACTACAATATACTATGTAATTTGTGATACTAACTAAATATGTGATCAGCCTGGGAGATTCATTGATTACACTAAGGAGCTAACTCAACCATAAGTGAATTGCATGATTAGTTAGTAGCCAATGATTACAATACTAGCCGATAGTTCTTGATCACATATTTAATTGAGATTTTTCCTGCCCCGACTGATACGATGGATCGAATCATGACACATTACTAGCCAATTTATCTAATGTTTAATCTACAATATTCAATATTATCCAATACCAACAAGGACAGTATCCGATACCATCTCAATAATTAAGGTAATATTTTATGACTGATGATCCAATAACAATACCAATTCGTGTACCATCGTGTCAAATATTATAAGTCACATTTCTAAATACTTAAATTATAGTAATAATCAAATAATAAAAACTATCAGAGAATGTACTCGTCTGTGGTTCAGAGAAAATGATAAGAAACGGTATCCGAACTAGTGTCACAGACCTATATATGCTGGAATAAAATTAAGTTAAACTAGTCAACTTCTAGGTCATAAAGCCATTTCTAAGTCAAAACAGTCGAACTAGGTCAACTCTATGCCAAACTTGGTCAAACTAGCTATTTCTAGGTTGTATGAGTCTATCTCTAGGATATTGGGTCTATACACTATGAAACTAGGCCATACTAGCTCAACTAGGAAACTATGAAAAAACTAAGATACCGTATCTCAAGATACGCAAGAATTTAGATATGAAAATATCCTATAATGCATATACAATCAATAATATATAACAATCACAACTAATCTAATGCTAAGTGAATACCTTGGCTTTGTACCAATATGGTATCGCACCACTACACCCCCATCTTGATACTCAAATCCAATACCTTGAGTCTACCAAATACCTTGACATTACCTTGGTATCCCAAGGTAATTCAAATCCTAATACATATAGCTCACTATCAAAACACTAACTATACTAATATAAAGCTAACTATTTACCAATCATTAACTAACTATGAAATACTACTAACTACTAACATATATTACATATCAATTCAATAGTTACATACTTATCATCAAATACATATCGAAACATAGATACATATACTACATAATAACTTACTATCAATACCCATATACACTAGACCATACTAACATAACTAAACTTATCTAACAAGTATTTAACTCTTAACTATCTAGCTATAACTACTAACCCAACTAAACTAACTGATACACCTAACCTCTGCCTTGACCTCTTGTTGTTGCTGTTGTTGTTGCTGTTTGTTGTTTGTTGTTTGCTGTTGTTGTTTGCTGTTGCTGTTTGCTAATGCTGTTGTTGTTGATGTTTGTTGTTTGCTTTTGCTGTTTGTTGTTGTTGTTTGTTGTTGCTGTTGTTGTTGCTGTTTGCTGTTGTTGTTTGATGTTGCTGTTTGCTGTTGTTATTTGTTGTTTGCTTTTTGCTGCTGTTGTTTGATGTTGCTGTTGCTGTTTGCTGTTGTTGTTGTTGTTGTTTGCTGTTGCTGTTTTTTGTTGTTGTTGTTTGTTGTTGCTGTTTGCTGTTGCTATTTACTCGATTGTCTCCATGCACACACTGTCTGACCCCCTTCTCTATACATATACAACACACACAACCACAACTAGACATCAATATATATAGACATTCTCATTCACCACAATACATATATAATTACTCATCCATATAGATATCTATATCTATATACATATACATATACATATACATAGTTACACAAAAATATATATAGATATCCATACACCAGTATATATATATATATATATATATATATATATATATATATATATATATATATATATAGGTATCTATCTACATAAATATACACATATACCTACAACCATATATGCATATCTATATAATATAAAATAGAGATACATATATACATATACATATACATATATACAAACAACTAAACACATAGCTATATATATATAACTATACTATATAATATATATACATACACTTATGCATATATATATCATATCTAATATATCAAAACTAATATATATTAACAAATAAAAGAATTGAGAAGCAATAAAACAAATACATGGAGTGCACCACACCCGTATCACACTATTCTATGATACGCTTGCGATACGGCTCCACCACACAACCAAACGTACCCCGAAGGACACGAGCAAGTCTAACATATTAATTATAAATAATACAAAGAGTTAATTATACATCTACGTGTCTGTCTCAAAATATGACATGCTCAAAATCCCGTGTCGAAAAAAAACCACCAAATCAACACGTATCCAATTATGGATATGACACTAGCCACACACAATCAAACACATGTCAATTTGGTCTAATTGACCAATTGACAAACACAAAATGTGTCAATCTCGGAATTCCTCCAAAATTGACACAAAAATACACATAACTTTCTCCATATGCCTCATATGAACCTAATTCCAATTCATATGGGTAGCCTATGCATGTGGGGTGGTTCCTTATGGTTAATTCACAGATTTAGAATCTAATTAAAGGGGAAAACTGAATTATACCTATTGGAAGATGGATTCCCAATGAAATTTTCAAATTGGGTGAAAATAATCTCCAACTTGTAGATCCTTGCCCCTCTTTATAGATCTTTGCTTTCTCCTTCTAGATCCTTGCTCTACTAGACACCAATGGTGATTTGGAAAGGAATTGAGAAAAATTTTGGTAGGGGATTGATGTAGGAATAAAAAAATTTGATTGAAAAAAAATTCTAGATCTATATTTGGAATAAAAAATGAAGAGAGAAAGTTTTTATCCCCTTTATATAGGCCTCTCTTGCCCCCTCCCTCAAGCTACCATGTAAAATTTAAAATACCATTGGGGCCTCTCATGAAAAAATTAATTAAGGAGGGAAGGTTCTAGTCTAATATGTTTAACATAATTAATCTTTCTCCTAATGATTGGGCATATAATTGGGCTCAAATCTAACTAGAATGAATTATTGGTCCATGGGTCTAATCTAAACTAGTTAGGTCCACTAACACAAGTCTAAAAATAAAATCTAGCATGCTAACAATTAATAAGTAATACAATAAATAATTATTCAACATACACAATATTTAATTAATTATGAAATAACTAAAATACCCTTTTCTAGAAAATATGATAGTGACATACCATTAGAAATCCTTCCATAGCTAAGTACTACCCATAGGAAGAAGAACTAGATTCTTAAGAGCCCTATGGTAATATTTATATTGACTTTTATGGTCAAATTAGAAAAATCCAAATTTGGACCATTATGTGTTTGTAGGAATATTTTTTTAACAGTTTTAGAGTGTGATTCACGATTTGCAAGTGTGTGTGTGTCCACAATTTGATACGAGGAGTGCGTATCACGATATACAGAGTCGTAGGAAGAGTATTTTCATGTAGTTTGGGCTCTAACATGCCAAGTTCTTCATATTGCATTATAGAAGCTATTATATATATTATATAAACTATATTTAGTATTTTAGCTGTGTTACTTGAGTTTGGGAAGAGTATTTTAATGTTTGATGAACGTATCATAAAGTATCATGAGTGTATGGTGTGATACTTGGGTATGCACATCAAATGTTTGCTATTTAGTGTAGGGGTGTATTTGTGTGTCTATTTAAGTAAGAGAATTATATATATATAATTGGTGTTATATATGTATATAATATATATATATATATATATATATATATATATATATATATATATATATATATATATATATATATATAAGTGTATCTAAGTGTTTGTGTGTGGGAGTGTTTGTGATGTGGTAGTGTAGATTGGAGAGTGAGGTGAGAGAGGGAGCAGTTAGTGCAGGCAGTGCACTAGAGTACACTACAGAAGATAGGTAGCAGTTGCTACTAGCTTCTTTAGAAAGGGGGAGGGGTGGATGTTCAGGTGGTTGGTGATGGTGCTCGAGTTGTGTTGAGTTGTTAGTTACAAAGGGGGGAACATCAGGTCTGGTGCAGACCTGAGATCAGACAATGTGGTAGCAGCAATATTACTTGCTTAAGCAGCAGCTATTTGGGGGTACTTCAGATCAGTCCATGTGCAGGAAAATGAAGAATTATCAGCAGCAGCTAAAGGAACTTTGTAGGACAATTTAAGAGCAACAGCGGTTGCACTGATGCAACAGCAAGAACATTAGCTTTAGGCAGCAGGAGCACACCCAGGCAACAACAGCAGTGCCAATATGTGCAAATGTTTGTGTGTATCTAGGTGAGCATAGATATATCAGTGCATATGTGTATAAGTGATTGAGTGTAGGTTCATGTGTGTGTTAGCTTGTGTGTGAGTGTGTGAGGGTAAGATATCATAAGTGTGTAGGTGTAAGAGTATATTAATGTGGTATCTTAGTATCAGGGTTGTATATCAGTAAGTATGGTAATAGAGGTTGTCTATATATATATATATATATATATATATATATATAAAGTAATGGGCAAGGTAAGGGTAGTATATATGGATGTACGCGTAAACATAGTATCTAGTAAATTTTACTGAGAGTAGAGCAAGGTAATAGGATTTGGTTAAGATGTAGCGAGGTATTGGATATTAGCCTAGTATTATGAGATACTATATATAGTCTATATAGCGATATGATACCTAGTATCTAGATACTCATGAGATAGACCTAGAAACCTAAGTATAGCCTAATATCACCTAGTATTAACTAGTTTAGTCTTGTAATCTACTTAGAAGTTAGATTTGAACCTAAAATCAAGGTATCAACTTAGTTTGACCTAGTTTGACTAGTATAACCTAGTTTTGGCCTAGAAATTATATTTTAGTTTATTTAAACATGTTTATTACTCCAATACACCAAATGATATAAAATTTTATATATAGGTCAGTGTGACACCATTTTGTACACCGATTTGCATTATTTTCTCAGGACTATAGACGAGTACATTCTATAGTGTCATGCTTCGTGTTGGCACTATGTACAAGAGATATCGCTTTGCTGGCTCGAGCGGAAGCATTCTCAAAGAGATTTTCGATCGAAACACGAGACGATTGATTGTAGTGAGTGGGCAGAACTTCCTTCTCTAATTCTTGTATGTCTTAATAATGAATCTAAGTTTTCTACTACTTGTTCTAAGAAGATAGTTTCATAAGAAGAATGATAGAACTTGACTCTGCATGCTTAATAAGAGAACTCGTATTGCTTGTCATTGAAATGAACCATTGCCATGCTAAGAAATGATAAAAAAATTACATGCTTGTTACACGAGCACCGATATCGAACGAACCGTTGCTATGCTAATAAGAAAGAGTTAAAGATTGCTTGAACTTGTCCTTATATCGTATGCTAAAATAGAGTAGAACTACATGCTTGTCTAAAAGAGATAGAAGAAAGACTACTATGCATGCTTAAATAATAGATTGCTTGTATGTTCCCTATCGTACTAAAAGAGATAGAATTGTATGCTAGATTTATAGAACTGTTCTTGCCCATTACTTGTTAAAAGAACTAGATTGCTTGATCGCACTGTAAAGAGATAAAACTATATGAATAGCTTGAACCGGTGCATCAAGACTAATAATCTACCCTTAGGCTAGAAGTCCTTATTTACGGGAGGGTGTGGCTATTAGGTAAGAAAATTGAGAGCTCTGGCTCTATTGCTTGATTGAATGCATGCTTGTTCATAAACATGTGCATCATATAGTCTTTATCTAATAGAAGTAAATTCATGCATCGGTATGACAACTTGTGCACAAGGTTTATCTCTCGAGCAGTTTCTGGGGCACTGAGATCGCTCAGCCTGGGAGAGATTACCCTGAGGCTTGACGTCCTTATTTACGGGAGGTTGTGGCTTTTAGTGTAGTATTGAACCATGAGTTTTGGCTGCTATTTTGAGCGTATTTTAGGACATAGCAACCATGCGTCTCAGCAGCTATTAGCTGATCTTTCATTAGTGAGATGGACTTGTATGTCCCATCTGCTAATCATAGTTTCCATGGGCCATCATATAGTTAGGACGCATGCTAGGCTAGCCTTCTTGCATACCTAACTGTTTGATGCAGAGATAGATAGGAAATAGAACGCTGTTTATATATGCAAAATTATTGCTAACTTTTAGGTCTGTTGTAGGAATAACCGTCCGAAGAAGGGGTAAGAATCACTGATACGTGATGTACTCATTAGGGCATTGTGCTAGCTTTTTTGTATTGCTCCTAGACTTGCATGTTAAACTTGATTATGTTGTTGCCTTGAATTGAAATAGATAGTCCACTAGAGATAGCTTATGTTACTAGGAGAGATGAATATGGCTTACGATACATGCTGCACACCGTACGATAGAACACTGCCACTACTGTATGCTTGTTTGTATTGAATATGCAAACTTCTTTCAAAGAAATATTTTCGAATGATGTAAATTGACTCTAATCCTGTGCTGCATGAAATGAACCTAGATAAAAATAGCAAGATCATTAGTAAAGTAATATTTTGCCACATGCTTACTTAGTATTGGTTTCAGGGAGTGTTGCTTCTGTTCGATAATTTTGTACTCACCAGTAATTTTCTCAAAGTGCGGACCCACCAATATTTTGCTTGTTCACAGTTGCTGGATCGTCTGAGAAAACGATAGCCGAGCCTCATCCCGAGGACCCAGAAATATAGAGTCGATGCCTTGAGCCGTATCGAGATTCTTTTGAGCTACTTTTATATAAAGGGATGTAATGGAACGATGTCATTGTAATCGAGAGAAAGAGAGCTTCAGCGAATTGTAATCTCGGCCAAGTGCCGCTTATAACATATCTTAATTATCAATAAAGAGCTTATTTTCTTATGTCATTGTGTTCTTTACTTTTCTGCAATATTGTGCCGCTGCTCCCGTCTTGGATAGCTTACTTGCCCTTGTTCAAGCTTTGGCATTGTGCAAGTGCAGCTTAGGCTTGCACGGAATCACGTCCAAGCGAGAACGATCAGTCCCTTAATAACCCAAGCGAGGAAGAACGGCCCCTCCTGCGGGATCAGGGTGTGACATAATGGTATCAGAGCAACTCGGCCCTATGGTCATTCCGCTGCTTCGCATCAACTCAAGTTTTTCTTTGTCACTTTATATCGTTGCCGCAATGAGCGTTCCATACAATAAATCCATAAATATTTTCAAAGGTGCCGATAAAAGTTTTTTGGATTAATTTATTGCTTGAGATATGATTTGTGATTTGTGATGGCTAGAGTTTTATTGTGTTCTTGATTTCTAGAGTTTTCGATTGAGGATGGTGATGGATGAGGGCTATCGCTGGTCTGTATATCAAAAGTTTCTCCTTGAGTTTTGAGGACGAAACTTTTTTTCGGTGGATAAGTACATAGTACCCCTCTCCGCGTTGGCACTATGTACAAGAGATATCGCTTTGCTGGCTCGAGCGAAAGCCTTCTAAAAGAGTTTTGCGATCGAAATACGAGATGATTGATCTTAGTGAGTTGGCAGAACTCCATTCTCTGATTCTTGCATACCTTAATAATGAATCTAAATTTTCTACTACTTGCACTAAGAAGATAGTTCCATAAGAAGAATGATAGAACCTGACTCTGCATGCTTAATAAGGGAACTTCTACTGCTTGTCATTAAAATGAACCCTTGCCATGCTAAGAAAAGAAAGAAATATTGCATGCTTGTTGCACCCCTATCAAATGAACCATTGTTATGCTAATAAGAAAGAGTAAAAGATTGCTTGAACTTGTCATTGTATCGTATGCTAAACTAGAGTAGAACTACATACTTGTTTAAAAGAGATAGAAGAATGACTACTATGCTTGCTTAAATAATAGAATGCTTGTATGTTCCCTATCGTACTAAAAGAGATAGAATTGCATGCTAGATTTATAGAACTATTCTTGCCTGATACTTGTTAAAAGAACTAGATAACTTAAACATGTTTCATCGATCGCACTAGAAAGAGATAGAACTGTATGAATAGCTTGAACTGGTGCATCGAGACTAATAGTCTACCCTGAGGCCAGAAGTCCTTATTTACCGGAGGGTGTGGCTATTCGACAAAAGAATTGAGAGCTCTAGATCTATTGTTTGATTGAATGCTTGCTTGTTAATAAACTTGTGCATCATATAGTATTTATCTGATAGAATTGAATTAATGCATCGGTCTGACAACTTGTGCACAAGGTTTATCTCTCGAACGGTTCCTGGGGCACTAGGGATAGCTCGGCCTGGGATAGATCTGGAACACCCTGAGGCTTGAAGTTATTATTTACGAAAGGGTGTGGCTTTTAGTGTAGTGTTGTACCATGAGTCCTGGCTGCTATTTTGAACGTATTTTAGTGCATAGCAACAATGCGCCTCAGCAAATATTAGATGATCTGTCATTAGTGACATGGGCTTGTACGTCCCAACTGTTAATCATGGTTTCAATGGGCCATCATATAGTTAGGGTGCATGCTAGGCTAGCCTTCTTGCATACCTGACTGTTTGATGCAGAGACGGATAGGAAATAGAACCTTATTTATATATGCAAAATTGTTGCTAACTTTTATGTCTGTTGCAGGGATAACCGTCTAGCGAAGGGGTAAAAATCATTGATACTTTATGTACTCATTAGGGCATTGTGCTTACTTTCTTGTATTGCTCCTAGACTTGCATGTTAAACTTGATTTTGCTGCTGCCTTGAATTAAAATGGATAGTCTACTAGAGATAGCTTATATTCCTAGGAGAGATGAATATGGCTCACGATACATGTTGTGCACCGCACGATAGAATACTACCACTACTGTATACTTGTATATATTGAATATGCAAACTGGTTTGAAAGAAATATTTTTGAAAGATATAAATTGACTATAATCATGTGCTGCATGAAATAAACCTAGGTAAAATTAGCATGATCACTAGTAAAGTAATATTTTGCCACATGCATACTTAGTGGTGGTTTTAGGGAGTGTTACTTCTGTTCGTTGATTTTATACTCATCAGTACTTTTTCCAAAGTGCTAACCCACCAACAGTTTGCTTGTTCGTAGATGTTGGATCGTCCGAGGAAGCGATAACCGAGCCTCATCCCCATGACCCAAAAATCTACAGTCGATGCCTTGAGCCGTATCGAGATTGCTTTGAGCTACTTTTGTATAAAATGATGTAAAGTATGGAACGATGTCATTGTAATAGAGAGAAAGAGAGCTTGAGTGAATTATAATCTCCGCCAAAAGTCGCTTGTAATACATCTTGATTATCAATAAAAAGCTTGTTTTCTTATGTCATTGTGTTCTTTACTTTTCTGCAATATTTATAACCTCCAACAACACTTGGGTGTTGGTTTATCTGCCTAAAGGAGCAAAGTCCATCAGATGTAAATGGATCTTCAACAAGAAGATGAACGCTGACAGAACTGTTGACAAGTTCAAGACAAGAGTGGTAGCCAAGGAGTATTTTAGAAGTAGGGGATCAACTACTTCGACACATATGCTGACTACTTTGACACATGTTCCAGTAGCACGGATGACAACCATCAGGATGTTTATTGCTCTGAGTGACATTTACAAGGTAGTGATAAATCAGATGGATGTTAAAACAACATTCCTGAATGGGTCTTGAAGACAAAGTTTGCAAGTTGGTGAAATCAATGTATAGTCTGAAATAAGCTCCCAAAATCTGGCATGAGAAGTTTGATAAAGTCATCAGATCAAACGGCTACAGGATCAACAAGACAGATAAGTGTGTTTACCCAAAGTTTGCTGGTGGAAGGGGAGTCATAGTTTGTCTTTATGTTGACGACATGCTAATCCTGGGCACGAATTTAGCATCTCACTGAGAAAAAGAAGTTTCTCTCGTCTAAGTTCAGTATGAAGGACTTCGGGGATGCTAATATTATCCTAGGGATAAAGATTATCCAAACAGACACTGGAGTGGCGCTGTCATAATTTTATTACATTGAGAAGATGCTCATACACTATGGATATCAGGATCTTCCAGGGATCGATACTTCGTATAGATGTGACAAGAAGCTGAAACATAATCCTAAGAAAAGTGTCAGGCAGCTGGAGTATTCAAGCGCCATCGGAAAGTTGAATACTAAAAGTTGTAAAGAGAGTGATGAGATATCTCAAGAGGACTCAGAAGTATGCTATGCACTACAACGGTTATCCGACAGTAGTAGAAGGCTTTAGTAATGCAAGCTGGTGCCCAGAAGTAAAGAGCAAAAGGTCCACAGGAGGATATATTTACTCCATGGGTGAAGTTGATATATCGTGGAACTCGAAGCAGACAATGGTCTCTCGTTCCTCCAAGGAATCTGAGTTTTTTTGTACTGGCGGCTGCAGTGGATGAAGCAGAATATCTTCGGGAGTCATGTATGATCTTCCATTGGTTGGTTGTACATATTCCGACGGTATCGATCTACTGCGACAACCAGGTGACTGCAGTAGTGGCATCAAATAATCTTTTCAATGGTAAGAAGAATCTGTGTGACTTATGCACAGAGCACTAAATGATCTCATCAAGTTTGGAGTTATTGTAGTGATTGATGTTCGGATTTACCAAGGGACTCGAGCGCCAATTGGTCGAGGATACATCAAGAAAATGGGCTTGAAAGCATCCTGATATTGGGTCTGTAATTCTACCATAAAATTTTATGCTATTAGTTTAAAGAAAAATTTACTAGGCATCTAGCTTTTGGTTCAAAAAAGCATCATTGACTGGGAGAATATCAGGTACAGTATGTAGTCCTTTGAGATATTGAAGGGATACGGACCCAAAACCACTATTGTCTATATTTGTTCTATGTATAGAACAAGTCCTGTGGGAGGATGGCAATGGGCCTTAATAAGTTCTAGGATATTTTGAATGTCCAGCGTGCTTTACATGAAGCATGGGTGGCTCGGTACTACAAAGGGAACGGTACCCCCATGCTATAGTAACGTGACACAACGATGAGGTAAGGGCCTCGGCTTTGGTCCATGTCATAGCAGCAGTTGCACCGCACATAGGCATGTAGCCTAATGCCGAATATTTGGAGAGTAATAGGACAACACTTCATGGAGGTCGTGACCTCATACTACAGTGAAGCGGCACCACCAAGAGGTTGTGGACCTCGACTTCGGACCATGTCATAGCGGCGTAGCATCGCAAAGGAGCACAATGCTTCATTTTGGGTAGTATAGCACTACAAAGAGGCTTGTGACCTCATGCTACAGTGGTTTGATACCACTAAGAGGTTGCAGACCTTGACTTCGGGCCATGTCATAGCGGCGTAGCATCGCAAAGAAGCACAACGCTTCATGCTGAAAAACTTTAAACTCTCTGAAAAAACTCACCTAAGTGTGAAAAAAGATATAGACCATCTCTTGGCGGTAAACTTGTAGACACCTAAGATACATACACCGAGACTTGGTCAGCACAAGACCTTTAACGTGCGACCAGAGGAACAACCGATGTTATTGTGTGAGTGTAAAGAATAATAGCTATGGTGCAGAATTCAAGGCTTAGTCAATTCTTGTATTGGACTGTTGTTTGACCCATGTGGAATGATTCAAGTCGTCAGTGACATCTATCATAATACATGATAGACAGTCACTATGGTGAACGCTCATCCCATATATAGAGATATGTGGGGGGGTTGTTGGAGTTTTTTCTTAGACTTGTAGGAGGTTTTCTTCTTGCTTGGCTAGAAAGATAGTCCCACATTGGAAAACACTCCTAGTGGGTATCTCAATAAAATACCATGTGTGTTGAGAGATGCACATGGGGTGGTGGCCGAAGTAGGTACCATATGGGATATTTTTTTAGTAGGATTAAGGTTAAAGTCCTCAAGAAAGTATTTATGCTTTTTGTCACTCTTTTGAGAAAAAATTCCCTTAAGAGCTAAATCCCAAAGGGGCTTAGTGAATCGGACTCGGACTCAGACTCAAGGACGCAAAGTGGCACTTTGATAGCACATTTTACACTTAGCAAGTCAGCATCGTCGCATGGCGCTTATGCGCATTTGTTGTGCACGTGCGCTCGTTTTATGCGCAAATTTTTGCGCAATTTGCATCTGTGGTTGCATGCGCGGACGCTGAGCGGACTATGCGCGGGTACATGCATGGGCGCTGAACGGGCTATGAGCGGACTTTGTGAGGCTATGCGCATTTACGCGTATGTGCTGCTGCGCGCATGTGAGCATTAGTTGTTGTGCTGCTAGCCAATACGCGCAAGGAAGTTGATGAACTGATCTCTCCAGAGGTTACAGATGCTGAAAATAAAATTTTATCTGTTGTGCCCAATGAAGACAAAGTTAAGAAGGCAGTTTTTATTTAGATCCCAGTAGCGTTGTTGGGCCAGACGGTTTCAAATCTGATTTACTTGTTGCAATCGGGAAATTTTCCTTGACGGGGCATATCTTACCTGGGCTAAATTCAAATTTTCTCATCCTGCTCCAAAAGGTGAAAGGGCCTAATACTATCTCTCAGTATAGGCCTATTGCCTTGGGTAACTATATGTTTAAAATAATTCCCAAAATCCTTAATTCCAGAATTATTGGTGTGGCAGCGAGAATCCTATCACCAATCAGAAGGGTTTTGTATAGAGAAGAGTTATTTCGGAGGAAATCAGTGCAAGTTCGGAGTGTGTAAATTTGCTTGATAGAAAATCCTATGGAGGTAGCATGGGGATCAAAATAGATGTTGATACAAATTTGTATAGCCGTTTATCTTGGAAACTCTATTTGGCATGGAATCAGGTCCACTATGCCACTTTTGGATACATATTCATCTTGGTGGGTTAGTGATGGTAGCACTGTTAGTTTATGTAATGACAATTGGTTGGGTTACAAAATTGTTGATAGGCTGCAAGTTGCTTCATTAATCTCTATGAATTTGAAGGCCAAGGTTGTTGATTTTTTACATGAAGGGGACTGGGTTTCCTCTCTCTTTTCAGCAGAGATTTGTTGGGCACGTGGAAGCGTTTTGCCAATCCACCTAAGATAATCAATCCCGTCTAACGAACACCAAGTAAAGATGAAGACAAGTATATGTCGGTGACTACGTCACCTGGAGAAATTCCAATATTTATAACTCGAATAAGATTACAAGATTGACAAAAACCAATGTTGAACCCTTTGTCCTAATAGGTTCAACCCCCTTACCACTCTCAAGAAGAAAAACAGAATATTACAATTGAAATTACTCACCAACTCCGTAGCAATTTTTTTGAGCAAAAACGACTTCTCGATCAAATCTTCTCCTTCCGTCTTGGATGGTGAAGTACTAAGAGCAAAGCACGGACTTTCTCTTAGATTTTATGTGGACGAGCACCCCGAATATCCAACTTGTGCTATATTATTTGTGCCTCCACCCCACAACCCATATATATAGGATGAGAAAATCATATTCTAGGTCATAATAGGATTTCTTAAATAGGAAACTCCTATTATACTAAAATAGCTACTTCTATTTCAAATTGGACTCAAACAATATGTCATAATAAGATTTCCTAAATAGAAAGCATAATAGAAATCATATTATACCTAAAACTACTACTCATAATCCTGACTGGACTCCAACAATCTCCCCCACAGTCTCATGAGAGGGTGTTGTCCCGATGGCTCCTCAACTGGACTCCATGTCTGTTACCTCGAGACAGAGTTCCTGCTCCCCTATGCCACTGATCTCCAATCTCTTGAGCTGCTTTGCATCTTCCTTTGTCTCCAACTCCTCGACCGTCACGGCGATTCTAGCTGTCATGTGTAACACCTCATGCACCAATGGGATCCTGCCGGCATCAATGATACGGCTAAGACCGATCTCCCTGACGATCAGCCTCACCGTGAGTCTTGGCTGCATGTCCCCGACTTCGTCTTCCACTGGAACGTACTACCGTTCCAACGAGCTTCTTCACCCTTGGTTGGCCGAACCAAGCGGACGGTGTGGTTCCCTCGAGACTCGGACTCATGAACCTATCAACCTTCATGTCTGATATTGAAGCTCCCCCATACACGTCTCCTCGAGCAGAACATCATGCACTATGCACGTTGTCGATAACCTACAGCTCCCTCGAAACTATGTGAATGGAGATACATCCGCCTCTGATGTAGTTTGCTGCACACCTTGATCTCCTTCGAACTGTTGCTGAAACCGATGTTGCTCCGTGAAGCTTTGGCAAACCACATGTCCCCAAAACCGGATCAGTAGAACAACCCCACCTGGAGACCGGCCAGCTGTCATGGGACCGACATACTGACCCTCAATCTTTGGCTCATTATCATTCGTCGTTTTGTCTCGATGAACCGAATCCTCTGTAATCCTCAAAGTATCTCGAAAATCATCCTCAGCAAGTTTCCGACGATCCACTAGCTCCTGACGAACACCCCTCGAGCTTCTGTCCGGTTTATGTGGCCTGCATATACGACTCAGCGGCTTGAGCCTGTACATGCCACAACACAAATCTTCTCGAGCCAACTGTTGGGAACCCTTCATAAGCATCCAATCTTTGTCCCCAAACACCCTGCGACAGCCATTATCCGCCAGTCTTCCTACCGAAAACAAGTATTGCAAACTCGGTACATGTCGCATACCCTTGAGAACGAGCTTTTCATCAAGCTCCGTTGTCAAGTGCACATCACCGGTGCCTACAACTGCAGTCGTCCCTTTGTTGTCCATCTTCACACGTCAAAACCTATCGTTGTGATATGACGTAAAGATACTCCTATATGGAGTGGCATGATATGACGCCCCCGTGTCCATAACCCAATTGTCATCATAACACATCACAGGTTCCACTGCGTCAGTTGATGCGATGATGAGATCTCCCATAGCCGTGAGATCCTCCTAATCATCCTTGCTTTGCCCTTATCAGCTTTGAGCTTCATGCAGTTTCTCTTGATATGACCCATTTTGCCACGGTAATAGCAGCCCTTCTTGCGGTCCACAGTCGCAAGATCCCGAGAACTCTCCCATCTCTTCGCCCGTGACTTGAGTCTTTCCTTCCCGCAGGAAACCACCAGAGTGGACTCCTGCGACGATTCTACTTGTTTATGCTAGACCTCCTCGTTCAACAAGCTGCTTTTGACTGCCTCCATCGTGACAACTTCATCCGGAGCGGAGTTGCTCACCGACACCACCAACGTCTCCTAGCTGTCCAATAGAGAACTCAAAAGCAGCAGGACCTGAAGCTTATCCTCAATCACCATCATCATCGCAGACAACTGATTGATGATGCTCTAAACCTCGTTCAAATATTGTGCCACCGGTGCACCCTTCATGTACTTCGAGTTGACGAGTTGGCGAATAAGAAACGCCTTGTTGCCGGACGTCTTTCTTTCGTACCACGAATGCATCTTCTCCCACAATACATTTGTGTAACTCCCCATGAACATGTGGTAAAAAACCGAATCGTACAATCATTGGCGGATGAATCCTACAGCCTTCCGATCTAGTCGTTTCTACTCAACAGCACCTTTGACCGTCGGCTTGGTGATATCGCCCACCAACAGACCATACAAGTCCTTGCACCAGAGTAGACCATCTATCATTGGCATCCAAATCGTCCAGTTCTCCTTTGTGAAGGTAATCTCATACTAGTGTTTATCTGCTCTGTAGACATAGTTGCCAGAACCAAATATGTTGCTCCGATACCACTAGACGCGCGAAAGCGTTTTTCAAATCCACCTAAGACAACCAACCCCGTCTAACGAACACCAAGCACAGATGAAGACAAGTATATGTCAGTGACTATGTCACCTGGACAAATTCCAACCTTTATAACTCAGATGAAATTACAAGATTGACAAAAATGAATGTTGAACCCTTTGGCCTAATATGTTCAACCCCCTCACCACTCTCAAGAAGAAAAATAGAAAATTACAATTAAAATCACTCTCCAACCTCGTAGCAATTTTCCTGAGCGAAGGCGACGACTCCTCGATCAGATCTCCTTCTTCCTTATGTCTTGGATGACGAAGTCCTAAAAGCAAAGCACTAACTTTCTCTTAGATTTTCTGTGGACGAGCGCCCGAATCTCCAACTTGTGCTATATTCTTTGTGCCTCCACCATAAACCCATATATATAGGATAAAAAAAAATCTAGGTCATAATAGGATTTCTAAATAGGAATCCCTAAAATAGAAATCATATTATACCTAAAACAACTACTCCTAAAGTGCACTCAAGTTTTTGATACCCTTAGCACATTTTTGCAAGAATTTGATTAGATGATATTCGTACAAAACGTACGTATGAGGAGTAAAGTGCGTCCAGAGTACTCGACATATATTGGCGCACTTTTTGAAAGGATTTG
Organism: Iris macrosiphon; assembly: GCA_036927795.1. NCBI lineage: Eukaryota > Viridiplantae > Streptophyta > Magnoliopsida > Asparagales > Iridaceae > Iris > Iris macrosiphon. The sequence continues at coordinate 141,079,154 of JAYESA010000010.1, read as the reverse complement.
AATAATGTGTTGAACGCAAGAATTTTTACAAGGATTTGAATGCTGTGCTGAACGCAAGCATTTATGAGATAGCACACAGTGGGCTCAAGTTTTCAAATGCACATTTTTCGTAGAATTGTTCATTCTTCTCCGGCCAGCACACTTTATGCACCAACATTGTTGTTGTCAACTTTTTTATTCAAGATCAAATACGAGTGCAACAAAACCAAGGTTACAAAAGAGCCTACAACATAGTTTTAAGCTACTAAAGATATATAGATAACTAAGCTAGCAAATAAATGTAAACTTATGTTTATCAAGAAGCTTATAATTCATGGGTTCACTCGGTTGGCAAGATGTACTTGCATATGGTTAAGTTCTAGCCTAATACCAACACTACCAAGTCACCCAAGGCCAGGCCAAGCTCGGCTGCTGCTCTCAGCTGGGGAAGAAGTAAAAAAGGAAAGAGAAATAAAAGGAAAAAAAAGTGAAGGGAAGAGAAAGGTTGAGGATATATAGGAAAAGTTATGATTGTAGGCCATTAGATCATAATACATGCACCTCACCCGGGTTAATCACAGCCACACACAAGAAAACCAAGGGACCAACGGTCCAAAGCATGCAACTAAGAAAAATTTCCAAAAACAACATAAATAATGCATGAATGACATAAAGCATAAAGTAAGCAATTAAACATAAAACAAGCTATACACGTATAATACGCGTATCTCGGGTGCGTATAATAGAGTAGTAAGACGAGTCTCATATTTCACCTGATCCGTAGACATGGTTGTACCTTCCCTCTCGCGAACCTGAGAGCAAAGTCAAATATGCTATGATACCAGATGTTGGGACCGGAACGTCAATATCGCTCTCCGATATCGTGTCTGAAACTGATCTCAGCAAAAACTTTGGCCAACCCACTAAAGATAACTAAGATCCGTCTAACGCAAGCACAAAGCACAGATAGGAACAACATATATGGTCGGTGACTATGCCACTTGGACAAATCACAATCTATGTAACTCAAGTGAAATGAAAAGATTGAATAAAATAAATGTTGAACCATTTGCTAATAGGTTCAACCCCCTCACCACACTCAAGAAGAAAAGACAAAAATTACAATAAAATCACTCACTCTTTACGTAGCGATCTCCCTGAAAGAAGGTGACAACTCCTCGATCAGATCTCCTCTTCTTTCTCTCTTGGATGGCAAGTCCTAAGAAAAAAATATGAACTTTCTCTTAGATTTCATGTGGACAAGTACCATGAATCTCCACATTGTTCTCTTCTTTGGGCCTCCACCCATAACCCATATAAATAGGATGCAAAATCTACTATAGGCTTTAGGAAACCCTAAAAGTAGTCCACCAACAGATTTGGTCGTCCACCAACATCCAACGGTGTAAATTAGAACCCAAAACTCGTCATCCCCGACCGACACCGAACTCGGGCCGAGTTCGGTTGGCCCCTTGCCAACAGTTCTGGAACAAGAGCACCGAGTTTGGACCGAACTCGGCCAGGAACCGCACTCTAGCCGAGATCTGTCCCTGTCATCCAGACTTGATCCAGCAAACATAATATGTAAATGATCTTCTTGAGGATTTTTTTCATCTTCCTATCTTTGATGTCATTCTCTGGTGGGAATACTCGTAAATTGTCGAGCTCTCCTGTACAATTCCATGATTCCATAACTCTTGTAGTAATCAACAAAATTCTCACATGATTGACTACCACAGCATTAAAAGGCACGGTAAGAATTGAGCAGTACTTTCATAGGAAATCAGAGGTAGTGTCCACGGAATAGCTAGGAGTAATAGTTAGAAATATAGGTAGACGTAAACGAGGTCAAAATTCGTACTTGAATTAAAAAAGGTTGTGGCATTTGCAGAATATGTGTTGTGTCAGAGCATATTCATAACTTCTTTTTCTTTCTTTCTTTCAGTAATCCATGATAAAGATAAGCATCCCAGTTGAATACATAGAAACGTTCACGCAGTAGCTATAATAATAAAAGTGAAGTAATAAATATGGATTAAGCAAGGGTATAGGATTGGTTCACTTCTTGAGGAGGAGGGGACCGACGTTGTCGCCGGTCTCCTTGTTGTGCTTCACATGGCTCCCGTCGCAGAGAGGAAAGGTCCCTGATCTCCAGCACCTGCACATCCATCCACGAATCAATTCAATTAAAGAGAGAGAGAGAGAGAGAGAGAGAGAGAGTGTATATATATATACCTGCAGTAGGGGGTGAGGGGTTTCGAGAGGTCGGAGAGCTGTACGTTGTCGACAACCTTCTGCTCCTCCTTCCGGATGCTCGGATTGATTCCTCCTTCAGCTCGAACCACCAGCGCGGATGTGCGGTTCCCAACCGGAAAATTTTGCTGCTGCTGCTTGTTTTTTAGAGTATAGGAAGATGGACTGTAACAAAATCGAGCAGCAGCAGTCACAGCGGAGGATTCCATCGTTGCTTTGAGCGGTCGACTTTTCTACAGCAGCAGGAACTATTTTTCCTCCTTTATGTTTGTTCCAGTGGGTAGGTAGGAGATTTGGGATGTGTGGAGACCACGGGCTCTTTTCTCATCACAGCTCAACGGGATAAATGAAGGGCTGGCTATAACGAGTGACAGCTCGTAATTTTTTTTGGGTTCCGACTGGTCCAAATATTTTTTACACATTTTTTACGCAAAATTTTAGTTAGAACTAGTCAAAAAAATTATTTAGTAGTGTCAAATTTTTTAATTCTGACATACCTTCCAATAAGTTGGACTATGGACTGTCAAAAATTTGACAATCCTAAATAATGTATGCAGTTCAATGAACTGTCAAAATTTTGACGGTCCTTCCAATATTTCGGACTGTCAAAAATTTGATAGTCCTAAATAATTTTTGGACTAGCCCTGAGTAAAATTTTGAATAAAAAATTTATAAAAAAATTTGGGCCAGCCTCGAGTCATTTTGGTGGTGCCTTTATCAAAGCAATTTTTCCCCTTTAGAGGAACCTGAGAAGTTATATGTATGGTTTCTTTCCTGTGTTTTGCTTTTTTTTCTTTTTTACATTGTCTCTTTGGTTTACGGAATTATGAGATTGGAAAAAAAAATCGTCCTCGCGCTCCTATGTCGAAACTAATATGTTCCAAATACGTATATCGAGAACGGGAAGTGACATATCTGCCCACCTTAGAAAAATTTCGTCATCGGAATTCAATTCCAAGGCTAGCTAGAGAAATCAGAACAAACACTATACTAAGTACAAGCACATCTACACATGCAATCAATCATATAATAAAGAAACCTAACATCAAACTGCATAAGTAAACGAATCACGAAATTCGAGATACGAAGGCATAGAAGCAATTATACCTTCTGAGTCGAAGAGGTGCAGATACCAAGACTGGATATCGTCCTCGCGCTCCTACGTCGACTCTCCCAAAGGGTGATGACCCCAAGCAACCCGAACAAGATAAATAGTCCGATTCTTGAGCTCCTTCTCCCCTTGGTCCAAAATGGATACGGATTGCTTCTCGTAAGACAAGTCGGTACCAACGACTAGCTCGAAATGGTCGGAGATATGGCTCAGATCTTGGACATACCAATGCAACTAAGACACATGAAATACATCGTACACCTCACGTAGCGAAGGTGGAAGGGTAAGACGATAAGCAACATGATCTCCCCCCGTGATGTGGTTAGAGGTATCAACCCGGCTGCTTGGTCTTGAGCTGGTGGAAGGTTAACAACTTCCATTGTCATCCTAGGGATCGGGATCACTGCGTCCTGGGCCTTTGTTGCCGGAAAGTCGCCGAACTAGAGAGACACCATCTTGGCGGCAACAGTCACATCATCGAAGTCCAGGGAGAGGGCCTTGTTATCGATCAGACGTTGGATGTACCGCTTCAAGGTGTAGCAGTCCCGCGTCAGGTGGTGGACATAGCGGTGGAAGTGACAATACTTTGGGTTATTTAAGCATGCCGCTTCCGGCTGGCATTTGACGTCGGTGAGCCAAAGTTTACCTCCCTGCATCAGCATGTCAAAGATGGGCATGACATCACCATCTTCGAAAGAGTAGGTCTCCTTTGGCTTTAGAGCCTCCGCCTATTTTTGCTCAGACCTCTGGGTTACGTTGGCGACCATAGCCTGTTTTTCTGTTTCGTCGCGGCTGGTATTGCCACTATTATTGTTGTTGTGAGAACGCTTTCCTCTTTCGTTGGCGATAAGGATCTGTATTCCCAAGAGTCGGGCGCCCTTGACCTTCTTCTCGGCGCTGATGGTGCTTATGATGAACGTCATCCAGTCTTTAAACTGGCTATCACTCATCCAAAGGCTGACGGTCGAAAGTAGGTTTCTCTGGCACATCTCCATCACCGTCGTCTCGGGATTGCCAGGAGGCAGCCTCAGTGCAGCTTGTCAGAACCGCTCGATATAATTTCGTACAAGCACCCATTCCCCCTGGTGACATCCACCAGGGAGGACATCGTCATATCGTTTTCTACCTCATAGAATATTTTGAGGAAGAGACTCTTTGTCACGTCCCGATCTCCCGCAGGTAATCGGCCATCCCCGCTAGGCGCGAATCACCGCGCCAGCGCTCCCGCGGGATGGTCTTTCCCCATCTGGACGTGATGCCGCACGAGCGCAAGCCGCACTCGTACAAGGCCCATGATCCGATCAGGCGGTAAGATGACTAAGCTACAGAGTCGCATAGATAGTCCAAGTAAATTGGAATAAGAAACGCACAAGCGATTGGTAACAAGTTCACAAAGTCATCAATAGCGAAAGCATTGAATAACACAAGTATAGAAGTAAATAGCTCTTTATTGATACTGAACAAGTGTTACAAGTGGCAATAGGTTGAGATTACAAGTCGCTCAAGTCTCTCTCTCTGAAACAGTAAAAGCGTGCCAAGTGGCTACATTTATGGAATGATACATATACGATGTTCCAACATTATGTCCTGTATATTGCTTCATTTTTGGACGCAATGCTCCAAGGCTCCAGAGTGAACTCCGCGCCTTAGTACGCATGAAGGGGGCAACCGTATCGAACGAGGTTTTCCTGTACCCTTCAAGCAAACTGGTGGGTTATCCATACATGAATGCACTGATGGGAGGCTTCTCACCCGCTCGACAAATCCAAACACATTATATAGGTTACGTGTACCATCTATTAAGTTATCTTTCTAGTCTTACCTTATGATCAGTTTTATGGCATTATGAAAAGCCTAACTTGTGTGGCATTACGTCGTGCAATATAAAGGGAAACACGGCGAGACTTACCAACTTACCATTCATCCTTCCCTGCCCAAGGCTTACCAAGTTAAACCAAGCACGAGCATATATAATAAAATTCAGGGGAAGTAGCAAAAACAAACACAAGTATTGTGAGAGAGATTATGTTTCGGGTGCACGAGTTACACGGGTTATCAAGAAGTATTGCAGAATATGTTCAATTGTTCAAATATGTTACAGAATATGTTCAATTGTTCAAATATGTGCAAGTGTGTTAAACTCATATCCGTTCAGATATTTTTTTGATTACTGGGTGCGATGCAATGACTCGCACGCGGATTGCCGCTAATCGAGGATGACTTATCTATATGAACGGGAGTCGCTGGCATAGCCATAAAGGACAAGTCATCGACGAGGATGGAATACAACGAAAGTACATTAGGCGCTACAAACCATCTCGTACATTACATGAGACTCTCTGCCTTTATCTGCAAAGGTGGAGCGTGCGTTAGCGGAGATGCCACCCAGCTCGTACATGAAAGGCTGTATAAATTCTATTCCAGATCGGATCGGCCCCGGTGCCCCGAAGACTGTCCGTGGAACGAGATCCGAAGATCTTCCTTATTTCCAAGTTGTCCGCGACATGCAAGTCTTGATCTTCCAGATTTACAACTTGACCTGATAATCCTTGATTCTTGTTCTGAATGAGTATTTCTCCACGAGCTGTGATTCTTGATTTGCTTGACATGATTCTCATTCAGTGTTCAACATGACTTGATGCATTCTTCTGGTTAGGGGACTTCTTTGGCGACCTAACGGTCCCAGATACTTGCAGGTTCATATTACACAGAAGGACTATTTGATAGTCTTCTGGCTAACTAAATGCATGTATGATACGGATAGCATTACTTGATTGTGATATGATTTCGTGTGGTAAACATTGAAACGAGGCAACGAGTATGAACTACAAGTAAGTAGGCAAGCATGCATTTATATGAGACATAAGCGTTTACGTTGGTACGGGTCTAAGGGTAAAGCGAGGAATGAAACCGTATAGGGACATACCGAGTGACATAATCTAGGGACGCATAGTATAAACAAGTGAACAGTGCACTACAAAGAATATATATATCGTTCTACTCGAGGCATAGCGGGATCCATTTGCACAAGGCAAAGGTAGCATGCGAGGGTCCATTCTATAAGCAATCTTTCATTTCTATGTTCTAACACAAGCAATACAAATTAGGATTATTCCCTTAGCTAGGTACGTTATATTCTTTATTAGCATGCAGGGGGTGATTCACCTAGTGACTAGCATGTATCGTTCATATTTTAAGTGTGCTGGCTAAGCAAACACAAGTTCATCGTAGCCACCCACCTTAGCGATGATTCACCTCGGTCGAGCGATACTCCGAGCGAGCCTTTGAAAGCCTAAGTCTGAACTCCTGAAAGGCCAAGTTTGAAAATCCTTTATCTCAAACGAGTCTTCTCGCTAAGAAAAGCGGGTCGAATTGTTGCACTTGCGCCATTTGAATCAGTTGTCCGCTTGAACGGAATGGGTAGTTACATTATACACCACTCAGAAAAAGTCTCATCCTCGAGACTTCCTGAGAGCCAACTATTCTATCGCACTATCGAATTTATCTCAAGCATAACGATTGGTACCACAAGATTTGTTTGAACACAATTTTCTACTCATTCCTTATACCGTGTTGCGTGTTTGCTGGGTCGGTCTTATTGAATGACTCTATCATTCAATCCAAACTCTGACTCGGTGTAAAACCTATCGACCAAATTTAGGTCTACCTGGCTTAGATAGAGAGACTATGGTTTGTTTGAAGCCATTTAGAATTAGAACATAGTATTTTAGATTAATGTACACAATATTCGTATCACTTTGTGCACCTTACTGTTGCTTCGATATTTGGAGCGCTACACTAGCATTTGCTTCCAAACAAATTTCACACACTTTTCTTAGACGTGCCAGCCTTCCATTCTGACCTTTGTGTAACTCATAAATACCCTCTCTTGTGCTTCATTTTAGTCGCACAATATTCGTTACAAACGTCCATTCTTAAATCCAAATAAATCCAACCTTGCATCTTTGTCCGTTCCAATCAAAATTGGAGACACAATCTCGATCCGTTTTGTGCAACCCAATTTATGACAATATTTTATTCTGAGTTTACTACGTCCATAATACTTGTGTCACACCCAATTTTAATCTTATGCACTCCCAATTAATTAAGGAGCACCACTTACACTAATTTTAATTAAACTGGTATAAGGACCCAACATAACCCAAAACTAGACCCAACACCAACCCAAATCCCCACTCACACCCTCAAGGTTCATACTAAACACCAGACACCCTTTTAACCCACTACATCACACCAAACATGGTATTTTTCCTCCTCCAATCACAAATTTCATTGTTTGTGCAATTTCACAATTATTAGGGATTTTTATTCAAAAATGCAATGAGTTGTCCATCTTCCATTGGATCCAAGTCATGAAGAAATCCTTCCCCCTCTTTGACCGGTCCACCCTAAAAATTTCCCTCCATTTAGTTGTACTACCTACAATTTTTCCCCCTACGTCTCCACCCTCCATTCAAACCAAAGCAATCATAGCCGCTCATTCTTCATGTAGACCTTTCTCCCATCCCTAGGAAACACTTTCAGTCGGCCCTAATCCCAATGCATCATCCCTCTCTATCTCTCCTACTTAAACACCTACCTCTCTCTCTCCAAAAACCCACAGCCAACACCATATCAACCGAAATCCTAAAACTACAACTTTTCTACTTCTTCATCCCACCTCCTCCGACCTCCCTCATCCCGACGACCAACCCCGACGCCTCAGCCACCACCATCTTCACCGACCTGTCTTCCTCACCCCCGACCAACCCTCCACCACCAGCGGCCGCCTCTGCCTCCGCAACTGCCACCACAGTTCCCTCCCTTCTCCAACCCGACCTCTTCTTCCCCAGTCACCCCCACCGCCACCACAGCCACCCACCTCCACGGCCACCATCATCACCATCATCACCATCTCTGCCACTTCTAACCCCATACCACCATCAACCGCCAACACCATCGTCTCCACCACTCCAATCACGTCACCAACATCACCGTCACTAACACCATCATCACCATCACCAACATCCATCCGCCCAACCCCAACCATCGCGGGAAACCACCACCACATTAGCCACCATCATCCCACGGCCATCCCGCCACCGCCAGCAACCCGCCACCGCCGACCAAGCCGATGCCGCTGCGAGCTGCTGCCATTGCCGCAGCTGCTGCCAATGTGCTGCTTGTGTTGCTGCTACTACCGTGCTAACCGGAGTACCACCTCCACCACCGGAGGCAGGCCGTCCATGAGCCGCGGACATCCCCCCTCGGCTACGATCACGACTAGGTTTGTATTGCCCTTCTCCTTCTTCATGTATTGTTGCATGGACATGTGTAGTTGTGAGCCCTTGTGTAATGTGTACATGTGTGCATATTTAGAATAAAAATTTGGTTAGTGAATACCTCATAGAAAATATGGTTATTTAATATGGTATACTTATGTTGACCTAGGTGTTTAGACTAAAATTTACATTATGCACATTACCCTGTTAACTAGGACTTGTGTTTTGTGTGATACGTTATTTAGAATCATAACGTATTTTGGTAACTCGTTGTCTTGCTGTGCACGGTATTTGAGGACATGACACTTGTGCATTTTAGCTACGTGCACACTCGACCCAGCTAGTTGACCAGTTGTGACCCCCTTGCGTCAGTTTCTAAGTGCAGCATAGTTGTATTTCCTGTACGTACTAGTGTAATGACTGATAATATTATTATATTATATTATATTATATTATATATAGGGTTGCTGGACCATTCAGGCGAGACTTCGGGAGCAGGATTTTGGTACTCGCAGCTTGAGGATCCAAGTAAGTATACATTGCCTTGTTGTACTGTTTAAATTCAGTTATTATTAGTTGCATATTTTATTGTTGTAATATTATATAATGTGCATGTCCGAGAAATACTCGGGTGCAGTCAATGAAGGCGTTGACATTAGGACTTGTGTCTGACCTAGTGTCTAGTGGATGCACCTAAAGTTGTGAGTTATCGATATGACTCTCCAGGCCTTGACACATATCATTGCACGTCACAGAGTGAGTTCATGTAGGGACGCGTGCTTCATGACTGACTGGCCATCGGTATGAGCAGCACGTATGATGGTATTTAGCTTAGTTGTATATTTCTTTAGTGACTTGTATTATAGTACGAGATGTCCACATCGTATTCGCGACTTGTACATTGGCATTGGACGGAAAAGACAATTAGTAGGCATATGGGACAGACATTTGGCTACCGTAGTTTCAGAGTAAACTACGAGATCGTGAGGCTCAGTGTTACCCAGTTATGGGCCATGTGTTACCCGATTATGGGCTCAGTGTTATCCGGTTATGGGCGTATATGCTTGTCGATACATCCGACAGAAATTACTAGTTGCGCGCTATCATGATCGGTGATGTAGTCAACATATACTTCTGGCATCCAGTTTATAACTAATGCCAGATACTTAGCCTCTGGCTCGACGCTATGCTTTATACCTTTTACCTACCCATACGTATCAAGGTTGTCTTCAAGTGCATTTCACTTAGCTGGTTAGATCACCTTCAAGTTTATACAGTATTTACTTTATGGCATGTACTTTTTATATCTTGTTACGTTCATCTGAGGACCTGGTTCCCTTCCAGGTTATTTGTGCAGTTTGTATGATGCTTGATCTAGTAGAGTGAGGTCATCGTTGTAGGTATCTTTATATTTTTAGCTATTACATTCATGTACTACTTTCCATTATAATTCTGCTATTATAGCCTATTGTTTATAGGCCTATATTATTCTTTTGGTCTATTCGAATGGATGTATTATTGGGCTGTAGACAGATGATGCGTATCATTCCTTCTTGAGATTTATTTATCATGTATTGAGATTTAGTTTAGTTGTTGCATGTTAGAATTAGATTATTAATTGGATCACTTGACCGTGGACAGCGTAAGTGCACTTCGTCGGGTCCATTAAATTCGAAAGCCCTACGGAGTCATACCAGCTGGCCATTGCCACGTGGCCTGGTCCCGTATATTTTGGGATTGGGGCGTGACATAGTTTTAGTGATGGCCCATGCAGGTTAGAGCATATCGTTTCGGTTATGTTACTATACCGAACGAGCCTACAACTTAGGATTAATGTTGAATAAGATCTCAATCCATAACTGATTTTAAAACTCCTCTTGTATTCGATTGTCGCCCTTGGACTTCATTATTGTATTCGTTCATTTACCGTCGACATCGTTATTATTGTTTCTCATCTTCCTTATTTCGGAGAGATGGATGCTCACACACGGTGATTTCCTCCATGAGCAAATCCTAGTCAAGACGGAAGAAGGTATGATTTATGTGATATTTTATGAGAAGATGATTACCCTTAGTAGGGTAGGTTGATAAGTTCTTTCTTGTTGCTAGAGCTAGTATAGACTGTTGGTATAAGAATTAGACATAGAAGTAGAGACTTAAAACTAGACCCTACCCTTACTTAAGATAGCAGAGATTTGTAAGTATTAGACGCTAGAAAGATTGTTTGATTTTAAGGCTCTATAATAAATTGAGAAAGACATATCTAGATGCTAGAAATTAGTTGTAGTCTTATGGTAGTGATACAAGGAACGACATTATGAACTTGACAAGACAAAATTGTAGACTCACATCTATAAGAAGATTATCGGATAGTAATAAAAATAGGGTATGAAATAGCACTTAGGGTAGTAAACCATAGTGGTTAATCTCTAGTTGCCTTGTGACTTACAGTACCAGACCTAAAAAAAATTCACCCTTTAGATAAAGACGATTATATGACAAGGCTAAAATATATACGTGGATTGCTAGATTGGTTGTTGATTGACTTGACAACTTAGATACTACAGTATAGCTTTCAAATCAGATTAGATGTACTTGATTTATTTGAATTGCCAGTTTCTATTAGGCTCGTGGTTTCACCTTTGAAAACTTGAGTAGTTGAGCTAGTATCTGAGCTAGACAAATGGGTTGAAGGATGAGAGCTTTGATAGATGTTATAGTCTTGAGTTAGATAGTGAACTATCTATAATGAATTGCAAGTTGTAATAAGATGGAACCTATGTAGCTTGGATAAGGAGTGTAAATAAAATATAGAAGTCCTATAGGAATGATAAGCTGAATTTTGTGGATTACACATTAACTGCTTTGGGCCAGGGATTTAGATTTTGATTATTAGGGTGTAAGCTTGTTTGACCAAATCCTTAGTAGTAGGTGGTTATATGGGAACATATTTTCAATTTTACCCTAGCCGGTGGATTTTTAGATTTTAGGATTAGTATTCTTATTATTATTGGTTACATTTTATTCTAGGGTATTTAGAATGTTTGAATAAATATTTATTACATAATTTCTTTATATTCTTAGTACTATGTATTGAGTAGAGACTTATGTTGTATTTTATTAGATATACTTCTCTTAGGAATTGTTTGAGTTGAGCTTCTAGACTAGGTATGACTGACTAGCTAGATTAGACTTGTTGCTGCTAAGAGCGATTGTAAGAAGTTAGGATGAAGGATTTCAATATGGATATTATAGAATGATGATATTATACCTATAAAAGAATGTTGAGATATTAACCGTCCTAGTTGCAGAAGAAGGTTAGGACAGTGTTTGAGGTACGGATCGAACCAACATCAGGCTCAGGAGTGTTCCCAGTGTGCCAATAGAGCCCAACCGATAGTGCAAAGGCCAACTCCACTGGTCCTAGGTATGTCCGTAGCATTGCTTGATAATTTATAGTTTATTATGTGTTTGTTTTAATTTCGAGGATGAAATTCTTATAAGTTGGATAGATTGTAAACCCTCTCGACCAAATTTAGGTCTACTTGGCTTAGATAGAGAGACTAGGGTTAGTTTGAAACCATTTAGAATTAGAACATAGTATTTTAGATTAATGTACACAATATTCGTATCACTTTGTGCACCTTACCGTTGCTTCGATATTTGGAGCGCTACACTACAATTTGCTTTCAAACAAAATTTACACACTTTTCCTAGACGTGCCAGCCTTCCATTCTAACCTTTGTGTAACTCATAAATACCCTCTCTTGTGCTTCATTTCAGTCGGACAATATTCGTTACAAACATCCATTCTTAAATCCAAATAAATCCAACCGTAAATCTTTGTCCGTTCCAACCAAATTGGAGACACAATCTCGACCCATTTTGTGCAACCTAATTTATAATAATATTCTATTCTGAGTTTACTATGTCTATGACACTTGTGTACGACCCAATTATAATCCTATGCACTCCTAATTAATTAAAGAGCACCAATTACACTATTTTAATTAAATTGGTGTAAGGACCCAACCTAACCCAAAACTAGACCCAACACCAACCCAAACCCCCACTCACACCCTCAAGGTTCATACTAAACACCACACACCCTTCTAACCCACTACATCACATCAAATATGGTATTTTTTCTCATCCAATCCCAAATTTTATTGTTTGTCCAATTTTCTAATTGTTAGGGACTTTTATGCAAAATTGCAATGGGGTGTCCTCCTCCCATTAGATCCAAGTCATGAAAAAACCCTCCCCCCTCTTTGACCGGTCCACCCTAAAAGTTTCCCTCAATTTAGTTGTACTACCTACAAATTTTCCCCCAACATCTCCACCCTCCATTCAAACCAAAGCAATCTTAGCCACTCATTCTTCATATAGACCTTTTCCCCATCCCTAGAAAATACTTACAGCCGGCCCTAATCCCAATGCATCATCCCTCTCTCTCTCTCCTACTTAAACACCTACCTCTCTCTCTCCAAAAACCCACAGCCAACACTAAATCAACTGAAACACTAAAACTACAACTTTCCTACTTTTTCATCCCGCCTCCTCCGATCTCCCTCATCCCGACGACCAACCCCGCCGCCTCAGCCACCACCATCTTCACCGACCTGTCTTCCTCTCCCCCGACCAACCCGCCACCACCAGCGGCCATCTCTGCCTCCGCAACCGCCACCACAGCCCCCTCCCTTCTTCTCCAACCTGACCTCTTCTTTCCTGACTCCTCTTCTTCCCCAGTCACCCCCACCGCCACCACAGCCACCCGTATCCACGGCCACCATCATCACCATCTCCACCGCCACCATCATCACTGTCACTACCACATTCCGAAAACAGGGGTATTTTTGACTTTTTACAATATTTAATATTATGGTATTTACAATTAATTTATTTGCATGATAATATTTTTAATTTAAATAATTATGTGTGATGTGTAAATTAAATATATAATTATATGCAGTGTTAATTATTTTATTTTAGCTAGCAAACTAGACCTAGAAGCCCAGTAGACGAACCCCTGTCCGAATTATAAAATTCTGGATTTTATTATTTTAATTAGAATTAATTTATTGGAGGTGTAATTAATTACTGTATTTTATTTAATATTTTGCGCAATTGCCTTTGCTTCGATATTTGGAGCACTATCCAGACTTTTGTCTTCCAACCAAATTCACAATCTTGCCCTAGACATGCCCGCCTTCAATTCTGCTATTTTTGCAACTCATAATTTTGCTCCCTGTGCATTGTTTCTGGCCGCACAAAAATCGTCGCAGACGTTATTTTTAATTTCCTATTTTTGTATCGTTGTGCGTTCCAATCGAAAATTGGAGGCCATCTTGACCTATTTTTCGTGCGACCCAAATTAGGGTAATATTCTGTTCTGAGTCTTCTTCAATATTGGTATTGATGACCTGACCTGATTTTGACCCCAAGTACTCCTAATTAATTGTTGAACACAACTTGCATTTATTTCTATTTAATTTGAGGATACCATTTTATCTGATTCTGAAATCCCAAATTAATTCCAGTGCCCTGCAAATTCAGCCCATACCCATCTTACAGTGCCTCCTGACCCTACAAAACATCGGACCCCGAATCGCCCGCCCAATTTTCGTTATTTCATGTGTTTGTGCAATTTCCCAAATTTAAGGGGGTTAAATTGCAAATCGGCATTTTTGTGCCAACACCCAATTATTTTTAAACCAATGAGGGAACCCAATATTTTAATTAATCTCTCACCCTCATCCCCCATGAATAATTTTCTCATGTTCAATCTGGACCACTCAATTAATTGAGTGCATCCTCACCCTCCATCACACCCTCTCTCTCCCTATTTAATATATTGTAGCCTCAACCCTAATCCCTAGAAACCTAGGTTTTCCCCCACCTCACAAGCCTCCAAAATTCCTCAAGCCCCCTCTCATACGTATGTAGCTTCTTTCTCCTTCTCCTTTCTTCTCCTTTTCTTCTTCTTCTCTTTCCCTTCCTTCTTCTTCCTTATTGAATTCTTTTTTTTCATTGAAATTAATTTTTTTCGAATTCAAATAGATAAAGGGGGGGGGGGGAATACTGTTCCTCAACTCCCCTATACTGTAGCCCGGCCCTGTACTCAGTCACCTCCGGTGCTGTACCCGATCCCGGCGAGCGGCCCTCCCCCTCTGCGTCCGGCGGTTCCCCGCGGCCCCCTGTGCTCCGGCGAACTCCTCCCCTCGAGCTTCAGTCCGGCGGCCCTCCACTGCCTTCAACAACTCCTCCGGCCCGGCGAGATCCCCGCCCGCCTGCTGCTCGGCCGACTCCCTTCGGCCGGCGCTGCCTCGACTGTCCGGTTCTCCGCCGCTCCTCGACTTCCCCCGACACCCCGGCCTGACGCCCGCCTGCTGCTGCTCCGTCCGGCCCATCTACCATCCCCATCCTTCATCATCGTCTACACTACCACCACCACCACCGACAGATACTCTGGCCAAGGCTCCTCCGGCGGCCAACGTCAGCATTCCCTGCTCTCCCATCTCCCCCTGTGAGTTCTCAGTTTCTCTTCTTCTCCTTCTTCCCTCTTTAACATACATTATAATGTATAGTAATGAATATATTGTATAGAAACCATTAGTTAATTAAAATGTGGTGTACATTAATTTATGTAATGTATTAAGGTATATATATAACTAAATGTATATGTATTTGTAAGTATGTAATTTTGTGTAGGCACCTACGTATATACGTATATGTATAGAGTATTATTTTTTATTAATTGTTTAATAGTATATATATAATATTGGTATACGTATAAATATACATTTCTTATATACTTAATATTTTTTATAGAAAAAAGGGGAATGCATGTATATATGTATATATATTTTGTAAATGTATATTATCTATTTAATTCAATGATGGCAAATGTATACATATATAAGTAATTAGTATATGTAATTAATTTAATCTGTATATATTAATGTAAAGTATTTATATATTTAATTAATGTGAAAATTAGTATATTTATAATTATTTATTTTATTATATATGTTAATGTATATACATGTATTTCATTTATCTACTTAGCGTATTTCAAAATATATAAATTGGTATGTATAGTATATATAATGTATGTATTTAAAAGATGAATATGTATAGTAATTATTTTTATTTAATTGTATGAGTATAGTATGTATTTAAATAAATTCTATAATTAAGTTGGTATATATATATATTTTGTATATATATATATATACTTGATATAATTTCAAATATGTATTATTAGCATAAGTATATATATATATACATATATACTTTGTACATGCAATTAAAATATTTTCTATATATATATATATTCTAAAAATGCACGTTTGCACATATATGATATGTACGCATTTTGACATGTGTTAATATATAAATGAACGTATTTTGGTAAAAATACAACTATAGCAGTGTATTTATATTGGTATATATTTTAGAGATATACATATATTAGGTTAAATTCTTTTGTGTGTATACAAGTATTATTTATTAAGTTTATATATATATGCAAGTATCACTTATTTTAAAAGTATATATATTGTAGGTATTTAACCAAGGTGTATGTATTAAATTTAACTGGTATAAATGTATATATATTATGTGTATAATTATTTTTGACATATATATATGTATATATATATTTTGTATAAACCCTTAACCCATTTTTATAATATATACATATATATTTTGTATATGTATTTAATTTGAGATATGTTGTATGTACATACAGGTATTAGTTTTATTTAAAGTGTATATATATTTTACTTATATCTATTATTGTAATTAGGGGGATATTAAGATATAGTTGGCCTATCTAGTAGATGACCCCTACCGTACCTAGCGTAGCCTAAGGCCAGTGTATTTCTTCTGTGTGTTAGGATAGCATCTGATACAAATGTCATATTGTGATGTGTTTATAGGACTGTTGGTTTCCCAGGGGATACTCTGGAACAGGACATCCATAAATACCAGCTAAGGACCCAAGGCAAGTACATTCTCTGATAATTTCCAATTCTTGATAATTTCTATAAGTTCAACAATCATGAAATGTTACAACTGAATCTTTAACACTGTGCTACACGGACTAGTATAGCTTGGATCTGCAGTCATGAGATATTACCTTGATTATCGTATTGACATTATACACGACATAGACATTGACATTGGACATTGATAGTAGACATTGATATTAGACATTGATATTAGACATTGTACATAATATATTAGACAATGTTCGTGTATTCGTGACGTGTCATGATTGGATCCACAGTACTAGTTGGGGGCGGGGAAATTGCTAGTGAGAAATGTGATCAAATACCTATCGTACAAGTTTATATTATTGGTGTTAATCATACCCCCACGTATGATTAGCCAGACTGTAGCAATCGTACAAGTCCCAAGCCGATCACATTTCGAAACTACAATTTCAAACACTTAGAATAGATTGCAGTTCCCTATCTTAAAATCATATACTACATCACCCGTATATGATGCTGTTCCTTGTTCTTTTATTTCCATCCATGCACTGACTGTATCATATTGCCTATTGCTTGTCTCTTTATATTACCTGTCTCTCTTAAATTGCCATTTCAATTATTTCACTGTCTTCTCAGTAGCTAGCATGACATGTTTTATTGTATTATAGACATTATCAATTAATGGAACTGTTATTTGAGATTGTGCTTTGCTCCTTACGACTGGAAACATTTTTCCAGACTATGCCTTAGGGGACCGCTGTCCGACACTTTATGGACCATTTGGTGAGTAGCTGCAGACTTGATAGTAGTTGTGATTCCAGGAGGTCTAGCTGGAAATTACTATTCTTAGTTAGTTCTTTTAACAGTCTTTTTGGTACCGGATTTGTCTCCGGCATTTTGATGATTATTGTTAAGTTAAGTTATTTCTTGTGGACTTGTGTTGTGTTTAATTTTAGTTTATTATTCGAAATCTTATCGTGCTGTAATCCTGTGATTGAGTATGTGTTCATCTTATTTGTGTCATCCGTGCCTCCTAATGGAGATTGGATGTTTGCGTGACAGTAGTTAGATAGTATCAAGACCTTGACAGCGTTCTACCGCCGATGCTGCGGCGTAGGCTGGACGTACCCACGTGCTCGTGCCCCTAAATCGGGTGCGGGTCGTGACACGTTTTTAGTGGTGGCCCATGCAGGTCAGACTTTGCGAGTTGTGCGATGTCGTAGTAGTGTGACATCCTTGTTATACTACTGCGTGCCTGCTATAGGACATAGGACATAGGATACTAGGACGAGAGCAAATACTCAATCACAAATTATTTGAGAGATTCCTGGGATAACCCTTGAGAATCTCATTATAAATTCCAATTTAAATCCTTTGCCCTTATTTCCGTCCGTTCTCACTTGTTGATATTGAGTTTGATTCTTGTTGACCAGTTGTTAATTTTAATTCCTGGTATCGTTGTTGAGTTGATTTCATATTGAGATGAATTTTACGGACTAGAATTTATGGTATTATCTGATGACATATATTGATGAGGACAGTGAGAAAGGTAAAACGTCTACTTTGGTTATGGAACCTAGAGTTTATCGCAGCCATTCTAGCTGTCATGACGAGAACGTAGGAACCAGACTTGGATGTACACACTTTAGTTATGAGATTTAGAGTTTCTCGCAGCCATACCGGTTGGCGTGGCGAGGATTCTAGATGACATGATTATAGGGTTGCATACCTTAGTTACGGAACCTGTCGTTTATCGTATCTCTGCTTACTGGCGTGGCGAGGATTCTGTGTGTCATGATTTCTGACAGACGTGTATGATTATCAGGTTGTATCTTAAAAATTGGTTCTTAAAGTATCATCTCAAGACTTATCTATTTTCTGTTATTCCAGGACTTTGTTCCATCGCTTCTTTACTAGCGGTAAAGATACCTTCCGTCCTCAATCCAGTTCTTTTGAACTCACATTCTCTAAGGATTCCTTGTTAAAATTTTCCAATTTAAATCATTCCTTTGTTCCGTCCATTCTCACTTATTGATGTTGAATTTGCTTGTTGTTATTGATTAGGTATTAAATTAGGATTTTGGTTTCATTATAGAGTTGATTTCATATCAAGGTAAATTGCAGACTGATTTATGGTACTATTTGATGATGCCCGTCGATGAGGACAGTGAAAATGATTAAACATTAGAGCTATTGGACTACAGAAGGTGGATTTAAAATTTTTAATTGAAGATTGAAAGTGAATTTCAAATTTTAGAATTTGAGAGGTTGAGATATTATGTTATTAAAATCTTATTTTGAAGATTTCAATGAATTGCAAAATTTTGAAATTGTGGAGTTGAAATATGGTTATTAAAATTTTATTTTTAAGGAATTCAGATTCAATTTGATGAACATAGACAAGTCTGTAAGGGTCTTTTAGTGATTAAGTTTCATTCAGTATTTAAATAATTGACCTTGAGGAAAGAGTATGCATTTACTTTAAATTTTATTCAAGGAGTTATTTTGAGGAATTTTATTTGAGGATAAAATCTTATAGTGAGAGAGATATATTATAATATAAGTAGGTAAGATACATGTGTAAGGATCTGTTGGCTTGAGTATAATTGAGATATCACTGCCCACTGACTTGGGTGTCCATCTAGGGTTGTATTAGAGAGAGCAGTACTTAGTATAGTGTGTTGCAATTGATATGCACTTTAGTGATAAGAATAACTAGTATTAACTATTGCAGTAGGTAAGGAAGCTAGCAGTGAGTATGCTGGTAGTAGAGTGTGGTACCTAAAGAAATAGAGGTATCAAACTTTACATGCATCATTTGACCTATGATTATGTTAGAAATAGAAGATATTGCAAGTAACATGTTAGCAGATTCTTTCTTTTCTTTCCTCATGTTCCTTTTGACTTCTGATTGATTGATACCTTAGTACCGTAGCTTGTATGCATGATTTCTAGTTATAATGTAGTTAGTAGTACCCCTGATACAGAGACTGCAATACCATGACAAAAGACACCATGATCATACATATTTCCCTTAGGTTGCTTGTTAAATGGTTGTAGGTAGAATTCTCTTAGACTTTGATTGTTGAGGATTTAACTGTAGTAAAGATTAACGAAGAGGTTATGACTTGACAAAGAGAGACAAGGTGCCTTAAATTTTGAGGAAAAATATTAAATTAAATAAAGAGTTGGGAATTTAATATGGCATAATTGAAGTTTTGTTAAATCATTGATTTTAAGAAGATTATGAAATGATTGAAGTTATCATTGAATTTGAGGAAATTTAAGAAGGCTATTGATATATTTAGTAGACTGCAAGTTATGAACTCATATTTTGAATATTGTATTGGAGGTTTCATAAGTATTACATCGTTGCATGTTATGTGGAAAAAAAAAATCGAGGGATAAGAACACAAATGGATTAGTGTTGAATTCAAATTTTGGGATGAGATTCAATTTTAGAAATATGCATGGATTGGATTTCAATTAGAGGATTGAATATTAAATTCTTGTATTTCGTTATTAATTTAAAATTTTGGAGGATATTGTGATAAGAATGGAATTTGATTTATATTTGAAGATTTTAGGGATATGATATTTATAGAATTTTTGAAAGAATTCATTGTGAAATAACAATATGGAGTAGTTCATGATTATATGATTTAAGGAATTTAATTTTGATGGTAGTAAATAAATAAATAAAACAATCGAGGATTTTAAAAAAAAAATTTGAGGATAAATATTGATTTAAATAAAGGGTCAAGAATTTAACATGACGGAATTTATGATGTATTAATTCCAGGAAGATTATGACATGTTTAAATTGGTTATTAAAATTTGGAAATTTGGGAGATTTATCAATATATTTATTTAATTGCAAGTTACAAATTTTAGAATTTTATATGGGATGTTGCATTTGGAAAATCCTTAACTATCGCATTGTTAAGTATTTTGAGGAAAGAGGAAATCAAGGAATAAAATTATTAATAGACTAATGTGAATTCAAATTTTTTGGACGAGATTACATATGTGCATTGATTAAAAATCAAATTTGAGGAGTGGATATTAAATTCTGAGTATTAAATTGTTAACTAAAAACTTTCAAGAAAATTTTTGGTGGACTTTGATTTTACTTTGAGGATTTTTCAGGTTATACAACAATTTTAGAATTTTGAAATTGCGGAAGGACATTGTGGATTATTAAAAGATTTCATGGATGATAAATTTAAATTTGAGGGAAATAATAATGTGTATGAATAAACGCTACCTTGAGGATTTTGAATTTCGAGGACGAAATTCTTTTAAGGTGGGTAGACTTGTCACTACCACATTCCGAAAACAGGGGTATTTTTGACTTTTTACAATATTTAATATTATGGTATTTACAATTAATTTATTTGCATGATAATATTTTTAATTTAAATAATTATGTGTGATGTGTAAATTAAATATATAATTATATGCAGTGTTAATTATTTTATTTTAGCTAGCAAACTAGACCTAGAAGCCCAGTAGACGAACCCCTGTCCGAATTATAAAATTCTGGATTTTATTATTTTAATTAGAATTAATTTATTGGAGGTGTAATTAATTACTGTATTTTATTTAATATTTTGCGCAATTGCCTTTGCTTCGATATTTGGAGCACTATCCAGACTTTTGTCTTCCAACCAAATTCACAATCTTGCCCTAGACATGCCCGCCTTCAATTCTGCTATTTTTGCAACTCATAATTTTGCTCCCTGTGCATTGTTTCTGGCCGCACAAAAATCGTCGCAGACGTTATTTTTAATTTCCTATTTTTGTATCGTTGTGCGTTCCAATCGAAAATTGGAGGCCATCTTGACCTATTTTTCGTGCGACCCAAATTAGGGTAATATTCTGTTCTGAGTCTTCTTCAATATTGGTATTGATGACCTGACCTGATTTTGACCCCAAGTACTCCTAATTAATTGTTGAACACAACTTGCATTTATTTCTATTTAATTTGAGGATACCATTTTATCTGATTCTGAAATCCCAAATTAATTCCAGTGCCCTGCAAATTCAGCCCATACCCATCTTACAGTGCCCCCTGACCCTACAAAACATCGGACCCCGAATCGCCCGCCCAATTTTCGTCATTTCATGTGTTTGTGCAATTTCCCAAATTTAAGGGGGTTAAATTGCAAATCGGCATTTTTGTGCCAACACCCAATTATTTTTAAACCAATGAGGGAACCCAATATTTTAATTAATCTCTCACCCTCATCCCCCATGAATAATTTTCTCATGTTCAATCTGGACCACTCAATTAATTGAGTGCATCCTCACCCTCCATCACACCCTCTCTCTCCCTATTTAATATATTGTAGCCTCAACCCTAATCCCTAGAAACCTAGGTTTTCCCCCACCTCACAAGCCTCCAAAATTCCTCAAGCCCCCTCTCATACGTATGTAGCTTCTTTCTCCTTCTCCTTTCTTCTCCTTTTCTTCTTCTTCTCTTTCCCTTCCTTCTTCTTCCTTATTGAATTCTTTTTTTTCATTGAAATTAATTTTTTCGAATTCAAATAGATAAAGGGGGGGGGGGAATACTGTTCCTCAACTCCCCTATACTGTAGCCCGGCCCTGTACTCAGTCACCTCCGGTGCTGCACCCGATCCCGGCGAGCGGCCCTCCCCCTCTGCGTCCGGCGGTTCCTCCGCGGCCCCCTGTGCTCCGGCGAACTCCTCCCCTCGAGCTTCAGTCCGGCGGCCCTCCACTGCCTTCAACAACTCCTCCGGCCCGGCGAGATCCCCCCCCGCCTGCTGCTCGGCCGACTCCCTTCGGCCGGCGCTGCCTCGACTGTCCGGTTCTCCGCCGCTCCTCGACTTCCCCCGACACCCCGGCCTGACGCCCGCCTGCTGCTGCTCCGTCCGGCCCATCTACCATCCCCATCCTTCATCATCGTCTACACTACCACCACCACCACCGACAGATACTCTGGCCAAGGCTCCTCCGGCGGCCAACGTCAGCATTCCCTGCTCTCCCATCTCCCCCTGTGAGTTCTCAGTTTCTCTTCTTCTCCTTCTTCCCTCTTTAACATACATTATAATGTATAGTAATGAATATATTGTATAGAAACCATTAGTTAATTAAAATGTGGTGTACATTAATTTATGTAATGTATTAAGGTATATATATAACTAAATGTATATGTATTTGTAAGTATGTAATTTTGTGTAGGCACCTACGTATATACGTATATGTATAGAGTATTATTTTTTATTAATTGTTTAATAGTATATATATAATATTGGTATACGTATAAATATACATTTCTTATATACTTAATATTTTTTATAGAAAAAAGGGGAATGCATGTATATATGTATATATATTTTGTAAATGTATATTGTCTATTTAATTCAATGATGGCAAATGTATACATATATAAGTAATTAGTATATGTAATTAATTTAATCTGTATATATTAATGTAAAGTATTTATATATTTAATTAATGTGAAAATTAGTATATTTATAATTATTTATTTTATTATATATGTTAATGTATATACATGTATTTCATTTATCTACTTAGCGTATTTCAAAATATATAAATTGGTATGTATAGTATATATAATGTATGTATTTAAAAGATGAATATGTATAGTAATTATTTTTATTTAATTGTATGAGTATAGTATGTATTTAAATAAATTCTATAATTAAGTTGGTATATATATATATTTTGTATATATATATATATACTTGATATAATTTCAAATATGTATTATTAGCATAAGTATATATATATATACATATATACTTTGTACATGCAATTAAAATATTTTCTATATATATATATATTCTAAAAATGCACGTTTGCACATATATGATATGTACGCATTTTGACATGTGTTAATATATAAATGAACGTATTTTGGTAAAAATACAACTATAGCAGTGTATTTATATTGGTATATATTTTAGAGATATACATATATTAGGTTAAATTCTTTTGTGTGTATACAAGTATTATTTATTAAGTTTATATATATATGCAAGTATCACTTATTTTAAAAGTATATATATTGTAGGTATTTAACCAAGGTGTATGTATTAAATTTAACTGGTATAAATGTATATATATTATGTGTATAATTATTTTTGACATATATATATATGTATATATATATTTTGTATAAACCCTTAACCCATTTTTATAATATATACATATATATTTTGTATATGTATTTAATTTGAGATATGTTGTATGTACATACAGGTATTAGTTTTATTTAAAGTGTATATATATTTTACTTATATCTATTATTGTAATTAGGGGGATATTAAGATATAGTTGGCCTATCTAGTAGATGACCCCTACCGTACCTAGCGTAGCCTAAGGCCAGTGTATTTCTTCTGTGTGTTAGGATAGCATCTGATACAAATGTCATATTGTGATGTGTTTATAGGACTGTTGGTTTCCCAGGGGATACTCTGGAACAGGACATCCATAAATACCAGCTAAGGACCCAAGGCAAGTACATTCTCTGATAATTTCCAATTCTTGATAATTTCTATAAGTTCAACAATCATGAAATGTTACAACTGAATCTTTAACACTGTGCTACACGGACTAGTATAGCTTGGATCTGCAGTCATGAGATGTTACCTTGATTATCGTATTGACATTATACACGACATAGACATTGACATTGGACATTGATAGTAGACATTGATATTAGACATTGATATTAGACATTGTACATAATATATTAGACAATGTTCGTGTATTCGTGACGTGTCATGATTGGATCCACAGTACTAGTTGGGGGCGGGGAAATTGCTAGTGAGAAATGTGATCAAATACCTATCGTACAAGTTTATATTATTGGTGTTAATCATACCCCCACGTATGATTAGCCAGACTGTAGCAATCGTACAAGTCCCAAGCCGATCACATTTCGAAACTACAATTTCAAACACTTAGAATAGATTGCAGTTCCCTATCTTAAAATCATATACTACATCACCCGTATATGATGCTGTTCCTTGTTCTTTTATTTCCATCCATGCACTGACTGTATCATATTGCCTATTGCTTGTCTCTTTATATTACCTGTCTCTCTTAAATTGCCATTTCAATTATTTCACTGTCTTCTCAGTAGCTAGCATGACATGTTTTATTGTATTATAGACATTATCAATTAATGGAACTGTTATTTGAGATTGTGCTTTGCTCCTTACGACTGGAAATATTTTTCCAGACTATGCCTTAGGGGACCGCTGTCCGACACTTTATGGACCATTTGGTGAGTAGCTGCAGACTTGATAGTAGTTGTGATTCCAGGAGGTCTAGCTGGAAATTACTATTCTTAGTTAGTTCTTTTAACAGTCTTTTTGGTACCGGATTTGTCTCCGGCATTTTGATGATTATTGTTAAGTTAAGTTATTTCTTGTGGACTTGTGTTGTGTTTAATTTTAGTTTATTATTCGAAATCTTATCGTGCTGTAATCCTGTGATTGAGTATGTGTTCATCTTATTTGTGTCATCCGTGCCTCCTAATGGAGATTGGATGTTTGCGTGACAGTAGTTAGATAGTATCAAGACCTTGACAGCGTTCTACCGCCGATGCTGCGGCGTAGGCTGGACGTACCCACGTGCTCGTGCCCCTAAATCGGGTGCGGGTCGTGACAATCACCATCTCTGCCACTTCCAACCCCAAACCACCATCAGCTGCCAATACCATCATCTCCACCACTCCCATCACCGTCACCAATATCACCGTCACCAACATCCATCCGCCCAGCCCCGACCATCGCCGGAAACCACCACCACCTTAGCCACCATCATCCCACGACCATCCCGCCACCGCCAGCAACCCGCCACCACCGACCAAGTCGCTGCCGTTGTGAGCTGCTGCCATTGTCGCAGCTGCTGCCAGTGTGCTGCCTGTGTTGCTGCTGCTACAGTGCTGGCCGGAGCACCACCTCCACAGCCGGAGGAAGGTCGTCCACGAGCCGCGGACATCACCCCCCCTCGGCCACCATCCCTACTAGGTTTGCATTGCCCTTCTCCTTCTTCATGTATTATTGTATGGACATGTATAGTTGTGAACCCTTATGTAATGTGTAAATGTGTGCATGTTTAGAATAGAAATTGGGTTAGTGAATACCTCATAGAAAATGTGGTTATTTAATACGGTAAACTTATGTTGACCTAGGTGTTTAGACTAAAATTTACATTGTGCACATTACCATGTTAACTAGGACTTGTGTTTTGTGTGATACATTATTTAGAATCGTAACATATTTTGGTAACTCGTTGACTTACTGTGCACGGTATTTGAGGACATGACACTTGTGCATTTTAGCTATGTGCACACTCGACCTTGCTAGTTGACCAGTTGTGACCCCCTTGCGTCAGTTTCTAAGCGCAGCGTAGTTGTGTTTCCTATGCGTACTATTCTAATGAATGATAATATTATTATATTATATTATATATAGGGTCACTGGACCGTTCGGACGAGACTTCAGGAGCAGAATTTTGGTACTCGCAGCTTGAGGATCCAGGCAAGCACTACCAGAATAAGTCAAATTAGCGACGTAAATAAACGTCGCTAAATGATCAAAAAATATCGCTAAATAATTTTAGCGACGTAATTAGCAACGTTTTATTGAAGTCACCTTTAAACTAGTCGCTGACAGGAAAAACGTTGCCAAACGTCGCTATGCCGACATTTTCTAGCGACGTCAATTCGTCGCTAGATTAGCGACGTTTAGCGACAAAACGTCGCTAAATTAGCGACGTTTATTTTATCGATATATGTCGCAGATTAGTGACGTACTTAGCGATGTTTATAGTGACGTTACTATGACCTGGCAATACTGCCATGTCAGCAATTTGCGACAGACAGCGACTTTGTTTAGCGACGTATTTAGCGACGTTTTTAGCGACGTTTATAGCGACGTATTTAGCGCCGTGACTTAACGTCGCTAAAAATGTCGTTAAAGATACAATAAAAAAATAAAAATAAATGAATACTGATGTTTGTGGTATTAAACGAAAGAACGAAATGTATATAATACGAGGTTTGCACGAAATCTGCCTTCTTTGGTTTACAAACAAACTTGTACAATTTGATCCTATACGAGGATGTGGGAGTACAATTTATTTAATCTGGGTAGATGATTGCTATAGGTGTCTGATCTGTAGTCGATCACTTTAGCCCTTGGACTACACGATGGTGAAGAAGTGCCGTGGAAGACGGAAAGCAGCTTCGTAGGTGGCGAAAGAGGATGGATGCACGAGGCCAATATCGTCGATCGCTACTCTTCGCCTGAGCTCTGGATGCTTCTCTCTCTCTTTCTCTTAAAGACTCTCCGATCTCTCCTCAATCTCCAATGTTTTGACCCGTGGTTCGATCTCTTCGGAGGTTCGACCTTGTTCGATTTTTTTAAGTCTCGACCTGTTCCTCTGTTGATAGAGGTCTCTATTTATAGAGTTTTGGTGACAGTGACCACTCAATCGGTGTGGAAACCAAGTAGTCGAAAGTACAGCACCCTTTTACACAATGGTTAAAATAACCAAAGCTTGCGTATAGATGATCTTTTGAATGAGCATGTGATGCGGGTCCAACTAAGGGACAAAACGCGTATAATCGCTACGAAGATCACGGCGTAGAAGCCACGTAGGTAGGTATCCCTCGTGTAGAAGAGGTTGGCGTAGAATCCAATGTCTGTCACCATGGCGTAGAAGCCAAGTAGGCATAGAAGCCGAGTAGGCGTAGAAGCCTGATGGCATAGAAGCCGAATAAGCACGGAAGGCCGAATGAGCATAGAAGCCGAATGAGCATAGAAGCTGAATGGACGTAGAAGCCGCCGCGTAACGTGCCAGAGTGGTCGTAGAGACCGGGCAATCACAAAAGCTTTATGTAGAAGCCGAGGTGATGTGGACATTTTTAGCCAAAATCACGGCTCTTGGGGATATAATCAAATCTCTCGCATTAAATGCCGAGATCCGCCATCATCATTAATTGCAGAGACGTGTTCCGAAGGCCTGCCACCGTTCTGAGCATTAGGTGCAGAGACGTGCCTCGAGCCCTGTACGAAGGGCAGCTTTTGACGTGGAAGTCTGTTTGTCTTCCACGGAGCGTAAATAGTTCGCGTTTGCCTGTGTAAAACAAGGCAGCGTATCCCCTTGTATGCGGAAAAACAGTCTCCGCTGAGGGGATGTCAGTAAACGATAGTTCGATGATATTTAATCAAATCCTCTGCATTAAATGCAGAGATCCGCCATCATACTGTGGGGCGCGTTCCGAGTGGTCTGCCATCTTTCCAGCCATCGTCTGGGTAGCCGTGCAGCACTTTTTGTCAGGAGTCAGATGTCAGGTTCACTGCGTGACTTGACAGGTTTATTTCGGGGAAGACGAAGCGTTCCTCGTACGCTTTAACGCTGCTTTGAAAGCGGATAAGTTTTACGCCATGGAGGCGATGAAGCACCCCGTCTACGCTGAAGCGGCCTGGACATACTGCATTTTACGCAGATGGTCCCATCATATTTTACGCCGTGCTCAGTGGAAAAGCTCCGTTGCACTCTTGATGGCCTTGAGGTCCTCTGCTTACGCTGCCCTGCATCATCATGTTGCATAGAGCTATCCAGCGTATTTTTCATGCTTCTACAAGACCCCCTTCAAAGCTTTCAAATTTTTTCGAAATTTGGAACGCTTTGAATGAAGCATGAACCGCTCCTTGTAACTCGAAACGTTTCTGAATGGAGCGTTGAAATGGTCGATGCTGACTTTATGGCGGATTTATTGGGGACCGGTGTGACCTCTCTCGCCTATAAAAGGCCGAGGAGTTTAACATGTTCTTCCCGCATTCCTTTCGCCACACAAGGATGATCGTCGGAGTCCGTCGGGTCGATCTGAGGAAGAAGAAGACCATGTTCTTCCAGCATGTAAGGAGCCGAAGAAGACGGCATCTTCGAGCAAGTCTCATCTGCAGCGATGGATCATGGAAGGATATCATAGCCTTCCTTGCTCGGGATAATCAGCAACTTTGTATGGTGGTTCTTCGGGAGAGACGAAGAATTATTTTCCACCACGGCGCTTGCAAGTGGCGCCTTCTCCCGTTACCTCTGGTGACGAGAGTCAGACAGACTAGCTCTGTCCCGGCTTGAGTGGCGGTGGTCTGTAGGATAGCAGATTTACCCTGCTTTCCTTCTGTTGGAGGATGGGTCTATGTCCAGTTTTGTATCCTCCCGCCACTGATCATCTTCTTGGAAGAAGAGAAAGACCATCACCGACATGAGAACCTGTCAGAACAGCTTCTCGGTGCGATCTTCGGACGATGATGAGGAAGCCCTTTGTAGATGGGGTTTCCCTCAGATGTAATCATGAAAATGAAGAAAAACCCTTGTAGATTGGATTTCTCTCATATGTAATCATGAATTTAATCTTTAATAAAATCGTCTTTCTTCTTCATATGATCATCTTGCCATACGTTGCTGTGAAGTCTGAATATGTGTAGCTTTGACACGTCTGATTCCTTACGCCGACTCTGTTTAGAAAGAGTGCTAGGTCCTGTCCTGTCTTTTACGCATAACTGTAGATGCGTAGAAAGCCGCTTTAGCATTCGAGTGTTCGAACCGTCCTGCTATTTTAGGAGTGAGGAACTACGTAGAATTCTGAACTGCTGCTTCTGATGAACAGAATTTCTTTGTTCAGACATCATCTTCAAGAATGATTTCTCGAAAATCCCTTGGAATAGGGTCGAGAAATGGCTGTCAAACTGAGTTGCCATCTTGATAGATAAAATATTCAGACTGGAGTCTGGATGAACTTCGAATCGACCCATGAAGAAGAGTAGTTTTTTTAATGTTGAACTCTGTAAGCTTCGGATACTTGGGATATCTTGAGGTCAAGAATGAGTATCCTCTGTGGGAACTCTTTACAATTGACCGCTTTTGAGGACCGTTCAGATATACGCGTGATCTGGCCGGCGTATCCTTCAGATGTGCGGGAAGTCGTGGAGCGTAAAATCATTAGTCTGCAGCTTCTGAGCATAAACTAAACACCATCGAGCGTGAAATCATAGACTTGTAGTTCCTGAGTGTGAAGTCGTAGGTTTGTAGCCTCTCGAGCATAAAAGCTACCGAGCACAAAGGCATCTGGGCGTAAAATCCGACTTGTAGCCGTCGAACGTAAAGCCGTAGATTCGTAGCTGTCGAGCGTAGAAAGCTCTTTAGCGTAAAACTGTAGATTTGTAGCTTCTGAAAAAAAAAAAAATTCGAGCGTGAAGTCGTGGATCTGTTGCTTCTGAGCGTAAACTAAGCGCCATCGAGCGTGAGATCATCGATTTGTTATCTGCTGGCATGAAGTCGTAGGATTGTGACCTCTCGAGCATAAAAGCTACCGAGCACAAAGGCATCCGAGCGTAAAACCATAGACTTATAGCTTGCGAGCGTGAAACCGTAGATCTGTTGCGGTCGAGCGTAGAAAGCTCCTTAGCGTAAGAACTGCTGACCTGCTTTGCGCGAAAAACTTTTCGTATTCGCTGACTGTCCGCCTTCTCTGAATAATAGGCTGACGTAGGACCCAATCATAACCGAATATTTAATTAGGAGATTTGGTTCGGGGTCCGTGGAGTCTATCCGAACCCTATATATATCCCAAGTTTTGAGAGAAAAACTTTTCATCCGTCTTCTGCGAAAGAAAGCCTCCGACTGTTCGAGCTCTTCTCAAAGTCTTCTCTGAGTCTTCAAAGTTTCCAGTAATGGCCTCTAAGCAATCCTCCTCCTCTAAGGGAAAGAAGATTGATTCTTCTTCTCGTTATTCTGCCCAAGCAGGAGTGCCTCCGGTTGGACAGGGTGAACCCTATTCTGAGCCGAGCATCCCGTCGACGAGCAGTGCACCCGGGCTGATAGGTAGAGCTTTTGGGACGAATGAGAACGACTGAAAAAAACCTTCGCACACGTTGAACGTGACCGCGCTAGGTCGTCTTCTGTGCTGATAGCCTCTTTGAGGAAGATGATGCACGGAGACGTTTTATTTTTTACGCCCACATTCCTAATGTGTCAGCGTAAAAACTCTATTTTTTCGCAGTTGAGCGTAAAAGCTTTGACCGCCGAAAACTTGGTGTATACCATTAAAATTTGAGTTTTATGCTTGTGGATGGAAATCCTGGCGTAATAACTCAATTTAATTAATCTGGCGTAAAGCACAGACCGTATACTGCCAACCTTGAATTTTATGTTTTTTAAGGAAATGGATTCCAGCGTAAAGGCTCAAGTTTCACAGTCTCGGCGTAGAGCACGGACTGTTGTTTTTCCTTTTTGCGGATGCTGCAAGTCCCGAAATGTCTAGTTAGGAACTGACGTGTTTCTTCTGGTGCTTTTGCAGTTAACTTGCATGAGTCTCCACTGGCTGAAGTGATGGGCTCTGCCGCCGGGATGCTGCACTCTAACTATTTGGAGGATCTGTCACACGTGACATTTCCTATCTCCGGGCCCCAGTACCCCGAAGGAAGGGCAATTCTGATATCGGCTCAGGGCGAGCGAATGCTGCTGA
This sequence comes from Iris macrosiphon, assembly GCA_036927795.1. Lineage (NCBI taxonomy): Eukaryota > Viridiplantae > Streptophyta > Magnoliopsida > Asparagales > Iridaceae > Iris > Iris macrosiphon. The sequence continues at coordinate 141,047,993 of JAYESA010000010.1, read as the reverse complement.
GCATGATTAATGGAGAGCCTTTGACGTATGTAGACGAAGACCAGTATATAAAGCCGGCCTTTCTTTTCGGGGACATGATTGATAAGCAGTCCCAGACGAAGCCAAAGAAAGAACTCTGGATTTTTCCTGCCGGGAAGTTGCTCTTGAGTCTGCCCAAGATACCGAAAGATTATCCTATCTCGGCATTCTCCCATGCTACTCATCCCAGGAGGATGTCGTGGACGCTGACTCCCGATCTTCACGGTAGGCCGGGGAAGATCTTCTACCAGAAAGGATCTGGCCTATTTGTCATCCGCCCTTTCGGTCATGTAACGTTGTTCAGGGGATTGTACCCGGGCAGTGTCCCTAGTGAAGACAGCTTGGTGCTCCAGCCGGTGCAATTGCCGACCTTCTCCAATGATTTCATGGGGCACGGAGGAGTATACCCCAAGGCGAATCCTCGATGCAATGGGTGGATGACCCCAACAAATCTTCGATGGGCTCGCTTAGTTGATTGTGCCCTGGAGCATTTTCGGATCGAGTTGGAGAACATCAGTCTGTTGGGAGCTGTGAGTGCTACCAGCGTTGGGTTGCCTCCTAAACCTAACCTGTTTTTGGCACTGATGGAGCGATATATTCCGCTCACCGGAGCTTTCGCCACTCCGCTGGGGGAGTTGGGATTGGCCCTTCATGAGATGGCAGAGATCTCGAGACTGCCGATGGGGGATACTCCGTACGAAGAGTATGTTTCCATGAACCAGGAGTTGGGGGATTCAGACCCTCGGGTAGTGGAAGTGTATCAGGAGCTGATGTGCCACTACCTTGCTTGCACCGCCTTCTACACTGAGCCTTCAGATTTGGCTCACACCAGTAAATGGACGTCCTACCTCTTTTTTCACCGGGCTAGGGCTGCTCAGCCGGAGAAAGTCTTGGAAGTCAAGGATGAGCCTGTGAATCCTCTGAGCGTGCTGACTGCTCAGGAAGTCGACGATCTCCTGGAAGAAGCTAGGGCTCCGGATCAGATCCTCGTTGAAGGGATAGGAAAATATCCTGCAGGTACTAAGGCCTACAGCTATCTGAGACATTGCCGCAGGGCTCTATCCAAGGAAGCTCAACTGGCTGGCTTCCTTTCTATATGGCTGCACCGACTGGTGGTACCCGGCATCGCATCTGCGGATCGTATTCACCGTAATATCTTGTGGCCTACAGTGCGTCTGGTGTTTGGGGCGAGACTGGGCTTGCTCCCTGCCATGGTGTGCCGCATACAAGCTGGCCTGAGGGCGATGACTGAGGCGCTGCTTGCTGATGAAGCTCGACGTGAAAGCTTTCCCCGGGTGGAATTACCATACCTGTATTTGATGGGATGGTTAATTCTTCATAACCCCCGGGTGATGTCTCCCGGTTCCGACAGTAGCTTGGGGGGAGTTTCTTGCTGAATTACAAGAAATCCTTTTGGAATGTGCTAACAGTTTTAGACTGTCGGCGGGTGTTGTATTGCGGTCACAGCTGGAAGCTCCTTTTCAGTGTCCCCTATGTTCATCACAACCAATCGGGGATTAGGGTTGAGGACTCAGGTAGAGATAGGACCACTCTTTCTTCTGAAGCCTTCAATTGGTTGGTCTGTATTAGACCTTCCCACCTGCTGTACAGAAGTGAAGATCACTGCTTTTTCGAACCCTACCTGCCTAGTCGGTTTGCCAGGCAGTTTGGGTATGATCAGTTGCATGTGGGCAACGCCGTCACCAGCTTCAGGTCCAGAGGTGGACTCATCGATGGAGCGAGGGGATGGCAATATTTTATCATGGGCTGCACCGGGGCAATTTTTATTGTGCCCTTCGTCACACCTTCCACGGAGCTGCGCATCCTGCATTCGTATGCCCAGTTCTATGTGGCAACAAATACCTCCCATCGTGATTTTGATATGGGTGAAAGTTTTAGGGTGCCATCTTCCAAACCTGGGGGAAGGGTTGAAATCCCCTCGATTTCTTTTGACGAGGGTGACGAGTCCGCTACTCCGGATGAGCCTCTCGTATCGGTACCGAGGGGTGAAATACCTCCGCCTGCAGGGGCGTTGGTAGTCTCCGGAAAACGAAGGGCTTCCGCTCTGAAGGAGGCTTCCCCTTGTAAGAGGACGAGGAGGATGGTTGCTCGTCCTCTCCAGATTCCTGGCATTGAGGCTCTTGGAAGTGAGCCTGCTTCTCCCTATGTCGGGGATGATTCTTTGATTGGGGGTTCCTCGCCTTTTAGAGAGGAACCTTCTACAGCCTCGGCCGGTGGCGTCGGAGAATCTCAGCTGGAGGCTGCTACCGCTGCTACTGCTTCTGGTAGTGGAACGAAGTCGCCTTCGAGGATGGTTATAAGACTCCATATACCTTTGTCCGAATCAGCATTGGGAGAGGCCCCTGCCGTGCCCGTCAGCGCTTCTAACGAGATTCCAGTTGACGAGCCTCAAGTGGATCTTGGCGAAGACCTGGAAGAGTATTTGCCAGTGTCAGTTAGCAGGCCCTTGTCTCCAGGTATGACAGCTTGCCTAGCATCACTGTCGTCTTTTCGTGCCTCTTCTTTTAGGAAAATTAACATCATGTTTGACATTAACTTCCTCTTGTCTTCTTCTCAGGGGACGACCTCTTCGGGGAGGGCAATGTATATGCGTCCTTCGGCTCCGTGTCAGGTCCTGGCGTTGATACGGAGGTGCCTGGTTTTGAAGGGGAAGCCTCTTCGGGTGCCGGCTCGCCGCTTGCTTTCCCTTGCGGAGATCACTGGTGTCATCTGGTTCCCCGTAGAGGTCAGATGTTGTCTTATGCACGGAGCGTGCTTTGTACTTCCGATTTGGCGCCGAGGCATCATCAAAAGTTTTATCTATTCCGCCACGGACGGGAGACTGGTTTCTACGCGTAGAGCGCAGTGGATACTTCTGGGTTAGCGCTGAGGCTTTGCCCAAAGTTTTATCTGTACCACGCGTAGCGGGAGACTGGTTTCTACGTGTAGAGCACAGTGGATACTTCTGGATTAGCGCTGAGGCTTTGCCCGAAGTTTTGTCTGTACCGCGCATAGCGGGAGACTGGTTTCTACGCGTAGAGCACAGTGGATACTTCTGGATTAGCACTGAGGCTTTGCCCGAAGTTTTGTCTGTACCGCGCGTAGCGGAAGACTAATTTTTACATGCAGGGCACGGAGGGAGCAATGCTACAACCTCATTGGTCGGAGATCGGAGAGATCGGAGAGTCCACAGGAATGGTAGAGGATGTCTTGGACATCCAGACCTTGCGCAGCTTCCCGTTGTTTTGTACAGAGAGAGAGTGAGAGCTACCCCCCGTCTGAAGCATGTCTTCGTAGGCAGACTGGTCGAACTGGACGACCAGTGTCTTCTTTACGGATCTCACGGATACCGCATCGTGTTGAGCAATCGCTTCCTCATCAGAAGAGAAAGATGTCCCCAGCAGAGTCGCCATCTTGTTTGTGGTATTAAACGAAAGAACGAAATGTATATAATACGAGGTTTGCACGAAACCCGTCTTCTTTGGTTTACAAACAAACTTGTACAATTTGATCCTATACGAGGATGTGGGAGTACAATTTATTTAATCAGGGTAGATGATTGCTATAGGTGTCTGATCTGCAGTCGATCACTTTAGCCCTTGGACAACACGATGGTGAAGAAGTGCCGTGGAAGACGGAAAGCAGCTTCGTAGGTGGCGAAAGAGGATGGATGCACGAGGCCAATGTCGTCGATCGCTACTCTTCGCCTAAGCTCTGGATGCTTCTCTCTCTCTCTCAAATACTCTTCGATCTCTCCTCAATCTCCAATGTTTTGACCCGTGGTTCGATCTCTTCGGAGGTTCGACCTTGTTCGATTTTTTCAAGTCTCGACCTGTTCCTCTGTTGATAGAGGTCTCTATTTATAGAGTTTTGGTGACAGTGACCACTCAATCGGTGTGGAAACCGAGTAGTGGAAAGTACAGCACCCTTTTACACAACGGTTAAAATAACCAAAGCCTGCGTATAGATAATCTTTTGAATGAGCGTGTGACGTGGGTCCAACTAAGGGACAAAATGCGTATAATCGCTATGAAGATCACGGCGTAGAAGCCACGTAGGTAGGTATCCCCCGTGTAGAAGAGGTTGGCGTAGAAGCCAATGTCTGTCACCATGGCGTAGAAGCCAAGTAGGCATAGAAGCCGAGTAGGCGTAGAAGCCTGATGGCATAGAAGCCGAATAAGCACAGAAGGCCGAATGAGCATAGAAGCCGAGCGAGCATAGAAGCTGAATGGGCGTAGAAGCCACCGCGTAACGTGCCAGAGTGGTCGTAGAGGCCGAGAAGTCACAAAAACTGAATATAGAAGCCGAGGTGATATGGACGTTTTTAGCCAAAATCACGGCTCTTGGGAATATAATCAAATCTCTCGTATTAAATGCCGAGATCCGCCATCATCATTAATTGCAGAGACGTGTTCCGAAGGCCTGCCACCGTTCTGAGCATTAGGTGCAGAGACGTGCCTCAAGCCCTGTACGAAGGGCAGCTTTTGACGTGGCAGTCTGTTTGTCTTCTGCGGAGCATAAATAGTTCGCGTTTGCCTGTGTAAAACAAGGCAGCGTATCCCCTTGTATGCGTAAAAGCAGTCTCCGCTGAGGGAATATCAGTAAATGACGGTTCGGTGATATTTAATCAAATCCTCTGCATTAAATGCAGAGATCCGCCATCATACTGTGGGGCGCATCCCGAGTGGTCTGCCATCTTTTCAGCCGTCGTCTGGGTAGCCGTGCAGCACTTTTTGTCAGGAGTCAGATGTCAGGTTCACTGCGTGACTTGATCGGTTTATTTTGGGGAAGACGAAGCGTTCCTCGTACGCTTTAACGCTGGTTTGAAAGCGGATGAGTTTTACGCCATGGAGGCGATGAAGCACCCCGTCTACGCTGAAGCGGCCTGGACATACTGCATTTTACGCGGATGGTCCCATCATATTTTACGCCATGCTCAGTGATAAAGCTCCGTTGCACTCTTGATGGCCTTGAGGTCCTCTGCTTACGCTGCCCTGCATCACCATGTTGCGTAGAGCTATCCAGCGTATTTTTCATGCTTCTACAACTGAATTGTTTCCAAACTATTCTTCCTGCAGTTTATTAATTCACAATATGTACAAATAGACCCGGAGCAACCCTCCGTTGAATTTACTGGGTTCGCCGACCCCCTTGGGTTGAACACTCAACACCGATAAATTAACATATATTTAATATGAATAATATAATAAAATTTGAATAAAATAAAATATTGAAATTAAAAACCGAATCAGGAGAAAATATCGTCGTAAAGAATACAGCAAATATCCATACAACTGAGTCTCGTCTTAAAGAATATAAAGAATACATCAAATTAAAAGGCTCGTTCTAAAGAATACAAAAAATAATGTCTGAAACACAAATAATCAATAATAAAATGGTCCTAACTAGGACTATTGCGGATCTGCAGGAGGATGACCACCGGCGCGCATGAAGGATAAGAACAGATCATACTACTCCCGTAAAATTGACACCGATGTCGATGGAGAAGGCAGTGACGTCGGTGGAGTCTGTGTCGATGTAGGCGCACCAAGAGGACGTATCCGCTCCAACTCTGCAAGTCGCTGGTTGTATGAATCCATGGTAGATAACAGCCTCGTATTGCTATGAACCATTGAATCATGCATCATCGTCAGCCTCTCGCCCATGGATAGCTGTGATGCCTGCAGCTCCGTCATGCTGTGCTCTGTCGAGGCTCTAAGATCAGCTGTCAAATCCCGGAGCTCCATGATGCTGTGCTCGAGCATATCAAATTGTGCGATGAGCGTCGCATCGTCCGCCTGCGGTTGGGACCGGGGCTGCTCCTCTATCCTTCGCAGCAACTCGTCACGGAGAGACACAATCTGACGGTCAACGGCCTCCTGGACTCGGGCTGACGACTACGAGGGCTGTAGAAAATGTGCACTTGTCGGGGAGGCCCTAGATGACTACGTCACAACAAGGGCGCCATAGGATCCCGTACCGTAGTACGTACCCCTCTGGATACCACCAATGGCGGTCACCTATAACTCGTCCGCCGACGGAGCTGGAGAGGGCTGCGAGAAAGTACCAGCCTCTCCAGCTGTAGGTGCACTAGCAGTCGCCCGCTCACGCAGCCTAAGATACTCGGCCTAGAAAAGTTTGGATACTCGATAATTGCCTAAGTTATATTAAAATTAACACAAAGTAAAGTAATACTTACATAGGTCTGCGAGGCCCTCTCATCAATGAGATTTTCGTCCTTTCGATGGGTGGCCAGGAAGACGGTCACCATGTTTGCATCATCACCTCTTTGTACCTATTAAAAATATATTATTTAGTACTAAAATTAAACATTTTTTTCTAATATTATTTTATCGTACTTATATTAAAATAATATATCTGAAATAAAAAATATACCAAACGACGGAAATATTTCGTCATCGGAATCGAGCCACCACACTACTTTGCAGCATTCCGCCTAGCCGCCTTGGCCTTCTCAGACTTTTCTTGTACCTCGGATCGTTGAATCTAGCTCGCATCGCAGTCCACTTCTTAGGCATGATCCAACCTTTGATCGGTTTTCCAACGCGATCACAAGCCTTTTGGTCATCCAGAGCATCACGGATAAGCTTGGCGGTAACGGTAGAAAACATCTGCTCGATCAACTCTGCCCGGTGCGGAGGATAGAAATACGTTTGCTACAATAAATAATTTAGTAAGTTATATAATATACATAAATTAGAGGATTTATATAATATAATTTTACCTTGATGTGCGCAAACCAGAACGCCTTTCTCTCCTCTGGAGCTTCAGAGTAGTTGATCCAAGGGCCACTATAGTTGTTCCTCAGAAAGAGGCCCAGGCGTCTCTGAACCGATGATGGACGATATCTATACAGAGATAAATATTTTGATCGAAAAAGTCAATATATGATGAATAAAGAAATACACGATATATATGATGCTAAACCATCTAATTGACTTACTTTGTACCGTTGGCCCAAATCTCTGTCCTCGTCTCCTCCGGAGGTGCGCATGGAGGATCTAGCTGATGCTGGGACAACGTCGTCATGACCTCCTCCATATGCTCATCTGTCTTCATGGTTCCGTCAGCAGGAGGAACGCTGGACGTGGGAGTACTATCAGGCCTGAAACTACTCGTCCCAGGAGTGATGCCACGTAACGTCATCGTAGTCGGAGACGTGACTGATCGATATACTGGAGTACTGGGCGACGAGGATCCAGAACCAACAGTTGGCAGTACCGGAGGTGCACTCTGTCTACCTCGGGACCTGCCGAACCCTCCGCGTCGTCTTGTCATACCTGATAACAACATATGATGAATAAAGAAATACACAAATATATAGTACATTCTACAGTCAAAATGTTACGCATATCTTACAGCATTCATAGAATTGTACAGTAAATAACTAGTGGTGTCATAAGTCTAAATGGATAGTACATTCTACAGCAAAATATAATACATATATTCGTCAAAATAGTATATTTTACAGTCAAAATAAAGTACATTCTACAGGCAAAATATTTTATTTTCAATCATCTTCAGAAAATTTATCTTGTTCGCCTTCCTCGTCCTTCGCTTCCTCTTCCTCCTCATCATCTTCACTTTCATCTACTTCGTCTTCGTCTTCCTCTTCCTCTGCGGATAATTCTACATCTTCTACATTATTACTCGTCTAGGAAAATTTATCTTGTTCGCCTTCCTCGTCCTCCTCTTCCTCCTCCTCGTCTTCACTTTTATCTACTTTGTCTTCCTCTTCGTCACCCTCAGGCAAGATCTCTATAATTAAATTGATCAATCGTTTATAGCATTCTTGCGACATGTTAAAATCGGACTTGATGCTCAACAATTTTGTAACCACCTCCAACGGTGAATGATCCTCACAACCAGAATATAATAAAGTCCTTGCATTCTCCAACAACTCCATAAACTTTGCAGCATCGGCATTCGGTGCCTCCTCAACTGTATCATTATTGTTCGGATTGAAACTAGGCCCCGCCGCATCAAAAAAAATGTTCACCCATCCGTCGTCGTGGACATCCATATACGGCTCCACATAAGGCTCCGACTCCAATGCTAGAGACACAAGTTTTCCGTATACGGTCCACTGAAAGTAATTCGGCGTGAAGCCATTCGAGTACAAATGATATATGACTTCCACTTCTGGATGATATTTTAAGTTGCGACATCTCACACACGGACACTTAATTTTGGTACCGTCCATGTACTGAGGGAACGTCTTGGCGAACTGCAGGAACTGCTGTTCACCCTCAATGAATTCATCCTGCACATCGCACATGTCATCAGGATGACGGTTGTACATCCACGAACGATGACGCAGATAGTAATTCATATCCATTTTTAGATACTTCTGCAAAAATGACAGTATGTGTCCTATAAATTATTAAATACAGTGTGATTCTCTGGAGGAAGGTAAGAACTGCTCTAACTTGATACACAATGCCCTATATATGTGTGTGTGTGCATATGGTTGTTTGAGTGATTGAGTGAGCTCGGGTCACTAGGGAGAGCAGTTTATAATTTTCAGTGTGCATTATTTGGCAGTGATCAAATGAAGGGAGAGCAGTTTATAGCAATAGTAGTAGCAGTAGCAGCTAGCTGTACTGCACAGTACAACAGTGAGGAATCAGTGTGCAGCAACACTGAGAAGTGCACAGCAGGAAGGATGCACAATAGCAAGTAAACTCAGCAAGTAGCAACAGAGCCAGTGCACTGCAGAGCCTTCAATAGCAGGTTTAGCAGTCTGCAGTAGCCAATGCAACAACTCATGCAGAAAGAAGCATCAGCCCCAGTTGGATACGAGTTCTAGAAGAAGCCAATACCGTATCGTGTCTCGGCTATGAAGAGTCATTACCGTATCCGTGTATACGACTCTTCTTCAACGAGATCTACATCGTATTATACACGATGTAGATACGGAAGGTTGCATCTAAACTCAGACAGCTAACTAGAAGAGAGATAGGGTTAGGGTCTGTGTCATATTTTGTGTCATGTCAGTGTATGATACGGTCCTCTTTGTAGGAGTCCAAGTGAGGAAGGAGAAATATATGAATTATACATGGAAATGAAGAAATTCAGTAATAGAAGAAGAAAGAGTTGGGGATTTGGAAATTCTAGGGTTTTTATTAGAGTTGTAAGGAAGAAGAAGAAGAAGCTACAGATCTAAAGTAATATGAAACTAAGAAAGCAATAATACATCCATCCCCTCTATTCTCCCCATTCTCTTATTTATACTGAACTGATTACATGTATTAGCAACTAATTGTAATTTTTTGACTGTACTAATTTGATGACTGTACATTAGAGCTGAGCTGGCTTGTTGCAGGTGACTGGACAAGGGAGCTTATTCTCACTCTGAAATGCTGAGTGCTGAGATCTACACTGCAAGATATGCAAGCTCTGATACTCGATCACAGCTGAGCTCTAATATTGAGTTCCTATACTGATACTACTGTGCTCACTGAACTAGAAATGGGGTCACATCAGTTTATGTGTCTGTGTCATATCCCATGTCATATCTTTTCTATGTTTGTGTGTGTTGGTGTGTCCGTGTCAATATTAGGGTTAGTGTCTGCATGTTTAGTGTGTCCGCATGCGCGTGTGTGTGTGTGTGTTCAAGTTAGGGTTAGGGTTAGTGTATGTCATATCGTGTCATATTGTGTCGTGTTAGAGAGAGAGAGAGAGAGAGACAGAGAAAGGAGACAGAGAGATCTCACCGAGTGAGAAGGAGGAGAGCTGGAGAGAGGAGAACGTCGGAGGGAGGAGGAGCCGCCTGAGGGAGGAGGACGCCGGAGGGAGGAGGGGAGCCGAAGGAAGGAGGGGACGCCGGAGGGATGAGGGGACACCGGAGGGAGGGGGGTCACCGAGGTGGGGCGCCGGAAGGGAGGAGGGGACACCGGAGGGAGGAGGGGAGCCAGACACTACGGAGGGAGGGGTTTAAAAATTTGGGAGAGAGAGTTCGAAGGAAATGGGGAGAAAAGGAATGCGTGAACCCTAAATGGAAATAAATTAGCGACGTTTAGCGACGCTAACTTATGACGTCGCTAATATAAATATTTAGCGACGTTATATACGTCGCTAAATACGTCGCTAAATATTTAATAGATTAACGTCGCTAAACGTCGCTGAGCGTCGCTAAACGTCACTAATAATATAACTCAGCGACGTTTAGCGACCTTAAATAAACTTATAGCGACTATTCTTTTAAAAAACTGAATTACTGTCGCTAAACGTCGCTATATGTCGCCAAACAGCGACTTATAGGGACATTTTTCTTTGGAGTCGCTGATATCTTTAATATTAGCGACATTTTTCTTTAACGTAGCTAAAAACGTCGTTAATCCCACAATTTTTAGTAGTAAAGTATACCTTGCCTTGTTGTATTATTTAAATTCAGTTATTATTAGTTTTATGTTTTATTGTTGTAATATTATATAACTGTGCGCATCCGAGAAATACTCGGGTGCAGTCAACGAAGGCGTTGACGTTAGGACTTGTGTCTGACCTAGTGTCTAGTGGACGCACCTAAAGTTGTGGAGTTATCGATATGACTCCCCAGGCCTTGACACGTATCATTGTACGTCGCAGAGTGAGCATGTAGGGACGCGTGCTTCATGACTGACTGGCCATCGGTGTGAGCAGCACGTGTGACAGTATTTAGCTTAATTGTATATTTCTTTAGTGACTTGCATTATAGTACGAGATGTCCATGTCGTATTTACGACTTGTACATTGGCATTGGACGGGGAAGACAATTAGTAGGCGTATGGGACAGATATTTGGCTTCCGTAGTTTAAGAGTAAACTACGTGGTCGTGAGCCTCAGTGTTACCCGGTTATGGGCCATGTGTTACCCGGTTATGGGCTCAGCTTTACCCGGTTATGGGCGTATATGCTTGTCGATACATCCGGAAAAGGTTACTAGCTGCGCGCTATTATGATCGATGATATAGTCAGCATATACTTCTAGCATCCAGTTTACAGCTAATGCCCGATACTTAGCCTCTGGCTCGACACTACGCTTTATACCTTTTACCTACCCATACGTACCAAGGTTGTCTTCAAGTGTATTTCACTTAGCTAGTTAGATCACCCTTGAGTTTACATAGTATTTACTTTATGGCATGTACTTTTTGTATCTTGTTACGTCCTTCTGAGGACCCGGTTCCCTTCCAGGTTATTTGTGCAGTTTGCATGATGCTTGATCTAGTGGAGTATTGTGATCGTTGCAGGTATCTTTACATTTTCAGCTATTACATTCATGTACTACTTTATATTTTGATTCTGCTCTTATAGCTTAGTGTTTATAGGCCTATATTATTCTTTTGGTCTATTCGAATGGATGTATTATTGGGCTGCAAACTGATAATGCATATCATTTCTTCTTGAGATTTATTTACCATGGATTGAGATTTAGTTTAGTTGTTGCATGTTAGAATCAGATTATTAACTAGATCACTTGACCGTAGACAGCGTAAGTGCACTTCGTCGGGTCAATTAAATTGGAAAGCCCTACGGAGTCGTACCAGCTGGCCATTGCCACGTGGCCTGGTCCCGTATATTTTGGGATTGGGGCATGACACTCGGTCTCTAATGCACCTTAGTGCGAAACATATTGCTTAACGAGGGAACGTTATGATCCATATTAAATGAAGATCTAAGGCTGAGACAAACTTACACAAGTCGTTATACTTGTCCATTCGAGTCTAACATTTTTACTTGCACTAGCATTCGAGATCAGCATATCGCGAGTATGAATCGTGCACATATTCAAAGCGTCCTTCAAAAATATGCATGTCAACCAACTTAGCGATAGCGAGGTCTTTGCACTCGAGTTTAATATATCACTGGTTCTTGGATCATGTACACGTTCAAGGCGTCCCTCAAATATATGCATTCAACCAAACTTAGTGATAGTGAATTCGGACAAGCTACTTGCGAAAATCTCAAGGGTTCTCGTCATACAAATCACAAGGATACTTCTGATAGGGTCAATCAAATTCCAAGTTATTTTCCATTCCAACTCAAATCAAGTTTTGTACTACCGTTAAGCACGATCTATCTGATATAACCGACTAGCGTCCATTCGTTCGGATGAAACATAGCACACGTTACTGTTCCAAGTCTAACACTAAGTCTTGCTTCCCCAGTTTTATGGCTTGTTCAGGCAATACTCTAAAGTCGGTTACACAAATTCTTTCACTCGGTACAGGGTCGTCTGCCTAATTACGAGGTCAGCTCACAAGGTCATAGGTACAAGTTCAAGCACATGATTCATCGTACAAATTTGTTGTACGATGCTCGCCCCAATTCCTAAGGTCAAACCATTGTTCATTTGCGTGGGATATTCTACCCAAGCTCGTTTTACTCAGATTTCTAAACATCAAGCACGGATCATCCTACACATATTAACATATTTATTTGTACAGGGTTCGAGTCCGTTCAGGCATTCCATGATATATCCAACTTGCAGGACAAGCCTAGCAATTCGCATAGTCTATCTCCTTAACATGTTTAGATAGAATCCATATATCCATTTTAAATTTAGACCACCAAGCCAAGAATTAATTCTAAACCTTTGATTAAAACTCTAAATCGTCCAACAAGATTTATGTATCCGCTCACAAAACCATCAAGCGTGATTTACTCCAGGTTCTAGACTAACCTATCCCTGAAACACTTCCAATTCACTTGCATTCTCAAATTCGTCTTATTGTGTCGAATCAAAAGTCAAGACGATCTATCAGTTGTCACGCTCTAGTCTCCCGCAAGTTCGATCACCCTCGTTGGACGTGAGATCACCAATCCAACGCTCACGCTGGATAAACGTCATAATCCAGGCATGACGCATGTACAAGCATAGAGTTATGCTCGTACAAGACAAGAACGTCGAACGTTATGGTTACCTTCGAAACGATCGAGACACCTTATCCTTACTGTTTTCTCCATCCAAGTTATATATAAAATCCATCAAGTCATGTCGTTCATGTAGTGATTATAACTCGTCTAGTAAAATCATCCAACTTCAACGTTTCAGTTTGATAAATCCATAGTCTACTTTTGGCATTCCTCAAATAGCTAAGTTTTAAATCTTCAAGCCTAAGTCTATCCACTTTTGATACGTTCTATTCATCGAGTTCGTTTGAATAATCATCGAACATGTTCCCATGAGTTCGATCATCCCCGCCGTACGTGAAATCACCACGTCGGCGCTCCCGTAGGATAACCGTTCTCGCTGGGACTGATTGTCGAGAGTTATCTTTTTGAACTAGATTTTAAGATCGTTCTTTCAAACTCCAGGTCAAATCCTTTATCGCTTACCTTTTTCATCGAACCACAATATTTTTTTCTTTGGCTAACTTCTATTCGAGTGATATTGTATTCAAGTTCAATCCGTTTGTTTCAATTTGAAATTGCTCGCACGATCCTCCAAGTTTCCAACAAGTTTTCTTGACCGAGATATTGATTTACATTTCCTTAAATCCATATTCGATATAAGCCTTATCACTCGTCTAAGACATTCTCAAATCATTCAATCCAATTATCGAACGAGACCTATAAATCCTTTTGGACATTTCTAAAATGAACCATACACCACTCAGAAATCGAGTCACCCAATTAAATCCTCAATCGTGTTCGCATCAATCGCTAGCATATTGACCAAGTCGTTCCTTAGAATTTCTGTACGATACCTAAGCATCGCTTGATAAATCTTAGTCTCATATATATATATCATGTTGATAGTCATCCAAGTAAACCATATTCAATTTGTATGTTCCGACACGAAATATCGTTCGAGCTATTTCACAAAATTTGAGCACGATTCTCTATATTTGCCTTAGCGATAAACTGATAAGGTTTCTATCGGTTAGCATTCTAAGTCTGACTTGTCTTTTATCTGAACGATATCCCAATCTCGCTTGCATACTAGCTCGCACTAAAGAGTCTTGGCGCGCGATACTTAAAACAGCTTAGCCGAAAGGCTGTGTGCATAGCTAACGTTCGGACGATATTCTATTTCACACATTAACCAACTGGAAAGTCATGTATACGTATTTGGTTCGTACATAACATACAAATTCTAGCACGAGTCTAGTCCCACATAGCCTAACACAGCTCGGCACAAAGGCACTCACATCACAATTTCGTATAAGCAAATATATCATTCACATACACTTTTGAAAGTATTTAGACTCATTATATGGAATATCCCATCGGGTCAACGAGAGAGAGTGTATGCACATAACTGCATGCTTAATAATGAATCAGAGGTGAGTAGGCAGAACTTTATTCTCCGATTCTTGCATGCCTTAATAATGAATCAGAATTTTTATAATGCTTATTGCTAAGTAGTTAATATTCGTATGAGAATGATAGAACGAGAACCTGCATGCTTAACTAGAGAACTTATATGCTTGCCTAAAAGAGAGAGAACCATTGTCATGCTAAGTTAAGATAGATATGTTGCATGCTAAGTTACATGGTCATTGCTATCGAACGAACATTGTCATGCTAAGTAAAAGAATAGGATGTTGCATGTTAGGTCATACTGACACAGTTACCAAACAAACCTTGCTATGCTAATAAGGAAAGTAAGGAATTGCTTGAACAAGTCTCTATTTCATATGCTAAGGAAAGAGTAGAAATTCATGTTAATTTCAAGGGATAAATATTATTGACATCCTAATTGTTTAAACAGAGATTGCTTCCATATTTTTCTTATCATTTTTGTAAAGATAAAACTGTATGAATAACTCATAATATGTTAAAGATGATTAACATAAATGAGAAGAGACTAATAGTTCTCCCTGAGGTACGGTTCTTGTGATCTAGTGGGATGTGTTATTAGTTGTGTGAAAAGAAGATTGAACCTATCGCTCAATTGATAAGAAGAAGACTTAGAATTTGCTTGATCATTGCTTGCTTACATTATAGAATTATTTGATTGATGTTTCATGTTATGCATTAGTCTCGGACAACTTGTGCACAAGGTTTAGTCTCTCGAACGGTTCCTAGGATATTAGGATTCGGTCTGTAATGTCCCGCTCCGCGTCGGTACTATGTACAAGAGATATCGATTTGCTGACTCAAAAGGATATCTTCCTTAAGAGCTCCTTGTTGAAGCAGGAGATGAATGATCAAGGTGAGTGGGCAGAACTTCGTTCTCTGATTCTTGCACGCCTTAATAATGAATCTGAGTATTTTGAATGCTTGTTTGCTTAAGAAGATAGTTTTATAAAAGAATGATAGAACCTGCCTTGCATGCTAATAAGAGAACTCACCTAGCTTGTCTTTGAAACGAACTTGTCTGCATAACTAGAGAACCTGAAACGCTTGTCTAAGAGTAAGAGATTGCATAAACATGTTTCAGTATCGCTTACGTTTTGAGAGAACCATATCGTATGCTTGAACTTGTTCAGAGAGAGGGCGTCTAGTCCGCACAGAGATAGATGGTCTGATGGTTAATCTCGTCTGCATTCTAGAGTTTATTTAATAGTGTTTCATGCATTCGCATCGGTCGGACAATGGCTATTGGTAAAGAGCTGAACCATGGTCATGGCTGCTACAGAGATAGTGGAAAGCAACCATGAGTCACAGCTGCTAATAACATCAGATAAAAGAGTCATTAGTTAGCTGGATTACCGCTACCGATCCTGAGTTTCTCAGGGACCGAACTACATATAGCTAGTTCATTGTGTTAGCTTGATAGAGGATAGTCCCTAGATGTGCATTTTCCCTAGAGTCTTTGAGTATAGCTCACGAGACACGTTGCACCCTGATAATAGAATAATCGGCTTGTCTTGCCTGCTTGCTTATATCGAATATGAACTCTATTTTTAAAGATGTTTCCAAAAGAAAGTAATATGACTCCTGTCACGCCCCGATCTCCCGCAGGCAATCGGCCGTTCCCGCTAGGCGGGAATCACCCTCGCCAGCGCTCCCGCGGAACGATCGCTTAACCCATCCGGGCGTGATGCCGCACGAGCGTGAGCCACGCCCGTGCAAGGCCATGGTTCATTGGCTGGCGGCAAGAGTTCTAAGCCACAGAGTCGCACAGATTATCCGAGTGCAGCGGAGTTTAGGAACGCATAGCGATCGGTAATAGGTTCACTGAGTCGACAATATAGCGAAAGCATCGAAACAAGTAAAGTAATCTCTTTATTGATATGAAACATGTATTACAGGCGGCGTATAGCCGAGATTACAAGTCGCTCAAGCCTCTCTCTCTGAAACAGTAAAAGCGTGCCAAGTGGCTACAACTGTGGAATGATTTGTACAGGCGATGGTCAGGCGATGTTCACAACTTATGTCTTGTATATATGCTTCAGTCCCGGACGCACCGTTGCAAGGCTTCAGAGGGAACTCCTGGCCTTAGCACGCACGAAGGAGGCATCCGCACCGAACGAGGTTCTCCCGCACCCTGCATAACAAACTGGTGGATTATCAGTACATTGAATGCACTGGTGGGGAAGCTACTCGCCCGCTCGACAAATCCAAACACGTAATACAGGTTCCGTGCACAACTATTAAGTTGTCTTTCTAGTTGCCTTAGGATCAGTTTCATGCAAATATTGAATAGCCTAACGTGTCGGGCAGTGCGCCGTGCGATGTTAGAGGAAACACGGCGAGACTTACCAACTTACCATCTCCTTCCCTGTCCAAGGCAAACATTGTTAATTTAAGCAGGGGCATGTATAAACATTCAGGAGCATAGCATATGCAACATGCAAACATAAGAGTCATTGAACGGGACAGTATTTGGTGTACTCAGTTGTTCTTGATGCAATGACTCGCACGCGGATAGCCGCTAAGCGAGGATGACTTATCTATATGAACATGAGTAGCTGGCATAGCCATAAAGGACTAATCCCAGACGAGAGTAGAACGCAACGAGAGCACACGATGCGCTACGAACCATCTCGCCCGTACATGATGGATTGCATATGTAGTCCAAGGCCAAGATGGAATGCAACCAAGTACACGATGTGTTGCAAACCATCTCGCCAGCACACGATAGACTACACATAATGTGGTCCTAGGCCAAGTGGAATGCAACCGAGTACACGATATGCTGCAAACCACTCGCCTGCACACGATGGACCACACTTGAAGTTCCATCCGGATCGGAGCGGCCCCAGTGCCCCGGTGACCGTCCGTGGAACTATGCCTCGTTTTCGAGTTGTCCGCGACATGCAAGTCAGGGTTAACCAATCTCAGGCAACACGATTTAACCAATCTCAGGCAACACGATTTAACCAATCTCAGGCAACACGATTTGATTAGACCAATCTCAGGCAACACGATTACACGAGATACACGAGAACACGCGTGCACTAGAACACGAGAACACGAGAACATGAGTGCACGGGAACACGAGTACACGAGTATACGGGATACTTGAATCTTGATTCTGTACAATAACTTGTCTTGATGCATTCTCCTGGTTCGGGGCTGCCTTGGTGACCTAACGGTCCTGGATACTTGCAGGGTCAATCATACACGGAACGACTACTGAGTAGTTTTCCGGAGTTTGGATGAAAACACGGTAACTATCAAGCAGACAAGCATGCGTTTCTAGGAACATAAGCAGGCACGTTGCTCGGGCCCGAAGGTAGTCCGAGAGATAAAACCGTTAGGGGAACTTAGCATGCGAGGGTCTGAATATAAGCAGTATTTCCTTTTCCATGTTCTAGCAAGCAATACAAGTTGGGATTATTCCCTTAGCTAGGTGCGTTGGATTTATTAGCATGCAGGGGGTGAATCACCTAGCGACTAGCATAAACATTCCAGATTTTATGTGTGCTGGCTAAGCAAAGACAAGTTCACCGTAGCCACCCACCTTAGCGATGATTCGCCTCGGTAGAGCGATACGTCTGAGCGAGCCTCTGAAAGTCCAAGCCGGATTCCTGTAGGGACAAGTCTGGATATCCTTTGCTTCTTGATCGAGGCAAAGCGGATCGGGACAGCTGCACGATTGCCGATTGAGACGGCAGTCCGCTTGAGCGGAACGGGGTGTTACATCCTACCCAACTTAGAAAAAGTCTCGTCCTCGAGACTTACTAAGGACAAGCAGTAATCTAGGGTTGAGGCAATCCTAGACAAGTCGTTGTACTTGTTCATTTGGATATTCACTTGCACAAGCTTCGATCTTAGCACATCGCTTAGACTGGATCGTGCGCACTTTCGAAGGTACCCTCTAGCGTGAACACGTCAACCAGCTCAGTGATAGCGAAGTCTTAGCACTCGAGCTTCACCTTTTCCTAAGTCTTGGATGGTGCACTAGTTCAAAGCGTCCCTCGAATAGATGCATTCAACCAAACTTAGAGTTAGTAAAAATCGGACAAGCTACTAGCGATACTCTCGAAGGGTTCGCACAGGTTGGCACAAAGGCCACTCGCAGCATACAACCAGACAAGCAAGCATATCATTCAAAACGTATTTTGAAAGTATTTAGACTTATTGTTGGAACATCCCATCGAGGCATTGAGAGAGAGCGTGCACAAAACCCACGAACGAGCTTTCGAAACAGAGATATCGAATCGAAGTCCAAAGGCGTAGAAGCCAGGCTCTGATACCAACATGTCACACCCCGATCTCCCGCAGGCAATCGGCCGTTCCCGCTAGGCGGGAATCACCCTCGCCAGCGCTCCCGCGGAACGATCGCTTAACCCATCCGGACGTGATACCGCACGAGCGTGAGCCACGCCCGTGCAAGGCCATGGTTCATTGGCTGGCGGCAAGAGTTCTAAGCCACAGAGTCGCACAGATTGTCCGAGTGCAGCGGAGTTTAGGAACGCATAGCGATCGGTAACAGGTTCACTAAGTCGACAATATAGCGGAAGCATCGAAACAAGTAAAGTAATCTCTTTATTGATATGAAACATGTATTACAGGCGGCGTATAGCCGAGATTACAAGTCGCTCAAGCCTCTCTCTCTGAAACAGTAAAAGCGTGCCAAGTGGCTACAACTGTGGAATGATTTGTACAGGCGCTGGTCAGGCGATGTTCACAACTTATGTCTTGTATATGTGCTTCAGTCCCGGACGTACCGTTGCAAGGCTTCAGAGGGAACCCCTGGCCTTAGCACGCACGAAGGAGGCATCCGCACCGAACGAGGTTCTCCCGCACCCTGCATAACAAACTGGTGGATTATCAGTACATTGAATGCACTGGTGGGGAAGCTACTCGCCCGCTCGACAAATCCAAACACGTAATACAGGTTCTGTGCACAACTATTAAGTAGCTAAGACACAGACAGAGGTTGTTTCTTGGGCAGACCGGTTCTTGACCAATAACTGAGATTAGCTTATGGGTTTTGATCGGGACTACCAAGGAAGCTGTGAGACCGTCTAGAGCGTCGACCTCTATATTTTGCAGTCGTGGGGCGTGCTCTATGAAGAATTCGGTGAAGGTGGAGATTATTTTGATCGCGGCTTGGTGGTACAAAATTAAGTCCTCGTGTCGGACTTTGTACTCGTCTCGGATCTGACTAACTATCAGTTTGAAGTCATCATAGGCCTTTAGGTAGTCCATACCCAGCTGTTTGCCCAGTTGGAGCCCAATAATAAGAGCGTTGTATTATGATACATTGTTGGAACAAGGCTCATTGAGTGAATAAGTGTGTTGGATTACCAGGTCATCAGGAGAAATCAACACTACCCCTACTCCAGCAACGATATCGCCCTTAGACACTGTTCTTGAGGCACCGTCGAAGACCACGAAGCTCGTGAAGGTTCTTCGGAGGATGCATATACAGGATAGCATTGGTCTTCTCAGGGTCTCTGTGAATACCCTTTGAAGTTATGATAAAACATAAAAACTTGCCACTAGAGACTCCCAGAAAAGACTTGGTGGGGTTCATCTTCAGTTGGTGTGCTCACATTAAGTCGAACACTGTCATCATGTCATGGAGGTGGTCATCCTGAAAGCGGCTCTTGACAGTGATGTCATCAACATAATACTTGATTTTCTTGCGTAGATGTTCACGGAAGATGGTACTCATAGCTCGTTGGTCACACCTGCATTCTTCAGAGCGAAGAGCATAACTGGGTAGCAATATACCCCTATCGGGGTTCGGAACGACGTATACTTATCATCATTTGGGAATATCTTATTCTAATTGTAGTCGAGAATTCATCCATGAATGACATACGATCGAAGCCACAGGTGTTGTCGATTATTATGTCTATGATCGAGATGGAGAATTCGTCATTTGGGCAAGCTGCTTTTAAATCACGAAATTCTATATATACTCGAATTTTATCGTTCTTCTTGAGGACAGGAACGATGTTGTCTATCCAATCTGGATGCTACTATTCGCGAATAAAGTTGTTTGCTATCATCTTATTCACTTCATTTTTGATAGCGTTCATGACGTCTGGACATAAACGTCATTGTTGTTGCTTCACTGGCTTAGCATTAGGCAGGATATTGAGCTTGTATATCACGATTTGCAGGTCCAAGCCTGGCATATCCTCGTAACTCCATGCAAAGACATCTATATACTATCTTAACAGCAGGATAAGGGATTCACGGTCGTCTGTAGAGAAGTTTTTGCTGATGAAGATAGGCTTTAGAGCAGAGTCATGGCCCAGATCGACATGTACGACCTCGTCTTCGTTAGATGGTTCTCGCTGCTCGAAACTTAGTTCACACTGTGACTCCATCTGTTGAGCACTTGGTTCTACTTCGAAGAGCTCGATCGGGTGTTCGTTGTCTTCCTCGGGGTACACTGACACCATATTGATAGACAATGTTTACTTGAACATATCTCTAATACTTGTGTCGGAGTCCCAAGCGGAAGAATGCGAAGAATATGATTGCAACTCGATCGCTTCTTTCGAACCCTCGATTGTTGTAGGAGGTGTGACATACCCAACCCATAACCTGTCCGTTGATAATATGTCTCAGGCTTGTCTTTAGGAGAAAAGTGATGCAGTGGTAGGCGTCGGCCCTTGCCGTAGTTCAGACCTTGGTCGCACTTTAAATCGTAACCCATCTTCCGGATAATGTCCTTGGCTTGCGAGCTGTAACGGTAGATTTGTACTCTATCGCGCTCAGGCTCTGGCTCGCTTGGGAGGAAGCTTCGGCGACCTTCCACTATGCCAAAGATGATGGCTTGTCTCCCTTCTTCCTTGCAGGAACTATAAAGTATCAGTCTTGACTTGGGAGAATTCAATTCACTGTGTAAGTGGTAGTCACTTGTGTATGCAGTTGTATCCCTAAGTAGTATTCTAAATAATACATTGTACTCAAATGTGCAACATCGGAGTAGTTCAAAGATAAACCTTTATTAATAAAGTAAGGTATCTTTTCCACAGAGATTATATCATCCAGAGACGGGACATCAGCACAAGCAGGCACATATTCTTCGAGCTCATCTCCTATAGGATCCGCCTCCAGTGTCAATAATGGTTTCGGAGGCCTCTTGTGCAGTTTTACCATCAGGGATTCAGAGACCTTTGTGATGTGATGGACAACTCCTCCATTGGTGTCATCTTGGTTTTCCCAACCTGGCCACAGTAGGTTCTTGAGCCTTTCGACGAAGTTTGACCACGAGAGGGGCGGGCGTGTCAGTAGCCCAACTTTTGCAATGGACCCTTAGAGGTTCATCTGGTGCTTCATCAACTTCTCTTCATAATTAACATCGTTATATGTTTTCTCCAAGTTGGTAAGTTTGTACAAGATCGAGTCGGAGTAGTAATCCCCGATCCCATTAAAGGGATCTACATCAGTGAATTTCGTCATGACGACTCCATCGCTGTCGACATATTTTATATACTAATGTAGAGTTGAAGGTACGATCATATATTCCTGTATCCAAGGACGCCTAGCAGGACGTTGTAGGACACATCCACGTCAATGACATAGCATGTCACCTACGTTCATAGATCGTCTATCTGACACTTTAGGTGGATCTTGCCTAGAGGTTAACTTCTCTCGGCGTTGAAGCCACTGATGGTCGTGTTGGTTATTGCCAACCGGTGCATCAGAATTCCCAGGATCTGGAGTAGGCTCTGTGGGATGATATTGAGAGATGATCCTTGGTCGATATGTATCTAGTCCACCTTGATAGCCCCGATATTTCATGTATAGTATAGAGGACGATCGTGCCAGTTATTCTTCAGCAGTATGTCCTGTTGTGAGAATGTGATGTTCGGGACCGTCTCCATCACATTATTGCAGTGGAAACATGCTACGAGATTCCCGGCCGGTAGCTTGACTTAGGGTAAGTAGGAGTCGGCGTTCTGCAACGTCTCACTCAGAGCATCACGGATCTCTTTGGAGAGACGAAGTAGCTCAAATACTGAAAACTTTGTTGGAGTATTGGCAAGCTGTGTCAATATGTCGAAGTTATAGGGCTTGTCCAACCCTGGTGATACATCTTTTCTCAGAGGTTTATCTAAGCGAACATCTTTCTATTTTTACTTGTCTGTCACAGGAGGCTGGGACGGGCCTAGAACAGATGCCACTGGGGCAGTGATTATAGCGGTTGGAGATGCACTATCTTCGAAAACCGCATCATAGTCGCGCAAATAGGATTGCCCCGACCTCGTTGCCCCTGTTAGGGCTTCATCATTTGAGGGAGAAACCATACGACAGGATATAGGATTCTTTCCTTTCGACTTAGCGGAAGGCACGACTGGCTACGTTAAGTCTTTGACAATGTCCAGGTGAATCCACATCATCTCGCCTTGTGTCATAGTAAGAGGCGTCAGTCCGGCTGTTTGGTCGCGAGCTGGAGGGAAGTTAACAACCGCCATCGTTGCCTTTGGGATGTGGACAACATCATCTTGGGCTTTCGTCGCTAGGAAGTCACCAAATTAGAGATTGTGGTGACCATCTTGTCTTCAAAGTCTAAGGTGATGGCTTTGGAAAGTAGTCTCGTATTGAATGATGGATGTATCATTGATAGTGTCAGTACTTGGGGTCATCGACCTTATCCACCTAGTCAGGGCATTTGATGTTGGGTAGCCGGAGCTTATTGCCCTTCATCAGGACATTAAAGATCTCCATGACATTATTATCATTGAAGGAGTAAGTCTCCTTCGGCTTAGGTGCTTCGGCCGGCTTTTGAGTGGGTGTGGTCGGTACGTTAGACACGTTGACAGTAAGGGCTTGCTTCCATTTATTGTCACGATCGTTATTATTGTTGTTATTGGAGGGACGCTTTCACCTATCATTAGCGACGGGGATATATATTCCCAACAGACAGGCATCCTTTACATTCTTCTGGAATACGACAGCACTTATGATGAATGTCGTCCAATCCTTGAACTACCCAGAGCCTGTCGACAGTCTTACTCGTCCAATCATTGTAACCTTCGTATCCTGAAATTATTGGTTAAATGTTGTTATTAGGTTAATTTGGGACTATTAAGATTTTTTCACAATTTTTGGTTAATTAAAAACTAGTAACACTAAATTTCTAGGGCTTTCAAGAATTTATTTTAGTGTCAAATATAATTAAAAACGTTACAAACTATATTTTTTGGTTAATTAAAAACTAGTAACACTAATTTTCTTCTAATTACAGTAGAAAACCTATGAACTTAAATAGTCCCAAGTATTTTTCTAGGATTTTTGGGTTCAAAATATATTTTCTGTAATTTTTTGCAAATTTTATGATTATTTTTAATATTTATCTTGAGTTATTTATATTTAAAATGATTTAAATAATATTTGGATAAAGGCAAATCAAAAATAAATAATATAAACAAACCACCTAACCATATTCTGACACGTGTCAAGCCTATCCCTTTTCTTTCCGCTACATACCAGCACACACACACACACACAATATATATATATATATATATATATATATATATATATATATATATATATATATATATATATATATATATAATAACCTTAATTATCCGATTATTTTAGAGAGAGAGGGAAGGGGATGGAGGAGTTGTCATCTAGGGTTTCCTTCATCTTCCAGAAGCCATTGCGGATAGCTCCGGACTCCAAAATTGTTCTCGTTTCTTGCGTTAGAATCGTATTGAGGTTAGTTTTCTGAAAATATATAAATTGTTTTACGAAATTCAGAATATTAAATTTTAAAAAATTTGTCGAGCATAGCATGTCCGTAAAATAGACGCGTCTCGGTGTTTTCGCGATTCCGGGAGAACCAGGAATCCGAATAATGAACCTTTTAAAGTTTCGGAATACTGACACGACAAAGTTTGACATATATTTTTTCCAGAATTTAAATCGAATTATTTCTATACTGTTAATTCTGTAGAACTTTTAGGCTAGCAATCAACCACCATTGCACAACACAATTTTGTATGTGCAATATTTCCAAACGAATATGAATCCGGATGAACCGTAAATTCCAGCATGTTTATGTTGCAGAAATCCACAGGAAATCATGCATAAAATTTGAGTTTGTATAGGTTGACTTTACGGTCAACGGATCGCCTCGATTTGCGTATCATGAGTCTCGAGTTGTTAAAATTTGGTTTCTTTGGACAAAATTTAGGAATTAACATAAAAATCAGAATAATAAATTAAAATAGGATTTTAGAGTAATTTTTCCAGAAGTAAATAAATTAAATAAAATAGCTTTTGACATGTTAAATTCGTAATACATAGACTATTTGGACTTTGACTTGGATTCCAACTCATACCAGCTAAGGACCACAGACGAGTACATTCTCTGATAGTTTCCATTATTTGATATTTTCTATGATGCATGTTTATAGTAGTGTTTTACCTGATTCCTGACATGATGGATACATGGTTGGTATTGTATGGATTCATTTTCGTGAGATACGTATTTTCAAGCCTATTGAATTTTTTCTGGACTAATGATTTACTGGACTATTGTATTTTCTGGCCTGTTGACATCTTCTGGACTATTAAGATTATTCGTGCCTGGACTTGGATCCATGAGTACTAGTCAGGAAAAAAAATACATAGGAGACGCGTGAACTACCATTTTCATCCCATGGTCTTTCTGGAATAATAGCAGCCACACACGACACGTGTTGTTTGCCTGATATTACCCCCTAGCTGTTCACATGTCAACTTGGTATTTCAAAACACTAGTTAGATATAGTCATTCTGGATTAATCTATACTTGCTAATTGTACACTTGCATGACAGGTTTTCTAGTTCACATATCTATTTGTCTTTACATGCTTCTCTGTTCTTCTTTCTTGTCATTTATTATTTCTTTATTTAACTGTTCCTCAATGATGTACCATATTCTATTATTATATGCTCATCAAGTATCTCATAACTATTTACCGTTCATAGTACTTGTCAATTAACTGGAACTACTATTGGGTTGTACTCGTTCCATCCTGACAGGGTAAATATTTTTAGGTGACTTGTTATCTTGCTCATTGGATTTTGTTGGAGATCGAGATGCTTTTGGAGGCCAATATTAGAATTTAGATAGTTCAGCAACTTCTTTGGATTTGATGTTTATCAGGTTTATTACCGAGTTATGATTTAATTGTAAATTGAGAATCTTGTAAAACTATGTAAATGTTGTGAATGAGCAATAGATTTGAATTTGTGATTAAATATTATATATTTGGATTGATGGAACATTGTTATCATAGAAAGCGTACTACAGCCGATGCTGCGGCGTAGGCTGAGCTTGGCCACGTACTCGTATCCAAAAAGCGGGTGCGGGTCGTGACAAATTTTTTATGGTGGCTCATGCAGGTCCGGTTTCACAAATAATGTGAACTCGTGGTAGTACTTAAGTTAGTCGTACTACTGCGAGCCTGCAACTAGTAATAAGATTTTAGGAGAAAGTACGCATTCACAACTTAGGATTGATTTAAATTTAGGAGAATGACTAGGACGATGTATACAATAGGAAGGCTTTATTTCATTTTTATTGTTTGGGTAATTAAGTTGTTACAAATGCTACGTGATTAAGGTAGGTATAAATATTAAATTTTGAGGTAAAGTCTAGTAGACGAATTTGAGAAAATTAAGTGTTATATATTATGGTATTTTGATAAGTAGGAGTGACCAAAGGTGGGGGTAAAATTCTCGATTGGCGAATTATTTCTCTGGGGTTAATCAATTATTAAAGATAAGAATTATTATTATTATTTTGTACTTTGAGGTTTAAATTTCTATCTAATTTGATGATTATATTTTTCTTACTAAAATAAG
The DNA here is from genome assembly GCA_036927795.1 of Iris macrosiphon. NCBI lineage: Eukaryota > Viridiplantae > Streptophyta > Magnoliopsida > Asparagales > Iridaceae > Iris > Iris macrosiphon. Next base: position 141,021,804 of record JAYESA010000010.1, on the reverse strand, counting down.
GTTAAATTCTTGTTTTTGAAAAAATAGTTTTCAACGTAAATGATGATATAGATAAGAAGTTGGTGATTTATTGAATTTTAGATTTTTGTAGATTATTATAGTGGATTTAAGTTTAAGTTTGAAGAATTTAAATTTTGAATATTTGATTTAAAATTTTGAAGTATTGGTTATTTAATTTATGATTTTGAGGAATTTAAAAGGATTAACAATAGAGCTGTTGACATACAAGGTGTGGATTTAAACTTTATATCTTAAAATTTTGAAATTAAATTTCAAGTTTTCAGAATTTTGAGGAGTTGAGATTTAATAATTTAAAATTTTTTGAGGATTAAAATCCAATTCAAAAAAAAGTCATAGCTATAAAGATTTCTGGAAGTGATTACAATTTTATTTTATTAATTAAAATTTTAATTTTTTAGGAAAGTACGATATATTTTATTTAATTTTTTGAAGAATTATAATTTGAGAATTTTATTTAAGGATAAAATTATAAGGTGGGTAGAAGTTGTCATATTTGATTATTGACAAAAAAAAAAATTGAGGATAATATTGAAAGTTTTTAAAATTTAGGATAATCTTGAAAGTTTTTAGATATAATTCTAGGAATTCTAGGATAATGTTCAGAATTTGAGTGTTAGGAGTTCAATATAATATTAAGATTTGGTTTATGGGTTGAGTTAGACCAAAAGAATAACAATACAAAGATTGATTTTATAACTTGTTGAATTCGACTTTTATGGACTTAATTTGAATTCAAAATTTAAATTTAAATTTTTTTTAGAGAGATGATTGATGGAGTATATTTGGAATTCAAATTTTGAGGGTGAGACTCTAAATTTTTTTAAATTTTATTCATGGAATATATATTAGTAGGACTTAATTTGAAGATTTTATTTAACTTTAAAATTTTTAGGATTGAATCATTAATCGATGTTCTGAGAATGATCTTTAATTTAAATACCGAGAATTTGTATACTTAATAGCAGTGAGGACAAAACAAATTATGCCTATGAAGACAAATTAAATTATTGTGAGAAATGACTACAATATGAGATTCCAATTTTTAAGGATGGAATTTTTTTTTAACTTCCAGATTGAATTTAATTTTTAAGTTTGGATATGAGATTAAATTTAAAGGATTTAATTATTAAATTTTTTAAGACAGTTATGACTTGTGAATAATGTTAAGAAAATGAGATTTAAATTTTAAGAAAATAATGTTAGATTGTATTTAAGAGTTATGACTTGTGAATTATTTTTAAGAGAAAAATTCTATTGGATTTTAAATTTTGAAGATAAATTTAAATTTCGAATATTTACTTTAAAACTTTAAGTTGCGAGGATGAAGTTAATTTTTAATTTTTTTTTTTAAATAACAATAGTGGTTTGACTTCATGATTATATAAATTTTGATGATGGCAAAAAAAATTATTAATAATTTTAAATTTCGAGGATAAAAATTAATTTAAATAAAGAGTTGAGGATTTAATATGGCAGAATTGACGATTCTGTTAAATCACAGATTTTTATAAAAATTATGATATGATTGGATTTGTCATTAAATTTTGTGAAATTTAAGAAGATTATCATTATATTTATTTGACCACAAGATATAAATTTAAAATTTATATTTTGAATGTTGCATTTGAAGATTTCGTAAGTATTATATTGTTTCAGTATAAGTGAAAAAAGAATCGATGATTAAGATCATTAATGGATTAGTGTTTGAATTCAAATATTTGGGATGATATTTTAAATTTTATAAATATGCATTGATTGAATTTAAATTAGAGGATTGGATATTAATTTTTTTGAGTATTTAGTTATTAACTTAAAAATTTTGGAGGAGATTGTGATAAGATTGGAATTTGATTTTAAATTTGAAAATTTTCAGGAATATAATATTTTTAAAATTTTAAAAAAATGGTGAAATAACAATATGGATTTACTTCATGATTATATCGTTTGTTGAATTTAAATTTTGATGATAAAAAAATTATGGAGGATTTTAAATTTTGAGACGAAATTTTTTTGAGGTAAACTTGTAACCTCTGTATCCTGAAATTATAGGTTAAATATTGTTATTAAGTTAATTTGGGACTATTGAAATTTTTTCACAATTTTTTGTTAATTAAAACCTATTAACACTAATTTTCTAGGACTTTCAAGAATTTATTTTAGTGTCAAATATAATTAAAACGTCAACTTTTATTTTATGTTATAAATAATCAAAAATATTTTCTAGAATTTTCTGAAAATTTCCTGAAATTTTTTTGAGTAATTTTAGTATTTATTGGGAGTTATTTAGGCTAATAACTAATTTTCTAGGACTTCTAGAATTTATTGTGCAAGCCAAGGAACATAAAATGGACCCAGGTAATTTTCTAGGATTTATAATATTATTATATATTTTCTAAAAAAAATCAAAAATTTTGGAATATTTTTAATAGTTATTTTTAGTTAAATAGGTAAAACAAATTTTTAGAGCTTCTCCTAATTATAGTAGGAAATATATGAACATAAAACAGCCTCAAGTATTTTTTTTCTATAATTTTTGGGTTCAAAATATATTTTCTGTAATTTTTTCCAGATTTTATAATTATTTTTAATATTTATCTTGAGTTATTTAGATTTTAAATGATTTAAATAATGTTTGGATAAAGGCATATCAAAAATAAATAATATAAACAAACCACCTAACCATATTCTGACATGTGTCAAGTCTATCCCTTTTCTTTTTGCCACATACCAGCACACACACACACACACACACATATATATATATATATATATATATATATATATATATATATATATATATATAACCTAAATCATCCGATTATTTTAGAGAGAGAGAGGGAAGGGGTTGGAGGAGTTATCTAGGATTTACTTTATTTTTCAGAAGCCAATGCAGATAGCTCCGGACTCCAAATTTATCCCCGTTTCTTGTGTTAGAACCGTATTGAGGTTATTTTTCTGAGTATATAATTTTTTTCACGAAATTCAGAGTATTAAATTCTGAAAAATTAGTAGAGCATAGCATGTCTGAAAATAGAAGCGTCTCGGTGTTTTCACTGAATAACGAACCATTTGAAGTTTCGGAAAGCTGACACGACAAAGTTTAACATATGTGTTTTTCAGAATTTAAATCAAATTATTTCTATACTGTTAATTCTGTAAAACTTCTAGGTTAGCAATCAACCATAGTTGCACAACACGATTTTGTATGTACAATAGTTTCCAAACGAATTTGAATTCGGATGAACCGTAAATGCCAACATGTTTATGATGCTGAAATCGACAGGAAATCATGCATGAAATCCGAGTTTGTATCGGTTGACTTTACGGTCAACATATTGCCTCGATTTGCATGTGATGAGTCTCAAGTTGTTAAAATTTGGTTTCTTTGGACAAAATTTAAGAATTAACCTAAAAATCAGCATAATAAAATTAAAATAGAATTTTAGAGTAATTTTTCCATAATTAAATAAATTAAATAAGATATCTTTTGACATAGTAAATTCGTAATACATAGGCTATTTGGACTTTGACTTGGATTCCGACTCGTACCAGCTAAGGACCACAGGCGATTACATTCTCTGATAGTTTCCATTATTTGATATTTTCTATGATGCATGTTTATAGTAGTGTTTTACCTGATTCCTAACACGATGGATATACGGATCGGTATTGTATGGATTCATTTTCGTGATATACGTATTTTCAGGCCTATTGACTTTTTTCTGGACTAATGAATTACTGGACTAACGTATTTTCTGGCATATTGACATCTTCTGGACTATTGAGATTATTCGTGTCTGGACTTGGATTCATGAGTACTAGTCGGACGAAAAAATACCTAGGAGACGCGTGAACTACCCTTTCCATCCCATGGTCTTTCTGGAATAATAGCAGCCACACACGATACATGTGGTTTTTCGGATATTACCCCCTAGTCGTTCACATGTCAACTTGGTATTTCAAAACACTAGTTAGATATAGTCATTCTGGATTAATCTATACTTACTAATTGTACACTTGCATGACATGTTTTCTAGTTCACATATATGTCTGTCTTTACATGCTTGTCTGTTATTCTTTCTTGTCATTCATTATTTCTTTATTTAACTGTTCCTCTATGATGTACCATATTCCATTATTATATGCTCATCAAGTATTTCATAACTATTTACTGTTCATAGTACTTGTCAATTAACTGGAACTGCTATTGGGTTGTACTCGTTTCATCCTGACATGGTAAACATTTTTAGGTGACTTGCTATCTTGCTCATTGGATTTTGTTGGAGATCGAGATGCTTTTGGAGGCCAATATTAGAATTTAGATAGTTTAGCAACTTCTTTGGATTTAATGTTTATCGGGTTTGTTCTCGAGTTATGATTTAATTGTAAAATGAGAATCTTGTAAAACTATGTAAATGTTGTGAATGAGCAATAGATTTGAATTTGTGATTAAATATTTATCTATTTGGATTGATAGAACATTGTTATCATAGATAGCGTACTACCGCCGATGTTGCGGCGTAGGCTGGGCTTGGCCACGTACTCGTATCCGAAAAGCGGGTTCGGGTCGTGACATCAACCAATCCTCGAACTACCCAGAGCCTGTCGAGAGTCTTACCGTTGGAAAGAAATGTCGGGGGAAAGACCCTCAATGTCGAGGGTCTTACCGTTGGAAAGAATTACTTACCGTTGGTAAGAGATTCTTTCTGTACATGACCATCAATGTGGACTCAGAAATGTCGGGGGACAGTTTTAGCGCTGCTTGCCTATATCGTTCTATATAGTCACACGCGGACTCCTTCTCCCCTTGAGTGATGTCCATAAGGAAGGACATAGTTATGTCCATTCCTTCGTCATAGAACCGGGAGAGGAAGAGAGCCTTAAGGTCTTCGAACGACGAGATACAATTGTCTGGGAAGCTGCAGAACCAATTGTAGGCTACTTGGCCAAGGCTCCGACGAAGATCTTAGTGAGGAGGGCGTCGTGCCAGGGTAGATATCCCGTCACCAAATCAAAGTAATTCATGTATTGACGAGGAGACGTCTTCCCGTCGAAATGAATCATAGACTGTGGTTTGTACTTGGACAGCTACACCACATTTTTTCACTCAAGAGGATATGATTGTCATATCCCAATTTTGCACAATGTGTCTCGGTTGCTCATCGAGTCAAGGCGAGCTCGAAGCTCCTGAACTTCCCGAATTGCCTAATGGGCATCATATGATGGCAAAGGAGCAGATGATCGTGGCAACGTATGATTACCACCTGCGGAGGAAGCGATTATATTCGACTACCCATTGGTTCCCAGATCCTGGCTTGCTTGCCCCGACGTCCTTGGTGGTTGTGGGACCATGCTTGCCCTGAGTTCCAGTACTGTTTGGGTCAGAGTCTGCATCGAAGCGCTCATGGTCTGCATCATGGCTTCGAGTTCCTCAAGTTGTTGTCGATCACTGGTTTCCACATTGTCCTCTTCTGTCATATATACTGTTATCACATGGGGAGAGACGGAGGGGACAATGGATCTTTTACTTTCTACCTCGGACCCCTAAGTCATGTTTTTCGCAGGAAAAGTTGGTAGTGATGCATTTTCTTCGGACTCGGAGGAAATGCTACCCCCGACATTAGAAGCTGCTTCATTTTGACAATGATGACTACCCCCAGGAACATCAGCGTCCGTCCCGTGAGAGTCACTGCCTCCTTGGAACGAGGGGGCATCATAGAGCTCCGGAGGATTGCTACCCCCGTCTTACAGAGTCCTCCTGGATTTTGGAAAAGCACTACCTCCAGACAATTTTGTCCTCAGGAGGGTGCCCAGGAACACTCCTTCTGTAGGTACAGCTTATAGCCACCTTGGGCTCGCCTTTTTGACATGCCAGTTGAGAGCGGAGGGTTGGAGGTACTTGACTTTCGGCCTCCCTTTATGGAGGAAGATCTCCATGTAGAGCAGCATGAGGCGAAGGAAAACTCCTCCTATGGTATTTGCACCTTCTCTTTGAGACATTGTCGGATGGGTGATCTTGGTTGCAGTCACTAGAATGCCGACTACCTGGCTACAGGGTCTATTAATTTAGCACAACAACATTTGATGACAATGCAGGCATAATGGTGTGCCGAAGGGGACACCACACATGCCGTAGATATTTTTCTTGCTTTGCGCTTGTGAGTGATCACGTCACGTAAATTGGGTGAGGGATGATTCACCTTTGCACCATCTTTATGCGTACGGGTAAACCGAGCACATGGGTATGTATGTGCTATTTTTGCTTCCTGGCCAAGGGCTCGTACAAGAACTACCCCCAACTCATCAGTGTAAGACTTTTGAGACTAGACAATTTCACCAGCCCCAGGAAGTCGGGCGCATGGGTCAGCCCTATACAACTTCTCATCAGGAGCACGCATAACAGTTACTGGCGCACACTGACGTCAGTCATTTGAGTAGTTGCTTGAGCCTGGTGGGCTATCACTTCCCAAGACTCCCTCGACCTAGCACACACCGACGCAAAGTACGAAGAGTCCAAATTTTTTCCTTCTTCAGGGTGGCGCATGGAGTCAACGCCGCATGAGATTCTGTCCAAGACAGTGCCTCTTTTGTTGTCTTTGGCGCTGTAGCAGCCTTCCTGCGCTTGGAGTTTGGTGCCGCATACTTTTCCTTCTGCGTATTTCGTTGTGGACATCTTTTGTTGTGGGCGCATGGATTGTGCATCAGCCCTTAAGTTCTTGGTATCGTAGTATTTTTTTTGCCAAAACCTAGGTGCGAAGCACTTTTCTCCTTGGAAACGATTGTCGCTTGAGAAAGGACAGCTTCTGTGGACGCATAAGATGTGTCTTGAGTATCGGGTACAGAGAGGGAGCGCATAATCCGCAATTGGGTGAGATGCACTAGCGTTGGCGACCCAAGTCATGCGGGTCTTTTTAGGCTTTTTTAGCCTTGGCGAAGGACTCGTGCTGCCCTCATAGAGCATTTCTTCAAAAGCTTGCTGGTCGAAGTACATGACCAACATATTCTGGGTGGAACCCAATTTTGCCGCGTCGGACTGCGTCATGAACTTTTCGTCGGTAGAAAAAGAAGTCCCCAGCAGAGTCGCCAATTTTGTCTTCGTTACAAAAATATGAGTTTTGCTAACTCGATTTTGTGTATTGTTAACAAAAAAAAGTACAAAGAGTCCTTAAAACAAGAAATCTAAGTACAATTAAAATAAATAAAAATGTAAGGAATATGCTGGTCATGAGTGCTGAGTGCTTTCTAAACCTGGCTCCTGAGTGCCTTCTATACGCCTCACTGTACGTATCTGCCTCTCTCTATCCGTCCCCTTGTGTCTGTGTGTGGAAATGCATCTCTACAATTTATATCCATCTATACTGGATGGCTTATGCGCGCGCAAGTGCTATGCGCGCCAGTCTGGTTGCCGCATGGTTATCCTTAACAGGATACAGTTGTAACCGTGAGCGCATGTCATGGTCAGGCTGCCACATGGCATTAGTTAGGATATGTTGTTGATGAGATCTCGGCCTATAATCTGGGTTATGTTCACCCGTTGTGTGCGTGACTTGGTCAACTTGACACGTGGTCAGCACTGGTTGTCAAGAGAATATCTTCAGTGGTGACAAGAGGATTCGGTTGCATGGAGCCGCATGAAGACTAAACCGCATAAGAGTTAAGCCTCATATAGACTGGGCCTCATGGAACTTGGTCGCATGAGGACTACGACGCATGAAGAACTTGGGCTCATAAAACAGAGCCGCATAGGGGCTAGGCCTCATAGAGTCAGAGCCACATATATATTGGGCCGCATGGAGACGAGGCCTAATAAGTTTGTCGTATGTCCACGTGGCACTGCACGCCTGCCAAGAGTCATTATTATGCTGACGTGATTTTGTCTTTTAGTGTGCCAACTTTTCTTACAGTTTTTGAAGCATTCGGGACAATTAATGCCATGTCAGAACTTTATGGAAAGCAATTAATGCCATGTGGGGGCATTATGCGGTCCATTGCTGTCTGGGCCACATAGGTACCCCTTGAGGACTTGGCTCCTCATAGTCCGGGGGGGGGGGGGGGGGTCTTCGGTCTGACTTCACTGAGTCTAACTTTGAGTACGTAGCTTCTGGGCGCATGGCTTTAGATTTTCTAAGCTTCTACAGCATTTGTGGAATTGAACTGTATCATAAAGAAAATTAAAAACGGACACGTCGGAGTCGGACCCGAGGCTAACAAGGATTTCTTATATCTGGACATAGCGGGATGTTGGACACGGATACGGACTGGACACGATATATTTGGTGGCAGACACGGACAGAACACTGCCACAGAATTTAGTGTTTGGGCTAGAGTTAGGGGAAGAACTTGGACTTTGGGTTTGATTCTGAGAATGAATATACTTGAAAAATTTTAGGATATTATAAGGTTGGGCTGACCTGAAATGGGCTTAAAGAGCACATATCTATAAAATAATCTAGAATGAAAGTTAGTTATAACTAACAACCTTAACTAGGTTCATTTTCAAAAATTATCTAGAAATAAGTTGTTATAACTAATTAATCACATGTTAATTAGTTATTCTAGAAACTTTTCTTTAGTTGTTACTTGACAACTGGTCCGAGATCCATTGTAGAATGTATATAGGACCAATAAATTTCCACGCCTAAATGATCCAAAAACTCTCTCCTGTATACTGTAAACCTAGTTTGTTAAATTATTCATTAAAGGCCCTAGTCAAGCTAGAATTATATTATCTAATTGATTATAAAAACTCGCCATATTAAACCCAAATCAAGTATTACGGTCCATATCAAATTCTAAGTCCAATCCATATCAAACGAAAACTCCTATGGCCTGAAGATCGACATGGCGAAGACATACGATCGCATTGCTTGGTCATTCATCAAGGTTGTCCTCCATGGGATAGGGATTCAAGGGCACTCGAACGATATCATTATGAAGTGTATTACTGCTCCATCATTTTCCATCCTCATTAATGGCTCCCAGAAGGCTTCTTCAGGCTGGAGCATGGAATCCGACAAGGCTGCCCATTGTCCCCGTTCATATTCATCATATGTTCGGAGGTCCTCTTTTGTCTCTTTTATTGCTACGAGCGAGACGACCTTATACGCGGCATTCGTATCAATCAATATGCACCTTCCATCACCCATCTTTTGTTTGTCGATGATGTATTCATATTTGGCCAGGCTTCCCCCTCCTTCCTAATGGCTATTCAGGACATCCTCAATACATTTTCTAGCTGGTCGGGACAGATGATTAATTACATGAAGTCTAGCATCCATTTCAGCAAATTTGTCCCTGTGCTAGATCAGACTTCGCTGGCCGCATTGCTTCATCTCTCCATAATGAATAATGACGACAAGTATCTGGGCCATTTGCTTCTCTATTCCAAAAGTCAGACAACCACCTACACTCAGCTCACTGCCAAGTGCAATAATCGTCTCCAAGGTTGAAAAGCTAATCTCCTTCAGGACGTGTCATGCTCATCAACTCGACTCTGGGTTCCATTCCCATATACTTTATGTCGGCCCTACAGACTTCCTAAAGCCATTACTCGAGAGTTGGTCGCTAAACAAAGATCCTTCTGGTAGGGGCACGATCATGCACAGAGGAAGATGCACTTCTTGTCTTTGGACAGATACACAAAACCCAAAAGGGAAGGTGGGCTGGGGTTTAGGAATCTAGATTTTGTCAATGAGTCCCTAGTTGGTAAACTGCTGTGGAGATTCCTGGAGCATCCACATTAGCTATGGGCACGCCTCCTCAGGAGTCTACCTGCAAAAAACAAGGATTTCTGGACAGTCTCGAAACGCAAGAGATCATCATCTACTGGGCTAAGCATCCTGGGTATGAGGCATCGCATGGCTAATCATATTTGCTGGAAGGTGAATGGTGGATAGTTGGACATTGCCACGGAGCCATGGATCCCAAACCTTCCAGGGGTTAAATTATCTAATTATTGTAGGAGCCCTACAGGTCCTAAAGTTGTTCGAGAGCTCATGGATCCCCATATGAGAACTTGGAACCTTCCCCTCATTAATTCTCTCTTTGATCCGTTGGAGGCCAACGCCATTGCTGTCATTAGCCTTTGGGAGGGGGGCGGTCCGGATAAACCTCTTTGGACCTGTAACCCTTATGGTCGTTTCTCCCCCAAATTCATATACGAATCTATTCGTAGACAAGCACCAAGTACTTCCTCACCTCCCGTCAATCCTGATATGTGGAAACGCCTCTAGAAGATCACCAACTGCCCCCTCGAGTTACAATGTTTGTGTTGAGACTACTTACCGATGCATTGCCACTATTCCCTGCCATGATCCCCAGCACGAACCCAAGTTGCCCATTCTGTCTCATGCATGACGAAGATATAAACCATCTATTCTTGCAATGTCAAGTTGCTCGAGAGATTTGGTTTATCTGTCCGCTTGGGCTTCGGATGAGAAACTACTATGATGTTCATTCCCTCCTCGAAGGATGGCTCAACCACGCTCAAACAAATGAGGTCTTCAGCTTGGACGCCTTTATGTTGTAGGCTATTTGAAAAGCTAGAGGAGATTGTGTTCAGACACATTGCTCCTTCCTCACCTCACATTGTGAACAAGGCCACTATCCTTCTTCAGACGTTCCAAGGTGGGCTAGCGCATAACCTTGATGAGATCGAGAAGCTGCACAACGTCGTCACCTTGCCAACCTCTTGGGCGCCCCCAACCGGGGATTGTATCAAGATCAACGTGGACAGGGCCACATCCCCCTCGTCTATTGCGGCGGCTGCCACCACATGAAACTCGAATAGTGAATTCCTAGAGGCAGCTACCTGACACTCTCCAATCTTATATGCAGATAACTACAGTCTGCTATCGGAGATTCATGTCGTTCTTATTAGGATCCTCCTTGTTGGACGCTTCCGCCCTGTCGACATCGTCATTAAAGGGGACTCTCTAATGGTGCATAGGATCTTCAAGAGAGAAAAGAGCTTGTTGCCATGGAAACTCCAACACCTTGTCATGTCCATACAGGAACAAATCCCCTCTTTCAACCCACCTACATTCACCATCGTTAGAAGAGTAGGGAACAAAGTTGCACACTTCTTAGCCGAGTTTGCACTACATACTTCCTGTTCATCCTCTTTCTCCTTTCCTCCTGAATGTATTTTCCAGCACTTAGCTGAGGATCTCTTAGTTCATGTTACCAACAATAAGTCTTCTGATTAATAAAGGTACCAAGGTATTCGAAAAAAAATCCCAATCCTTTATTTCTGAATTGAATTTCTGGCCCAAACCAATTAAAACCTTAAATGCACAGTCTATTTCAAATATTTCCCTTTTAATCTATTAATTCATTTCTCATTTTAATATTAAGACTAAAAACTTTTAGAAAACCATGATTAGGGGGTTACAACAATAGAAGAAAATGTACAAACCAACCAAGAAAATAAAAGCATTGACCAAGATTTTTTTAGAAAGTTTTATTTTCTAAGAAAAATTGAAATTTCATTGATGAAGTTTTATTTCTAATACATAAAAGAAAGTTGTAGTGAAAAAATTGTAATTTCATCGATGTAATTTTATTTCTAATACATAAAATTTATCGACCTCCCCTGTCTAATTGCCAATAGTCTAGGCAATCAATTCCCTTAAATTGAGTCCGTCTCTCTTTTGCCGTGTACTCTCTAGGGCCGCATCACTACCTCCTCCTAAGGTATCCTCCTGTTGAGTAGGTATCAGTGCCGATGGAGTCGTTATGATTTGCGTATAATTGAGAACTCCGAGAGAAAATATGATATCCTCACCAGCCCACTGAGAAGTCCCATGGCCAGCCCACTGAGAAGATAAAGGCCATCTTTTGAGGATAACCATGTAGACACCCAAAATACATACACATATACTAGGTCAACATAGAACCTTTAATGTGCGACCATAGGCATATTTAATGTCATTGTGTGAGTGGAAATGATAATTACTATATTACTGACTTCAAGACATAGTTCATTCTGCATCATAATATTGTTTGACCTAGGAAAATTCATGTCATAGGTGGCATCTATTATAATGTATGATGTACAATCATTGTGGGGAACACTCAGCCCATATATTGAAATATGTGGGAGATTGTTAGGGCTTTTAATTAAAACTCTAGAAAAATAATCCTGCATCCATGTTGCAACCCCAAGTGGGTATCAATATAAGATTCTTTTATCTTAACGTGTGCAAATGGGGAGTGGTAGCTCATATGGTTGAGATGGTGGGATATTTTCTAAGAGGGCAAGGATCAAGACCTCCAAAGAACATTTATGTTTTTGTCACTCATTTCTTTGGGGTTTCTCATAGGAGTTAAGCCCAAAGGGCCTAGCGACCTGGACGAGAGCGTGGGCGAAGGGCACAAAGTGGTTCTTTGATGATACACTTTGCACTTCACACATAATAATTGGGGTGTGAGATGGCGCTTTTGTGCGTCATTGTGATATTTTGCGTGCTTTCTCGCACAAGTTCCGTGTGGGTGTCGTGCGGTCGTCGAGTGGATGTCACGTTTTTGCACAGAGGGTGCTTCTGTGGAAATGACCATGCGTGATAGATTTTTGCGCTGAGGGTGCTTCTACGAAAATTGTCTTGGTGCTGGATTTTCGCACGGAGGATACTTGTGCGAAAATTATGCACAGGGGCTCATTGAGTCAATTTTCTATTTAACCGTCCCTTATCCAAAGGGATTTGAAGTTAATGGTTAGTAACAACCCCTTATCCATGTGGATTATCTCCTGGTTAAGTAGGTGGTGACTGATTAGAATTTAGCTCGTGCCTTGCATATATATATATATAGTAGTGCTATAGAACCATTCGGGTGTTTCATATAATGGAATCATTATATGTTATATATGTTGGATTGAGATTGAGTGGTTGAAATTAAAAAGTGGTATCCAAACCAAATCCAACCCATGATACACCGGGTGGTTCCATAATATGAAACCACACGGATGATTTTAGATTATTTCTTTATATATATATATATATATATATATATATATATATATATATATTCTCTTCTCATCATCTTCTAAAAAAGAGAGAAAATATATTACTACGAGAAAAGAAGAGTTGCAACAGGCAGACAGATCCACGAAGCGTCGTACGCTCATACGTTTGAGATTCACAATGAGGGTGACAAGGAGCGCTCCAAAAGTTCTATTCCATGAACTTGCTAGTTCCTGGAAGTAGATCGACGAAAATGGTCGAATCTTATTTTGAGCAACGGTGATCTTCATCACCTCAACGAACATTCTTCTCCATCAAATTATTTTGTTCCGTCTCTTGTAGCAACTACGATTGCGAGTTTTTATAGCATTCTATTTCCATCAAGTTGTAGTTGCAAGTTTTCTGTTTCAAATAGTCTTCTTGTCATCTGAAACCGTAGGACAATAATCAGTTGTATTCTTTTTGGTTTTAACATACGTTTGTAATCTTTGTAACCCGATAATAACATTAGTTTCTATTGTCCGGTGTTCTTTAATATGTACAACTATATTGTGATCACCATGCATATGTACAACAGGAAAAAATTATTCTGTATGCCAAGTTGTATCTTTGTAGTGGCCAATCAATAAATGAAACCTAACAAAACCTGAATATTTTTTCTTCGGTGGTCATTCGGCTTGCTAGCATACCATATTAGTTGACTAAGAGGAGGAAACTAGGGTTGAGATAGACCTAAGGACGTTGAGCTGCCATGAACTAACTTCTAAGGCCATCTCCTATGGTTGGTTTCTATCTGCCTCATTTCTATGGTAAAAATTCTGATTAGAAAAAAAAAACTCCTTCCAACCATAATTTCTATTCCAATTTTCATCTAATATGACGGTGATGTAGGATGAAAAATTTTTACGTAAGTTTCTACATGTAGAAGCTCTCATATGAATTTTTCATCTCTCATAGCAATTAATATTGGACCATACATCATTAAATTAAATTGATCATTTTATTTGTTGCCACGTAAGATAGAAATGGAGAACCATTGCAACTCGCACTCTCTCTCTCTCTCTCTCTCTCATAGTAATTAATATTGGACCTTATGTCATTAAATTGATTTTTTTTATTTGTTGCTGTAGCGCCCCGCTCTGCGTCGACGCTACGTACAAGTGATATCGCCTTGCTTGCTCGAACGAAAGTCTTCTCGGAGAGTTCCAGACCGATTAATCAAAGGTGAGTGGACAGAATTGCATTCTCTGATTCTTGCACGACTTAATAATGAATCTGAGTTTTTGAATGCTTGTTTGCTTAAGAAGAATGTTTTCATAAGAGAATGATAGAACTGACTCAGCATGCTAATAAGAGAACTCACATAGCTTGTCATTGAAACGAATATGCTTGCCTAACTAAGAGAATATGTATGCTTGTCTAAAATGAGATAGAACCATTGCTATGCTAAGAAGATAGAACTGCATGTTTTACTTGATGTGATAATAGACCCGTGCCATGCTAGTCTCAACTGAAAGATCGTTCATATGTTTGCTTGTCATCGTGTTTATGTGGCTTGTCGTGAATGCTTAAGCTTAAAGGAATGAATGTGCGTCCTGATGTTCCGGTCCTTCGGGATCTTGGGGGGCGTGGCTATTAGACGGGGGCGGTGCTTCTGTTGAGAAGAGTTGAGTCTGCACTAGAGAAGTTCATGGAGATAGCTGCATTCAGGTAGTTAGGGAGCATGCTAGGCTAGCCTTCTTGCATACCTAACTGTTTGATGCAGAGACGGACAGGAAACTAAAGAACGGTATACATATATGTTTATGCAAATTGTTGCTAACTTGTATGTCTGCTGCAGGGATAACCGTTCGGTCGTGGGTAAGAAATGAATATGAGTTTATACATAAGCATGCTTGTTCATTTTGTCTGCATCGTAGAGATTATCGGTTAGTGCTTCATGCATTGCATCGGTCGGACAATGACTATTAGTGCAGAACTGAACCTTGGTTACGGCTGCTATAATGGCAGTAATGTGCAGCCAAGAGTCACAGCTGCTAATAGGATCAGAATGTGAGTCATTGGTTAGCTGGATTACCGCTACCGATCCTGAGTTTCTCGGGGACCGACCTCTGATTGATAGTTAACTTGTGTGCTTGTTTGAATGATGGTTCCTAGTGCTGCCTGTCCCTAGAATTCTTGAGTATAGTTCACCAAACACGCTGCGCACACCCGGATAGGATCATCGTGTTTGAATTGGTTGCCTCGATTGATTAGTTGTTTGAATTCTGTTTTCAAAAGATGTTTCCAAATACACAGAAATATGACTCTACTAGTGAACTGCATGAAATGAACCTAAGTAAAACTAGCAAGATCACTAGTAATGCAATATTTTGCCACATGATTACTTAGTGTGGGTTTCAGGGGGTGTAGCTTCTGTTCAGTTGTTTTATCTCACCAGTACTTGTATAAAGTGCTGACCCACCAACGGTTTGCTTGTTCTCAGGTGCTCGTTCGTCTGAGGAAGCGATAGTCGTGCCTCATCCCAAGGAGCCGAAAATCTGGAGTCGATGTCTTGAGCCACATCGAGTTTGTGCCTGCTTTTGAGCTGCTTTTGTATAGAGGGACATAATGTATGGAACGGTGTTATTGTAATCGAGAGAAGAGTGCTTGAGCGATTTGTAACCTTGGCCATGCGCCGCTTGTAACACTTTTGGATTATCAATAAAAGAGCTTGTTTTTCATATGCCATTGAGTTCTTTAGTTTTCTGCAATGTTATGTGCCGCTACTTCAGTATTGAATAGCTTACTTGCCCTTGTATCAAAGCTTTGGCCTTGTGCAAGCGCACTTTAGGCTTGCACGGCATCACGTCCCGATGGGAACGATGGTCCTGCGGGAGAGTTGCAACGTGGTGATTCACGTTCAGCGGGGACTATCGAGCTCGCGGGAGATTGGGGCGTGACAGTTGCCATGTAAGATAGACCATTGCAGATTTTTTTTTTTGTACAATTTCTATGTAGAAACTCTACCAATTAGGATATAATTTTTCTTAAAGTTCAATGTCAAGTAGGATATAAACTCAATTTTAGAAATCTCCATTGGAGATGCCTTAAGAAGGCCTGAAATCAACAACATGTGGGGGTCCTCAGTTTTGACCCCGACTATTTTTTCCTTCCATACGATTAAGGCTATTCTAAGAAATTATGTCATAACCTTCCTTGCATGAACCAAATATACCATCCCTATATGGAGTTCTTCAACTTTGAATCCCTGTCCTATTGGCACAATATAGGCTTGTAACACTAGCTCCCCACCTCCAAAGCATCTGTGAGGTGCCTCTAAGATATCGAGGTGCCTCTGAGATATCTAAGAATCCAGGTACTATTGCCAATGCTCCTTGCTTGGATTCACAACAAACATGCTTACAACTTTGAAAGAAATAACATTATTAGGCCTCATAGATAACATGAAGTACACTCTCTATAGAAATTGAATCTGTCAACAAAATCTTCCTCCTATGATATATGACTTGTTTTCTTCCTACTCTAATAATAGGAAAGAAAGGCAAGTCTTTGAATCCGGTAACCATACTATGTGGATCCAAAATCTGTATTCCCAAAATTTCTCTACAAATTATGTACTATTACTTACTTTCTTGTCAACCTAACAACTTTCTCTCTCTTATCTTTAGGTACATATATTCAGCAAAAAAACACCCGCCACCAGGCTTAAGTGCCCTAAGTAATATCATTTGTTTCTGTATGTGCCTATGTCAGTATCCAGTGAATTTGAAGGATAAAGATTTTTACACATTACATGGTACTCCTAGTCCAGTAAGAAAAGCTTCGTTGTAACTTGGAATACCATAATATTCAAACGTTCTTCTAGAGAATATTGTGATTATCCTCTCTTTCATGTATTTGATGATGGGAGTATTTTAAAATTGTCCTCTCATGTACGATTTCATGACTCACATGATGACTACCATAACATCCCAACACATGGTAAGAATTGAGCCATACTTCAATAGGAAATTGGAGGTAGTGTCAACGGGATAGCTAGGAGTAATAGAATGACAGTAAGTGTAAACGAAGTTGAACTCATACTTTAATGAAAAGAATATAGCATTTGCTAATGCTAGAGGGTATGACCCTCAAAGAGCCTAATCCAAGAAATGATTCATATTGCCCTGCAAGATTTGGACAAAGCATATGATTGTTAAGAAAAGGTATTTGCCCTTACATGGCCATTCTGTAGCAAAATTTTTTGGGCACAACACAAATACTCCATAACACATAGAATGTACCAAAATACGTGTTGTATCAGTATCAATGTATCCATATTTTGTCGTTTTTGTATGTGTGTGTATGGATCGATTATGGCCAACTTCCTAACCTTCTGTAAGCCTTAAGGTATTGGTAATATGATATATATGCAACAATTTGATTGTACACCTGGTTGTTGTATCAATCTCCAAAAAAGATATACATTTGATGGTGCCAATCAGCAATTACGTACCTCATGTTAAGCGATATATTCCGCGGTAAGGTGCAATTGAGACCGAGTCAAGACCATTAATTGAATCAAAGAGTCATTTAACGAAAAGACTCAGCATACACGTGACACGGTATAAGGAACGAGTAGGAAATTATGTTCGAACGGATCTAGTGGTACTGATCGTTATGCTTGAGATAGACTCGATAGTACGATAGAACGGTTTGCGCTCAGAAAGTCTCGAGGACGAGACTTTTTCTGAGTGTTGTATAATGTAACGATCCGTTCCGTTCAAGCAGATAGCCGATTCAAACGGCGCAAGTGCAACGACCCGACCCGTTTTGCTCAGCGAGGAGACTCGTTTAAGGCAAAGAATTTCAAGACTTGGCCCTTCAGGAGTTCAGACTTAAACTTTCAAAGGCTCGCTCGAAGTATCGCTCGACCGAGGCGAATCATTGCTAAGGTGGATGACTACGATGAACTTGTCTTTGTTTAGCCAGCACACTTAAAATATGAACGATACATGCTAGTCGCTAGGTAAATCACCCCATGTATGCTAATAAAGAATACAATGCACCTAGCTAAGAAAATAATCCCATCTTGTATTGCTTTTGTTAGAACATGAAAATAAAATTTGGCTTATAATCATACCCTCGCATGCTACCTTTGCTTCGTGCAAGTAGACCCTGCTATGCCTCGAGTATATCAATATATACTCTTCGTAGTGCACTGCTTCACTTGTTTACACTACACGCCTATAGATTATGTCGCTCGATATGTCCATTTACGATTTCACTCCTCGCACTACCCCATCGACCGTGCCAATGTAAATGCTTATATTTCATATAAATGCATGCTTGCCTGCTTACTTGTAGTTTATACTCGTTGTCTCATTTCAATGCTTGTGAAATAATTTATGCCACACTTAAGTAACACTATCCGTATCGTACATGCATCTAGTTAGCCAGAAGACTATCAAATAGTCCTTTTGTACAATATCAACCTGTAAGTATTCGGGACCGTTAGGTCGCCAAGGCAGTACCCGAACCAGGGGAATGCATCAAGTCAAGTTTAACTCTGAACGAGAATCATGTCAAGTAAAGTAAGAATCATAGCTCGTGGAGCATACTTATTCTGAACAAGAATCAAGAGTTAACATGTCATGAATTCCGTAAATCTGAGACCCAAGACTTGCATGTCGAAGATAACTTGTGTACAAGGTATTGAATAGGTTCCTAACGACGGTCTCCGGGGAACTGAAGCCGATCCGATCCAGACGGAACATCTATTAGTCTGTCTGTCGGGCAAGGATGGCGTGTGACGTCTTGTGAACGAACCGTCACGCCATTCTCGCTGTTAGACTAAATAATCGTCTGTTGGAAGAATGGCATGTAGCGGGGCTTGCCACCTGCGTTGCATACCATTTTTGTCCCGTGATTAAAACTCGTCATTTATGGCTATGCCAGCGACTCATGTTCAAATAGATAAGACATCATCGCTTAGCGGCAACCCGTGTGCGAGTCATTGTATCGCATCTAGTAATTGAAAATACCTGAATGGATATGATTATAACATACTTGTATATATTTGAACACTTGAACATCCTATGCAACACTTCTGGATATCCTGTATAACTCGTACACCTGAAACAGAACCTCGCTCATGATACTCATGTTTGCTTATACAATTCTGTAGATTTCATTATATGTGCGTGTACTTGGTTTAACTTGGTTTGCCTTAGACAGGGAAGGACGAATGGTAAGTCGGTAAGTCTCGCCGTGTTCCTTTATATCGCACGGCGCACTACCACACGAGTTGCTATTCATTATGCCATAAAACTGATCCTAAGGCAAGATTAGAAAGATAACTTAATAGATAGTACACGGAACCTTTATAACGTGTTTGGATTTGTCAAGCGGACGAGAAGCCTCCCCACCGGTGCATTCATGTACTGATAACCCACCAGATTGCTTGCAAGGTGGGGAAGAATCTCGTTCGGTGCGAAAAACTCCTTCGTGCGTGCAACGTAGTGTTCACTCTGGAGCCTTGGAGCATTGCGTCTGGAACTGAAGCACATATACTAGACATAATGTGGAACATCACCTACGTATCATTCCACAAATGTAGCCACTTGACACGCTTTTACTGTTTTGAGAGAGGACTTGAGCGACTTGTAATCTCGACCTAGCGCCGCCTGTAATAATTGTTCAATATCAATAAAGAGCTTATTTTACTTCTATACTTGTTACCAATCGGACTATCTGTGCGACTCAGTGGCTTAGACATTTTACTGCCTGCCCGGATAATGGCCTTGTACAGGCGCGGCTTGAGCTCGTGCGACATCACGTCCAGATGGAAAAGATCGTCCCGCGGGAGCGCTGACGTGGTGATTCGTGCCTAGCGGAGAAGGCCGATTACCTACGGGAGATCGGGACATGACACAAGGTAGTGATACATCAGATGGATGTTAAAACAACATTCCTGAATGAAGAGTTAACCGAAGAGATTTATATACATCAGCCAAAAGAATGTCATCAAGGGTCTTGAAGACAAAGTTTGCAAGTTGGTGAAATCAATGTATGGTCTGAAACAAACTCCCAAAAAGTGACATGAGAAGATTGATAAAGTCGTCAGATCAAACGGCTACATGATCAACGAGACAGATAAGTGTTTACCCAAAGTTCATTTGTGGAAGAGTAGTCATAGTTTGTCTTTATGTTGAAGACATGCTAATCCTGGGTACGAATTTAGCATCTCACTGAGATAAAGAAGTTTCTCTCGTCTAAGTTCAGTATGAAGGACTTCGAGGATGCTAATGTTATCCTAGGGACAAAGATCATCCAAATAGACACTGGAGTGGCGTTGTCACAATCTCATTATATTGAGAAGATGCTCACACGCTATGTATATCAGGATCTTCCAGGGATCGATACTTAGTATAGATGTGACAAGAAGCTGAAACATAATCCTAAGAAAAATGTCAGACAACTGGAGTATTCAAGCGCCATCGAAAATTTGATGTATGCAACCACTACCACAAGGCCTGACATAGCTTTCACCGTGGGGATGCTGAGTCGGTTCACGAGCAATCCAGGTGTTGAGAACTAGAAAGTTGTAAAGAGAGTGATGGAATATCTCAAGAGGACTCAGAAGTATGCTCTGCACTACAGCGGTTATCCGACAGTAGCAGAAGGATCAGTAATGTAAGCTGGTGCTCAGAAGTAAAGAGCAAAAGGTCTACAGGAGGATATGTTTACTCCATGGGTGAAGCTGCTATATCGTGGAACTCGAAGCAGACAATGCTCTCTCGTTCCTCCAAGGAATCTGGTTTTTTTTTTTTGCACTAGCGGCTGTAGTGGATGAAGCAGAATGGCTTCGGGAGTCATGTATGGTCTTCCATTGTCGGTTGCGCAGATTTCGACGGTATCAATCTACTGCGACAACCAGGCGACTGCAGCAGTGGCATCAAATGATCTCTTCAATGGTAAGAAGAATACTATGTGACTTATGCACAGAGCACTAAATGTCTCATCAAGTTTAGAGTTATTGTAGTTATTGATGTTCTGATTTACCAATGTACTCGAGCGCCAACTGGTCGAGGACACAACAAGAAAATGAGCTTGAAATCATCCTGATATTGTGTTTGTAAGTCTACCATAAAGTTTTATGCTATTAGTTCAAAGAAAAATCTACCAGGCATCTAGCTTTTGGTTCAAAAAAGCATCATTGACTAGAAGAATATCAGGTACAGTGTGTAGTCCTTTGAGACATTGAAGGAATACGAACCCAAAACCAGTATTGTCTACTATTTGTTCTATGTATAGAATAAGTCCTGTGAGAGGATGGCAATGAACCTTAATAAGTTCTAGGACGTTTTGAATGTTTAGCGTGCTTTATATGAAGCACGGGTGGCTCGACACTACAAAGGGAACGGTAGCCCCCATGCTACAGTAACGTGACACAATGATGAGGTAAGAGCCTCGGCCTTGGTCCATGTCATAGCGGCAGTAGCACTGCACATACACATGTATCCTAATGTCGAATATGTGGAGAGTAATAGGAAAGCACTACAAGGAGGTCGTGACATCATGCTATAGTTGAGCAGCACCACCAAGAGGTTGTGGACCTCGACTTTGGGCCATGTCGTAGCATGGTAATACCGCAAAGGAGCACAATGCTTCATGTTGGGTAGTACAGCACTACAAAGAAGCTTGTGACCTCATGCTACAGTGGTATGACACCACCAAAAGGTTTCAGACCTCGACTTCGGACCATGTCATTGCGGCGTAGCACCGCAAGAAAGCGTAAGGCTTCATGCTGAACTCTCTGAAAGAACTCACCTAAGTGTATGAAAAAAGATGTAGATCATCTCTTGGGGGTAAACTTTTAGATACCCAAGATACATACACTGAGACTAGGTCAGCACAAGACCTTTAACGTGCGACCAGAGGCACATCTGTTGTCATTGTGTAAGTGGAAAGAATAACAGCTATGGTGCATAATTCAAGGCTTAGTTCATTCTTGTATTGAACTGTTGTTTGACCCATGTGGGAAGATTCAAGTCGTCAACGACATCTATCCTAATGCATGATGGACAGTCACTACGGAAAACGCTCATCCTATATATAGGGATATGTGGGGGGATTGTTGGAGTTTTTTCTTAGACTTGTGGGAGGTTTTCCTCTTGCTTGGCTAGAAAGATAGTCTCACATTGAAAAACACTCCAAGTGGGTATCTCAATATAATACCATGTGGGGGTTGAGAGATGCAGATGGGGTGGTCGCCCAAGTAGGTACCATATGGGATATTTTTCTAGTAGGATTAAGGTTAAAAGTCCTCAAGAAAGCATTTATGCTTTTTGTCACACTCTTGGACAAATCTCCTTAAAAGCTAAACCCCAAAGGGGCTTAGCTAATAGGACTCGGGCTCAAGGACGCAAAGTGACACTTTGATGGCGCATTTTACACTTAGCACGTCAGCATCGTCGCATGGCGCTTAAGCGCATTTGTTGCGCACGTGCGCTCATTTTATGCACAAGTTTTTACGCGATTTGCATCTGTGGTTGAATGCGCGGGCGCTGAGCGGGTTATGCTCGGATACATGCATGGGCGCTGAGCGGGCTATGTGAGGCTATGCGGAGTTATGCGCATTTACGCGTATGCGCTACTGTGCGCATGTGCGCATTAGTTCCTGTGCTGCTGGCTAATACGCCCATGAGTGGCTGTGGCTATGCTACTGTGCGCATATGCGCAAATAGCGCTGTTGGCGCATATTTTCGCTGATTGCGGTATTTGAACAGGTATAGAAAGATTGAGTCATTTATTCATATCCAAATTTTGTGGAATTTGAATTTAATTGATCCTTATCTTTCCGTAATTGGTTGGCAGCCAAGATTAGGGTTAGAGTTTCCTCCCTACTCTATAAATTCTCTTTTCGTGCCCCCTTTGAGGATTTACTTCAAAATTGAGAGACGGAGAGAGTATTGTGTTGCTGGAGTCTAGGAGTTCATGCGATTCGGTACAGAGGTGACGGCGAGCAGTGTCATAAGTTCTTCGCGAACTTGCTAATTCCTGGAAACAAATCGTGTGAGGATGAATCTTGTTTTGAGCAACGGTGATCGTCATCACCCCAGCATGACAGTTGTTTGTCATCTTCTTCTCCTTCTTCTTTGTTGTTATCCGTTCTGTCTCATTGCAACTGCATTTGTAAGAAAGAACGAAGTTGATTTTCGTTTCATTGTAATCAGTTATTTTACAAATTGTAATCAGAAAATATTTATATATAAGTTCTTCGTTGAAATCGAGGCAACCAGAGAGCAAACTAGTTTGCGTGAATCTCTTATCTCGACTACAACTTCAGGATACAACAGAGTGTAGACGGTGAAGTTTGCATGAACCTCTATTCCTGACCTCCGTTCATCCATATTTTGATCAACCTCAGGACTAACATTTTCTAAGCATGGAGTTCTTCAACTTTGAATCTCATTTTATTTTGAAGAATATATGCTTCCAACACTCGCTCCCCACCTCCAAAGCATAAAATTTGAGCTGTGAGGTTCCCATGAAATATGTAATAATCCAAGTTACTATTGTCCAGTGTTCCTTTCTTGGATTCACAGAAGAAGAAAAACGCATACAACTTGGAAAAAATAATCCGCATCAGGCCTCGTAGATAACATGAATTACAATCTCTATAGTAATTAGATCCTTGTCGACAAAATCATGTTCCTACTATATTCTTCAACAGTCTAATAATAGGAAAAGTAAATCTTTGAATCCAGTAACTTTCTATATGGATCCAAAATATGTGTCCAGTTCAGGGTATGTTAGCACAGAAGATCAACAACACGGTTGGGATGTTCAACATACTACATCCTCTTAGCCTCAAAAGAGGAATCCACAGACGAAAAATGCAGAAGCTAGTGTCGAAGTCTTCATACCCTTACAACACCAGGGGTAGTATTCAGCAATAGTCTTCTCAATGAGGGGCTTGGCCAATATGCCCACTAAAAGAGCTTTGTCCCATCTTGTTTTCTCAAACAAGCCTAATTTTCAGGTATAGCTGAATCGAAAACAACATTCTCTACAATTTCTGCATTCAACTGGAAAAAGATGAATATGGAACTCATTGCGACCAATGATATTTTGTTCAGACAGCAGCTCAGGCTAGGATTTTGGGGTATCAAAATATGTCAAATTGTTCCCAAATTATGTCCAACAAATTTAGGATAGCTAGTAGGGGACCCCTATAGCTATTCTGAACAGTATACTGTCTGAACAGTATCAGTGCTGTTTGAACAATTTGGTGTCATTCAAGAGTGTAATTATTCAGCTCCTTGGGCTCTAATGGGGGACTTCAAGTACACATGAGTACAAGGGCGGATCCTTTCCTCCACACATTGCTTGTGATGAGTTTAAGGACACTACTGATATTTGTGAGTTTGTTCATATGGCCACTCAGGGGAACCTACTTTCCCAGGTAGACATGTTGAAAGGAGCATTGCTAGGGCTCTTTGTAATGCACCTATGCTCCACAGATGGCCCTCTTCCACCTGTCACACTCTTGAGGTTAGAATCCGAACATAACCCACTCATTTGCATGTTTGATGATTCTGGTCCTCCATGTCCTATTCCTTTCAGAATATTTGGGTTTCATAGACATTGTGAATAGTGCTTGGTCTCATGTTCCTTTCACTGGGTGCTATATGAAGACTGACTCTCAAGTTGAAATCTGTCAAACATGCTCTCGAGATTTGGAACAAAACTCTCTTTCAAAACATTCATAATATAGTTTAGGAGGCCATGGGAAAGTTGAGTCAGATTCATTATGAGATTGCAGCCAACATAGAGGGAAAAGCCAAGCAATTTGAAGAGACGAGAAAAAATTCTCTCCTTCAAGAAAAATACTGGAAGCATAAATCTCGTATCAAATGGCTTCAAGAGGGAGACAGAAACACCAACTTTTTCCATACTCATGCTATAAGGTGAAGAGAGCTAAATCAAAATTTTCAGTTTTGTTGATGGGAGTAGGGTCATGATAGAACAACAACAAATTCAGGCACATATCCTTGATACAATTCCTTGTATTCCTCAGGTCGTGCTTCTACAAGTCCTTGTATTCCTCAGGTCGTGTTGCTCGAGACTTGATTCTTGTTGATGAAATGATCTCTCCAGAGGTTACAGATGCTGAAAATAAAATTTTATCTGTTGTGCCCAATGAAGACGAAGTTAAGAATACAGTTTTTCATTTAGATCCCAGTAGCGCTGCTGGGCCAGACGGTTTCAAATCCGATTTACTGGCTACAATCGGAGAATTTTCCTTGACGGGGCATATCTTACCTGGGCTAAATTCAAATCTTCTCATCCTGCTCCCAAAGGTGAAAGGGCCTAATAATATCACTCAGTATAGGCCTATTGCCTTGGGTAACTATATGTTTAAAATAATTCCCAAAATCCTTTCTTCTAGAATTGATGGTGTGGCAGCGAGAATCCTATCACCCAATCAGAAGGGTTTTGTATAGGGAAGAGTTATTTCGGAGGCAATCAGTGCAAGTTCGGAGTGTGTAATTTTGCTTGATAGAAAATCCTATGGAGGTAGCATGGGGATCAAAATAGATGTCGAAGGCATTTGACACAGTCAAAGTTTTGTAGTGTTTTGGCTTCTCAGAAAAGGTTTGTTCAGTGGATAGTAGAGCTCTTGAATTCAGCCAAATTGTCTATTTTGGTAACGGTATAAATGTGGGGTATTTTTCTTGTTCAAAGGGGGTTTAGGCAGGGTGATCCCATGTCCCCGATACTGTTTTGTTTTGCCCAAGAGGTGTTGAACATGGGCATTGACAGGTTAGCTCACCAAAATAAGCTGCAGCTTATTAATTCTCCAAGAGGATGTGTCCCCCCTCGCATTTGATGTATGCGGATGACCTATTGGGTTTTTTTTCAGGCCACTGTTTCTGATATGTGTTATCTCATATCTTTCCTTGATCTCTATAGTATCTACTCAAGGTAAAAAAAAAAAATGCATCAAAATGTCATATTGTTTTGGGAAAACCGTCATTACTAGAGCTTACTCTCTTGCAGCTAAACCTGGTATGAAGGTGATTCCCCTTCCTATGACCAATCTGGGAGTCCCCCTTTTTAAAGGCAAGCCAAGAACCTCACACTTGCAGCCTCTCTTTGATTTCGTAGTTGTTAAACTATGTGGGTGGCAAGGATCTTTGTTATCTATGGCAGATAGAATTCAACCCATCAAGTCAGTCATTTGTGGAAAACTTTTTCATTATTTTCATGTGTATAAATGGCCCATGAAGCTACTATCGAACCTTCAACAAAGAATCAAGAACTTTATTTGGTCGGGTGACCCTTCGGAGAAAAAGTTTGTAACTATTTCATGGAAAGCTATGCATCTTCCTAGAGAAGAAGGAGGGTTGGATATTAGAAGCCCCAAGGCTCTTAATAGAGCCTGCCTGGTTAAACTCTCTGCCTCTGTTCTCTCTAAAACTGATTTGCTCTCTAAATTCATTAGAATGCTATGGCAAGCGGGTTTGTATAGCCGTTTATTTATCTTGGAAACTCTATTTGGCATGGAATCAGGTCCACTATGCCACTTTTGGATACATATTCATCTTGGTGGGTTAGTGATGGTAGCACTGTTAGTTTATGGAATGACAATTGGTTGGGTTACAAAATTGTTGATAGGCTGCAAGTTGCTTCATTAATCTCTTTGAATTTGAAGGCCAAGGTTGTTGATTTTTTACATGAAGGGGAATGGGTTTCCTCTCTCTTTTCAGCAGAGATTTGTTGGACGCGTGGAAACGTTTTGCCAACCCACCTAAGATAACCAATCCCGTCTAACGAACACCAAGTAAAGATGAAGACAAGTATATGTCGGTGACTACGTTGTAGTAAAAATAGCCCAGTAAAGAGGAAACAGGACACAAGTTTTGTGGAGGATGAATAACTTGGTAATTTTTATTGAATGAAATGGTAGCTATATATAGTTGAACATTTGATGTAAAGAGATAGACTAAATAATAAATATATCAAAGTTGTTTCAACAAACAACTTATCAATCTAAACCAACTAATAATCTAAACCAACTAAACAATCTAAACAAACTAACAAGATTATCACCAACAATCACTTCCTTAATCTTGTTGTATCAATGCTTCACTTTCTTCTGATCATTAGGAAAGGATTCTCTTCGTCATCCTCATCAGTTCTCCTTTTTAACGGCTTCTTCTTCAGCTGGTCCTCACGGCCATCCCGGACACGGATTTTCTGAGAAGGCGGAGGTTTGGACAAAGGCGGTGGCTGTCTTGGTGCTTCATACATCCCTTCACTCGATCTCCGCTTCTGTTCAGAGTAAGCATTCTTCTGACTCGAAGAATGAGGCACTGCAGATAGAACCTTCTTTTTTAAAGTGGGGTCATTCATGACCTTTGCAGGTTTATTTGCACCTGTAGAAGTACAAGAAACCTTTGAAGGTAAAGGTTTATGCCCTACAGGCCAGCTGGAGCCATTACCACCAACAACTTTTCTATTCTCAGCTGAAACTGGCGTGGATCTGCTCATAACAGCTTCCTTGACTGGGTCCAGTCTAGTCTTTGATTGAAGATTTTTCGCAAAAGAAGTCTTCATCTGGTCGACATTGGACACGGGCCTCGCAGGCATATGCTTGCCCATGGATGGTTTGAACTTCAATGAATCTTGAGCTGGACGATCATCAGAATTTGGAGCTAGATTTCGGACTGCAGGCTGCTACTGCTGCCCCTTATCCAAAACCGGAAAATCAACATCATCCGAGAGCAGGAATGAATAATCCCGCATATCTTTTAGCGCATGTGCCTTCTTTTTTAACTCATTAATCACTTTAACTTCTTGCTCATGTTCTATGACTTCGGAAACAGCTTCAACAGTTTCCCCATTTTCGATCTGCCCATCGGAGACCAGCTGATGATTATTCCCATTTCTGGGCTCCTCTTTAGATTGTGCGACATCATTAGCATCCAAGACCACCTGGTGATAATCCTCAAGTCGAGCCTCGTATTTTACTAAAACTTCATCATGGTCCTTGGGATTCTCCCACTTTTCTCCTTCCTTTAAGATCTTCTTAATGATGCCTCCATCCTTACAAATGTCCTTGACACTAGACCAGGAGAGGAGCTCAACATCAAATTGGAGTGTGGCATTGGGAGGAATCATGGGTGGAGAACCCGATTCACCATATGCCAGTTCCGGGGGGATGGTGAAGATTGCATTCTCGCCTTTTTTCATGGTCTTGATGCCTTGGTCGCATCCTTTGATAACTTGCCCTTGGCCGAGCGTGAACTTGAATGGCTCCGCACGGTCATGGCTGGAATCAAACTTCGACCCGTCGAGCAATGTTCCGGAGTAGTGCACTTCGACTTCGTCGCCGACCTCCGGAGTCTCCCATCCTTCCCCTTCCTTGACGAGCTTCTTCTTGAGCCCCTGCATCCCGATCTCCTTCTCGTTCTGGCCGTTGGCCAGCGCGTGCTCGACCAGCACCTGCCTCAGCTTTTGCATCAGCGGGTACGTCGCGCTGCAGGGGTCGTCCACGTACGTGAACACGTGCTCGCGGTCGATCACCTTGATCAGGTCCTTCTCGCAGAACCGCGAAGGATGAAACTCGTCGTTGGCGCCCATTTTCGCCACCTGCCCCACCGTGTTCTTGACGGCGCTCCTCAAGTTCTCCTCCAAATGCCGCAAGTCGACGGCCTGGCAGAGCCCCACCAAGTAGGTGGAGGTCATGAGCTTGAGTATCTCCACCGCCTCCGCGGTCTTCCGGGAGGAGATCAGGTACAGCGAGTTCACGTGCTGCTCCGTGCTCTAGACGTGGTTGGTGACCGGGTTGGCCAGAAACTGGAGCTCCGAGCAGTAGGAGGCCATCGCGATCTCCGCCCCCTTGAACCCGTAGTCGAGGCCCGGGTTCCTCCCCCCGGAGAGGTTCGAAGGGAGGCCGTTGTTGTAGAAGTCGTTGATGAGCTCGGAGAACTGCGCGAACATGAGCTTCCCGATGGCGGCGACAGCCAGCCGGGTGTTGTCCA
The DNA here is from genome assembly GCA_036927795.1 of Iris macrosiphon. Taxonomy (NCBI): domain Eukaryota; kingdom Viridiplantae; phylum Streptophyta; class Magnoliopsida; order Asparagales; family Iridaceae; genus Iris; species Iris macrosiphon. The sequence goes on along the minus strand of JAYESA010000010.1, from coordinate 140,992,784 downwards.
TCGACACGCCGATCGGCGTGCCCTGGAAGTTGCCCCCGTGCAGCGCCTTGTTGTGGGACACGTCGATCAGCGGGTTGTCGTTGACCGAGTTGATCTCCCGCTCGATGGACTTGGTCGCGGACCGGATCACCTCCACCTGGGGGCCGAGCCACTGCGGAGAGTTCTGAGAGGCCATGTCTTCAAGAACCCGGTCATCAGGCACATTAAGACCAATACCCAGCGGAGGACGACATTGCTTCCCCTTCTGGCCATTGGATGAATTCTCAGACTTTTCCTCAACCTCAACTGTTAAGTTTGGTATTTCATCACTGGCATGTGAGTTAACATCTGATGAAAAGTTTGATTGTCCATGAGCTGAAGGGGAGTTTCCACTAGACCCTTTGGGAGAATCAGACCAGTACTTCCGCCCAGAAGGGAGCCTCTCCAAGACAAGAGCGCCAGGAGAGCATTCAGGATCATTTGGCAAGGCAGAAACTTCATCTTCAGCTTCAGAGAGGCCATCCGAAGCTGCAGCCTCATTGTCGAGATACCATAGGTGGTTCTCGTCCTTCTCGTCGCCTTTTGATCTTTGTTGCACCTTCTCTTCATGGATCTGCACTTTTTCCTCATGAAGCATGGCCATGAGCAGTGTTGGTTCATCGTCGTCGATTTGCATCAGATTGGCACGCTCATCGCGCTTCGGCTTGCGGCAGTCCTTCGCCCAGTGGCCGTAGATGCCACAATTGTGGCACTTACCCTTCTTGTCGCGCGTGCCACCGGACGCGTTGCCGTTGCCATAGTTCGTGTTGCCGCGACCACGACCTCTTGGCTTGCCGTGCCCACGACCATAACTTTTGCCACCGTCGGAGTAGGCGTCGCCTTCCTTCCTCTGCTTCATGCGAGCGATCCACTCCTCTTCGGAGAGGAGAAGGCGGCTACTTGTGTCGTCGGAGTTGCTGCCAAGATCGTACCGCTCCTCGACGGCTAGAAGACGACCGGTAAGCTCTTCAATTGACAGCGTCTTGAGATCTACTAAAGTCTCAATGGCGATGGCGACTTGTGTGTACTTGGATGGAACGACTCGAAGGAATTTTTTAACTACCTTCTCGTCGTCCATTTCGTCGCCGAGTAGTTGCAGGTCGCTAACGAGTCCCGTGAGCCGCATCGCGAAGTCCTCGACGGACTCGCCGTCCTTGAACTTCATTGATTCGAAGTCAGCGCGCAATTTCTGCACCTTGGCCTCGCGCACGCGCTCGACCCCCATCCGCATCATCTTCACAGCGTCCCATGCTTCCTTGGCAGTGTCTTTTACTGCCAGTGTCCGCAGCATCTCTGACGGCACGGCACGGAGTATGACGGACAGGACCATCCTGTCGTCGCGGTAGTCGGCTTTCCCGGGTTCGATCGCCTCCCACAGGCCTTGCGCCTGCATGTTGACTCTTATTAAGAGAGCCCAATCCGCGTAGTTGGTCCGTGTCAGCATGGGGTACTTGAAGGTGAATGACGTCGACGTCGTGGGGCCTTGCTCGTCGTTGGTTGCCATAGCTTTCTGTTCCTCAACCCGAGCTCTGATACCAAATGTAGTAAAAATAGCCCAGTAAAGAGGAAACAGGACACAAGTTTTGTGGAGGATGAATAACTTGGTGATTTTTATTGAATGAAATGGTAGCTATATATAGTTGAACATTTGATGTAAAGAGATAGACTAAATAATAAATATATCAAAGTTGTTTCAACAAACAACTTATCAATCTAAACCAACTAATAATCTAAACCAACTAAACAATCTAAACAAACTAACAAGATTATCACCAACATACGTCACCTGGAGAAATTCCAATATTTATAACTCGAATAAGATTACAAGATTGACAAAAATCAATGTTGAACCCTTTCTCCTAATAGGTTCAACCCCCTTACCACTTTCAAGAAGAAAAACAGAAAATTACAATTGAAATCACTCACCAACCCCGTAGCAATTTTTCTGAGCAAAAACGACTTCTCGATCAAATCTTCTCCTTCCGTCTTGGATGGTGAAGTACTAAGAGAAAAGCACGGACTTTCTCTTAGATTTTCTGTGGACGAGCACCCCGAATATCCAACTTGTGCTATATTTTTTGTGCCTCCACCCCACAACCCATATATATAGGATGAGAAAATCCTATTCTAGGTCATAATAGGATTTCTTAAATAGGAAACTCCTATTATACTAAAATAGCTACTTATATTTCAAATTGGACTCAAACAATATGTCATAATAAGATTTCCTAAATAGAAATCATATTATACCTAAAACTACTACTCATAATCCTGACTGGACTCCAACAATCTCCCCCACCAGTCTCATGAGAGGGTATTGTCCCGATGGCTCCTCAACTGGACTCCAAGTCTGTTACCTCGAGACAGAGTTCCTGCTCCCCTATGCCACCGATCTCCAATCTCTCGAGCTGCTTTGCATCTTCCTTTGTCTCCAACTCCTCGACCGTCACGGCGATGCTAGCTGTCAAGTGTAACACCTCATGCACCAATGGGATCCTGCCAGCATCAATGATACGGCTAAGACTGAACTCCCTGACGATCAGCCTCACCGTGAGTCTTGGCTGCATGTCCCCGACTTTCGTCTTCCACTGGAACGTACTACCGTTGCAACGAGCTTCTTCACCCTTGGTTGGCCGAACCAAGCGGACGGTGTGGTTCCCTCGAGACTCGGACTCATGAACCTGTCAACCTTCGTGTCTGATACTGAAGCTCCCCCGTACAAGTCTCCTCGAGAAGAACATCATGCACTATGCACGCTGTCGATGACCTACAGCTCCCTCGAAACTGTGTGAATGGAGATACACCCGCCTCTGATGTAGTTTGCTGCACACCTTGATCTCCTCCCTGGCTTCGAACTATTGTTGAAACCGATGTTGCTCCGTGAAGCTTTGGCAAACCACTTGTCCCCAAAACCGGATCCGTGGAACAACCCCACCTAGAGACCGGCCAGCTGTCATGGAACCGACAGACTGACTCTCAATCTTTGGCTCATTATCATTCGTCGTTTTGTCTCGATGAACCGAATCCTCTGTAATCCTCAAAGTATCTCGAAAATCATCCTCAGCAAGTTTTCGACGATCCACTAGCTCCTGACGAACAACCCTCGAGCTTATGTCCGGTGTATGTGGCCTGCATATACGACTCAGCGGCTTGAGCCTGTACATGCCACAACACAAATCTTCTCGAGCCAACTGTTGAGAACCCTTCATAAGCATCCAATCTTTGTCCCCAAACACCCTGCGACAGCCATTATCCGCCAGTCTTCCTACCGAAAACAAGTATTGCAAACTCGGTATATGTCGCATAACCTTGAGAACGAGCTTTTCATCAAGCTCCGTTGTCAAGTGCACATCACCGGTGCCTACAACTGCAGTCGTCCCTTTGTTGTCCATCTTCACACGTCAAAACCTATCGTTGTGATATGACGTGAAGATACTCCTATATGGAGTGGCATGATATGACGCCCCCGTGTCCATAACCCAATTGTCATCATAACACATCACAAGGTTCCTCTGCGTTAGTTGATGCGATGATGAGATCTCCCATAGCCGTGAGATCCTCATAATCATCATTGCTTTGCCCTTATCAGCTTTGAGCTTCAAGCAGTTTCTCTTGATATGACCCATTTTGCCACAGTAATAGCAGCCCTTCTTGCGGTCCACAGTCGCAAGATCCCGAGAACTCCCCCATCTCTTCACCCGTGACTTGAGTCTTTCCTTCCCGCAGGAAGCCACCAGAGTGGACTCCTGCGACGATTCTACTTGTTTATGCTAGACCTCCTCGTTCAACAAGCTGCTTTTGACTGCCTCCATTGTGACAACTCCATCCGGAGCGGAGTTGCTCACCGACACCACCAACGTCTCCTAACTTTCCAATAAAGAACTCAAAAGCAGCAGGACCTGAAGCTTATCCTCAATCACCATCATCATCGCAGACAACTGATTGATGATGCTCTAAACCTCGTTCAGATGTTGTGCCACCGGTGCACCCTTCATGTACTTCGAGTTGACGAGTTGGCGAATAAGAAACGCCTTGTTGCCGGACGTCTTTCTTTCGTACCACGAATGCATCTTCTCCCACAATGCTTTTGTGTAACTCTCCATGAACATGTGGTAAAACACCGAATCGTACAGCCATTGGCGGATGAATCCTACAGCTTCCGATCTAGTCGTTTCTAATCAACAGCACATTTGACCGTCGGCTTGGTGCTATCACCCTCCAATAGACCATACAAGTCCTTGCACCAGAGTAGATCTATCATTGGCTTCCAAATCGTCCAGTTCTCCTCTGTGAAGGTAATCTCATACTAGTGTAAATCTGCTCTGTAGACAGTTGCCAGAACCAAATATGTTGCTCCGATACCACTTGTTGGACGCGCGAAAGCATTTTTCAAATCCACCTAAGTCAACCAACCCCGCCTAACGAACACCAAGCACAGATGAAGACAAGTATATGTCGGTGACTACGTCACCTGGACAAATTCCAACCTTTATAACTCAGATGAAATTACAAGATTGACAAAAACGAATGTTGAACCCTTTGGCCTAATATGTTCAACCCCCTCACCACTCTCAAGAAGAAAAATAGAAAATTACAATTGAAATCACTCACCAACCCCGTAGCAATTTTTCCTGAGAGAAGGCGACGACTCCTCGATCAGATCTCCTTCTTCCTTATGTCTTGGATGGCGAAGTCCTAAAAGCAAAGCACGAACTTTCTCTTAGATTTTATGTGGACGAGCACCCGAATCTCCAACTTGTGCTATATTCTTTGTGCCTCCTCCATAAACCCATATATATAGGATAAAAAAAAATTCTAGGTCATAATAGGATTTCCTAAATAGGAATTCCTCAAATAGAAATCATATTATACCTAAAACAACTACTCCTAAAGTGCACTCAAGTTTTTGATAGCCTTGGCACATTTTTGCAAGGATTTGATTAGATGATATTCGTACAAAACGTACGTATGAGGAGTAAAATGTGTCCAGAGTACTCGACATATATTGGCGAAAGGATTTGAATGATGTGTTGAACGCAAAAATATTTACAAGGATTTGAATGTTGTGCTGAACGCAAGCATTTATGAGATAGCACACAATGCGCTCAATTTTTCAAATGCACATTTTTCATAGAATTGCCCATTCTTCTCCGGCCAACACACTTTATGCTCCGACTTTGTTGTTCTCAACTTTTTTATTCAAGATCAAATACGAGTGCAACAAAACCAAGGTTACAAAAGAGCCTACAAAACAGTTTTAAGCTACTAGAGATATACAGAAAACTAAGCTAGCAAATAAATGTAAACTTAGGTTTATCAAGAAGCTCACAATTCATGGGTTCACTCGGTTGGCAATATGTACTTGCATACGGTTAAGTTCTAGCCAAATACCAACACTACCAAGTCACCCAAGGCCAGGGCCAAGCTCGGCTGCTGCTCTCAGCTGGGGAAGAAGTGAAGAAGGAAAGAGAAATAAAAGGAAAAAAAAAAGTGAAAGGAAGAGAAAGGTTGAGGATATATAGAAAAAGCTATGATTATAGGCCATTGGATCATAATTCATGCCCCTCACCCGGGTTAATCACAGCCACACACAAGAAAACCAAGGGACCAACGGTCCAAAGCATGCAACTAAGAAAAATTTACAAAAACAACATAAACAATGCATGAATAACATAAAACATAAAGTAAGCAATTAAACATAAAACAAGCTATACACGTATAATACGCGTATCTCGGGTGCGTATACTAGAGCAGTAAGACGAGTCTCATATTTCATCTGATCCGTAGACATGGTTGTACCTTCTCTCTCGCGAACCTGAGAGCTCTGATACCAGTTGTTGGGACCAGAGCAAAGTCAAATATGCTATAATACCAAATGTTGGGACCAGAACGTCAATATCGCGCTCTGATATCGTGTCTAAAACTGATCACAGCAAAAACATTGGCTAACCCACTTAAGATAACCAACTTCCGTCTAACCCAAGCACAAAGCACAGATAGGAACAACATATATGGTCGGTGACTAGGACACCTGGACAAATCACAATCTATGTAACTCAAGTAAAATTACAAGATTGAATAAAATAAATGTTGAACCATTTGCTAATAGGTTCAACCCCCTCACCACACTCAAGAAGAAAAGACAAAAATTACAATAAAATCACTCACTCTTTACGTAGCGATCTCCCTGAAAGAATGTGACTAACTCCTCGATCAGATCTTCTCTTCTTTCTATCTTGGATGGCAAGTCCTAAGAAAAAAATATGAACTTTCTCTTAGATTTCATTTGGACAAGTACCATGACCCATATAAATGGGATAAAAAATCTACTATAGGCTTTAGGAAACCCTAAAAGTAGTCCACCAACATATCTGGTCGTCCACCAACATCCAACGGTGTAAATTAGAACCCAAAACTCATCATCCCCGACCGACACCGAACTCGGGCCGAGTTCGGTTGGCCCCTTGCCAACAGTTCTGGAACAAAAGCACCGAGTTTGGACCGAACTCGGTCAGGGACCGCACTTTAGCCGAGATCTGTCCCTGTCATCCAGACTTGATCCAGCAAACATAATATGTAAATGATCTTCTTGAGGATTTTTTTCATCTTCCTATCTTTTGATGTCATTCTCTGGTGGGAATACTCGTAAATTGTCGAGCTCTCCTGTACAATTCCATGATTCCATAACTCTTGTAGTAATCAACAAAATTCTCACATGATGACTACCACTGTTGGCTCTAAGGGATCGCACAACCGAGTATCACAAACTCTCGTGGAAGGCAAAGGAGAAATATGAATTTATTGGTATTGATAGTGCTTGTTACAACTCAAATAAAAGAGTTACAATTAGACTACTTAAATAGGTGAAAGCAAATAACTAATATGCCCTAAAGTTACTCCATACTTGGAAGTTCCATAGTTTAAAGTATCGGCCGATACCGATCCGATACGGCCGATACCGATACAGTTTGGCATGTCCCGATCCGATACCGACCGATACCCGATACTGACCGATACCGACATTAGAGGTCTCTTTTCCAGTCAATTCGGCAAAAAAATTTGAATTAAAAAGACCAATTAGAAAGGATGTAAAAGCATAGTAAGGTTGTAAAAACATATAAAAGAGAAAAATTTATCTATCACATATAAATCAATCGACAAGGATGACTACTATTTCATTCAATATCAAAAATACTAAGAAACAATACTGAAAATACTTTAAATTATGCATAAATGTATATAATATATTCTCTAAAATGTTAATAATTTACTAATAGTTGTTTGCTTTCCGATACCAAAAAATCCGATACTCCGATCCGAAACCGCCGATACTGTCGATCCCGATACTCATAGGAATGGTCCGATACCGATTCCGATACCGATACTTTGAACCTAGTTGGAACTACAATGTAGGATCTGGACCTACTCTCAAGGGTACCACTTCAACTACTAATAAGGACTTGGTCCTTAGAGAGAATAGGTCACATGCCCAGAGTTACTTCCTGATTATTGCTCACATGCTCCCCCCTAATCTGGACTTCACTCTGAGAGATCCTTGACTCCCTTAAACTAGATTTGATCAAGGTTGATAACTCCAAGCACCTGCTGTATCTCAGCAAATTTCACTTTGGTGAGAGCCTTCGTGAGAATGTCGGCACGTTGCTTTTCAATGCTCACGAACTCCACCTTTATCTGCCCTCTTTCAACACACTCGCGAATGAAATGGAAGCGAGTATCAATGTGCTTACTGCGCCCATGAAATACTGAATTCTTCATCAGCGCAATTGCAGAATTGTTGTCGACATAGAGCGTGACTGGCTTAGGTTCGCGGCCAGTCATTTCACTAACTAGATTCCTCAGCCACAAAGCTTGACACGCTGCAGCCGTTGCCGTCATGAACTCAGCTTCACAAGAGGACAACGCGACAGTTTTCTGCTTCTGAGACGTCCAAGTGATTAGGTTCTTGTTGAGGTAGAACGCCATTCCGCTGGTGCTCCTCCTGTCGTCGATATCTCCGGCTAGGTTGCTATCGGTGAATCCGTGCAGTTCATCTTCACCATGTCCTCTTCCATACATGAGTCCATACTCAAGTGTTCCCTTCACATATCTGAGGATCTGTTTCACAGCCTGGTGATGCATTGTTGTTGGCTTCTCCATGTACCTACTCACCATTCCGACAGCATAACAAAGGTCCGGGTGAGTATGAGTTAAGTACCTGAGACAGCCAATGATTCGCCTATATTGCGTCGGATCGACTGGTGTTCCTTCAAGGTTCTTGCTGAGTTGCAGTTTAGCTTCTCTGGTTGGATTGCAATCTCCCATTCCAAACTGCTGCAAAACTCTCTTCGCATATGCTGATTGCTTCAGTATAATGCGATCACCCTGTTGGTCTACCTCTATACCAAGGTAGTAAGAGAGTAACCCAAGATCACTTATCTCAAATTTCTGCATCATCTGCTGCTTGTAAACCTTTACTGCAGTTGCTCTTGTGCCTGTGACGATTAAGTCATCAACGTACACTCCGACAATGAGTGCACCCTCCCTATTGCTCCTTGTGTACACAGCATGCTCTTGAGTGCATCTGATGAATCCCAGCTCCTTTAAGCAGTTGTCCAGGCGTGTGTTCCAGGCCCTCGGTGCTTGTCGCAAGCCATAGAGAGCCTTGGACAGCCTGTACACTTTGTGCTCCTGGTTCTTGACGACGAAGCCTTCAGGTTGAGCTACATATACCTCCTCTTTGAGGTCACCATTCAGAAACGTAGATTTAACGTCCAAATGGTGAACCTCCCATCCGTGCTGGGCTGCGAGGGCAATGATCAAGCGAACTGTGTCGAGTGTCGAGTCTGGCAACTGGAGCAAATACTTCATCAAAATCAACTCCATGTTGCTGGACGTAGCCCTTTGCCACAAGTCTTGCTTTGTGCTTGAGGATCTTGCCTTTACTGTCTCTCTCCACCTTGTATACCCATTTTAAACCGATGGATTTGTGCCCAGATGGTAACTCAATAAGCACCCAAGTCCCATTCTTCTCGATGGCTTCAACCTCCTTCTTCATAGCTTCTCGCCATTCATGTTCAAGTGTAGCTTCTTGAAAATTTGCCGGCTCTTCAGCCGACAAAAACAACATCTCTGGATCAAGAAAGGTCTCCTCAGTTTCAGCATATATGTCAACAATTGAGCGGTATCTCCTTGGCTCATTCGAGTCTATCGTCGGTGTGGGTGAGCCGCTCGAAGTTGTGGCCACAGCTTGTGGTGTAGTAGGCTCCCTTGATGCCATTGCCGCTCCGTGCGTCATAGGTGTTGCCGCATCTCCTATGCCCTCTGGCGTGTGCATAGCTGCGCCCACTGCTCTCTGTGGAGTGATCACTGTCTCGACAACAGGATCTTCGACTGAGAGTTCTACCCAGCCTTGTGGTTCGGTACCATCACCATTGTTCCAATCCCATCTCCTTTCTTCCTCGAACACAACATCCCTGCTCACATGGATCTGGCTACGTTGAGGATTATAGAGACGGTGTGCTTTGCAGCCCTCTTCCACGCCTAGGTACACCAATGGCGTGCTTCGGTCATCAAGTTTCTTATGATGAGGACCTGCAGTCTTCATGTGTGCGACACATCCAAACATCCTTAAGTGTTCGAGGTTTGGTTTTTTACCAGTCTAGGCTTCATACGGCGTGAGCACACTGAGAGCTTTAGTTGGCAACCGGTTGAGCAGGTACACAGCATGTCTGACCGCCTCGCCCCACATACTTCCAGGAACATGCATGCTCTTGAGCAAGCTCCTTGTTATAGCCATCACGGTGCGATTCTGACGCTCTACTACGCCGTTTTGTTGTGGTGTATATGGTGCGGTGAGGTGCCGTTGTATGCCTTCGCCTTCACAGAAGCTTGTGAATTCCTTGGACAGGAACTCACCTCCTCGATCAGTTCTTAGTGTCTTTATCTTGCTGTCACATTCATTCTCCACAAGAGACTTGAATTTCTTGAAAGCATTAAAGGCATCACTCTTTTCTTTGAGCATATATACCCACATCATGCGACTGAAGTCATCAACAAGTAGAAGAAAGTACTTGTTACCAGCAAGTGTAGTGGGTGTAATCGGGCCGCAAATGTCAGCGTGCACAAGTTTCAGTGGCCTCTCAGCTCTGAAGCTTGCCTGCAGAGGGAACGGTAGTCGTGCTTGTTTTACGATGAGGCACCCTTCACAGAGCTGGTTTGGATGCGAAATCTTCGGCAGCCCGGTGGCCATTCCCTTCTCTGCCATCATCTTGCGCGCGAAGAAATTCACGTGCCCGAGCCTTGCGTGCCACAACCAGGCTGGGTCTTGTACGTTGGCCATTAAACATATCGGCCTGCAAGATTCAAGAGATATCTTGTACAGGCGGTTAGGTGATCTCCTCACCTTCATCAGCAGAATGTCGTTCCTGTCGTACACCCTCAAGTAGGAACCGACAATCTCCACCTTGCTTCCATCTTCTGTTAATTGACCAAGGCTCAATATATTACTTCTTAAACTTGGAATGAAGTATACCTCCGACAGAAGACGTTGTTCGCCATTCTTGCATTGGAACATGATTGATCCCCTGCCCTCAATCTGTACGGTTGAGCCATCACCGAACTTGACACGGCCGGTGATGTCCCGATCAAGGTCCTTGAACTTTCCTCGGTGGCCCGTCATGTGGTTGCTAGCGCCATTGTCGAGGTACCACACATCGGTGTCGGCCTGCGCTTCTCCAGCACTGCGCAAGTCTGGTACTATCTTCCCTTCATTGAGCATGACGAGGTCAGGCGTCTCCTCCTGAGTCTCTCCCAACAGCAATGCGTCCTCCTCGTCTTGCGCTCGTGCGAGGTTCGCCTCCTCATCATGACGTTTGTTGCGACACTCCGACGCATAGTGCCCATAGTTTTCACAATTGAAGCACTTGATTTTTGATTTGTCACGGTTGGAGCTTGAACCGCGAGTCCTCTCACCCTCCTGATGTTGCACTATTTGGCCGCCACGACCACCCCTGCCGCGCCAGCGGCCACGTCCACGGGGCTTGCCACGGCCCCGGTCGTCGCTAGAGTGCCCCTTTCCGCTCGACGACAAATCAGCGCCGCCTTCTTCGATCGTGCCTGCCACTCAGCGTGAGTAAGCAGGAGTTGTCCGTTGTTGCTCTCGCCTCGACCACGTATATGTTCTTCGTACGCTTTGAGGCGGCCGATCACTTCCTCGACCGGCATGATCTCCACATCCACAAACTGCTCGATCGCAGCAACGACTTGCAAGTACTTGTCTGGGACGGAGACGAGCAACTTATTGACGATGACAACGTCCTCCATCTTGTCTCCCAATCCACGAATCTTGTTTGCGAGGGTCGTCAATTTTCCCGCAAACTCATCGATGGAATCTGTTCCCTTCATACGCAAAACCTCGAACTCACTCTTCAAGGTTTGAATCCTTGCCTTCTTCACCCGATCTGTGCCAAGGTACATTGTCTTCAGGCTTTCCCAAGCTTCCTTAGCCGTTTTGTGCTTGGCTAGCTGGAGTAGGATCTCCTCGGGGACAGCTTGAAAAATGCACGCCAACGCCATCTTGTCTCTCTTCTTTTCTACGACCACCCCGGCCGCGGGTTCAATGGCGTCCCAAACGCCTTGAGCCTCCATGAAGACCTCCATCTTGATCGTCCAAGTGGAGTAGTTGACAGATGTCAGCATCGGGTAGTGCAAGGTTATGCTTCCCTCCTTTGTTGCTGGCGCCGTCGAGTGCTCGACAATTGACATCTTATTGAGTCGATGGTACTTTGGCTTAAAGCTGGCTCTGATACCAGATGTTGGCTCTAAGGGATCGCACAACCGAGTATCACAAACTCTCGTGGAAGGCAAAGGAGAAATATGAATTTATTGGTATTGATAGTGCTTGTTACAACTCAAATAAAAGAGTTACAATTAGACTACTTAAATAGGTGAAAGCAAATAACTAATATGCCCTAAAGTTACTCCATACTTGGAACTACAATGTAGGATCTGGACCTATTCTCAAGGGTACCACTTCAACTACTAATAAGGACTTGGTCCTTAGTGAGAATAGGTCTCCTGATTATTGCTCACAACCACAACATTAAAAGGCATGGTAAAAATTGAGCAGTACTCTCATAGGAAACCAGAGGTAGTGTCGACGGAATAGCTAGGAGTAATAGTTAGAAATATAGGTAGATGTAAACGAGGTCAAAATTCGTACTTGAATTAAAAAAGGTTGTGGCATTTGCAGAATATGTGTTGTGTCAGAGCATATTCATAACTTCTTTTTCTTTCTTTCTTTCAGTAATCCATGATAAAGATAAGCATCCCAATTGAATACATAGAAACGTTCACGCAGTAGCTATAATAATAAGAGTGAAGTAATAAATATGGATTAAGCAAAGGTATAGGATTGGTTCACTTCTTGAGGAGGAGGGGACCGACGTTGTCGCCGGTCTCCTTGTTGTGCTTCACATGGCTCCCGTCGCAGAGAGGAAAGGTCCCTGATCTCCAGCACCTGCACATCCATCCACGAATCAATTCAATTAAATTGAACGAGAGAGAGAGAGAGAGAGAGAGAGAGAGAGAGAGAGAGTGTGTATATATATACCTGCAGTAGGGGGTGAGGGGTTTCGAGAGGTCGGAGAGCTGTACGTTGTCGACAACCTTCTGCTCCTCCTTCCGGATGCTCGGATTGATTCCTCCTTCAGCTCGAACCACCAGCGCGGATGTGCGGTTCCCAACCGGAAAATTTTTCTTCTGCTGCTTGTTTTTTAGAGTATAGGCAGATGGACTGTAACAAAATCCAGCAGCAGCAGTCACAGCGGAGGATTCCATCGTTGCTTTGAGCGGTCGACTTTTCTACAGCAGCAGGGACTATTTCTCCTCCTCTACGTTTGTTCCAGTGGGTAGGTAGGAGATTTGGGATGTGTGGAGACCACGGGCTCTTTTCTCATCACAGCTCAACGGGATAAATGAAGGGCCGGCTATAACGAGTGACAGCTCATAATTTTTTTTGGTTCCTAGCTAGTCCAAAAAAAATTTATACATTTTTTACTCAAAATTTTACTTAGAACTAGCTAAAAAATTTATTTAGAACTGTCAAAATTTTCAATTTTGACATATCTTCCAATAAGTTGGACTATAGACTGTCAAAATTTTGACAATCCTAAATAATGTATGCAGTTCAATGGACTGTCAAAATTACAGTCCTAATAATTTTTGGACTAGTCCTGAGTAAAATTTTGAATAAAAAATTTATAAAAAAAATTGGACCAGTCCTAAGTCATTTTGGTAGTGTCTTTATCAAAGCTTTTTTCCCCCTCTAGAGGAACCTGAGAAGTCATATGTATGATTTCTTTCCTGTGTTTTGCTTTTTGCTTTTTTACCTTTTACATTGTCTCTTTGGTTTACGGAATTATTAGAATGGAAAAAAAATCGTCCTCGCGCTCCTACGTCGAAACTAATATGTTCCAAATACGTATATCGGGAACGGGAAGTGACATCTCTACCCACCTTAGAAAATTTTCGTCATCAGAATTTAATCCCAAGGCTAGCTAGAGAAATCAGAACAAACACTATACTAAGTACATGCACATCTACACATGCAATCAATCCTATAATGAAGAAACGTAATATCAAACTGCATAAGTGAACGAATCACGAGATTCGAGATACGAAGGCATAGAAGCAATTATACCTTCCGAGTTGAAGAGGTGTAGATACCAAGACTGGATATCGTCATGGTGCTCCTACATCGACTCTCCCAAAGGGTGATGACCACAAGCAACCCGCACAAAATAAATAGTTCGATTCTTGAGCACCTTCTCCCTTTGGTCCAAAATGGATATGGATTACTTCTCGTAAGACAAGTCGGTACCAACGAGTAGCTCGGAATGGTCAAGGATATGGCTCAGATCTGGGACATACCAATGCAACTGAGACACATGAAATACATCGTACACCTCAAGTGGCGAAGGTGGAAGGGTAAGACGATAAGCAACATAATCTCCCCCCGTGATGTGGTGAGAGATATCAACCCGACTGCTTGGTCTTGAGTTGGTGGAAGGTTAACAACTTCCATTGTCGCCCTGGGGATCGGGATCACTCCGTCCTGGGCCTTTGTTGCCGAAAAGTCGCCGAACTAGAGAGACATCATGTTGGCGGCATGTGAACTCCCTCACCCAAAATAGGTATTTTGTGTATATTTTATATTATTATATTTATTATAGATGTTGAATTTATTTAGAGTATTCTCTTAGTTAATTAGAAAATAAATTTTTTTAGTATATTTACTTATATAAATATTTATTTAGAATTATTTTTAGGCTATTTTAGATTATTGAGATTTTTTTCATAATTTTTAGTTAATTAAAAACTAGTAACACTAATTTTCTAGGACTTTGAAGAATTTATTTTATGTTCAACTTAATTAAAAATATCCCAAACTTTTATTTTAGGTTCTAAATAATAAAATATATTTTCTAGAATTTTTTGGGAATTTTCTGATTATTTTTAGCATTTATTTTGAGTTAATTATGAAAAACTGAATTAAAAACTAATTTCTGAAAAAGAAAACCCAAAAAATAATTAATTCTGCCCAGTCAGCAAACAGTGGGCCCACCTGTCAGCCTCCCGCAGCGAACAGTGTCGGGCCCGCCTGTCAGTGACCGCGGGATGGGTGCGACCCGAGCCGAGCCGACCTCGAGCCGAGCCGAGTCAGAGTTCGACTCGGACTCAGCTGAGCCGAGCCGGGTCAAACCATGATCGTTCGATTTGGGCGGGGCTGCGAGGATGTCACGCCCCGATCTCCCGCAGGCAATCGGCCGTTCCCGCTAGGCGGGAATCACCCTCGCCAGCGCTCCCGCGGAACGATCGCTTAACCCATCCGGGCGTGATGCCGCACGAGCGTGATCCACGCCCGTACAAGGCCATGGTTCATTGGCTGGCGGCAAGAGTTCTAAGCCACAGAGTCGCACAGATTATCCGAGAGCAGCAGAGTTTAGGAACGCATAGCGATCGGTAACAGGTTCACTGAGTCGACAATATAGCGGAAGCATCGAAACAAGTAAAGTAATCTCTTTATTGATATGAAACATGTATTACAGGCGGCGTATAACCGAGATTACAAGTCGCTCAAGCCTCTCTCTCTGAAACAGTAAAAGCGTGCCAAGTGGCTACAACTGTGGAATGATTGTACAGGCGATGGTCAGGCGACGCTCCAACATTATGTCTTGTATATGTGCTTCAGTCCCGGACGCACCATTGCAAGGCTTCAGAGGGAACTCCTGGCCTTTGCACGCACGAAGGAGGCGTCCGCACCGAACGAGGTTCTCCCGCACCCTGCATATCAAACTGGTGGATTATCAGTACATTGAATGCACTGGTGGGGAAGCTACTCGCCCGCTCAACAAATCCAAACACGTAATACAGGTTCCGTGCACAACTATTAAGTTGTCTTTC
The DNA here is from genome assembly GCA_036927795.1 of Iris macrosiphon. Classification (NCBI taxonomy): domain Eukaryota; kingdom Viridiplantae; phylum Streptophyta; class Magnoliopsida; order Asparagales; family Iridaceae; genus Iris; species Iris macrosiphon. The sequence goes on along the minus strand of JAYESA010000010.1, from coordinate 140,977,304 downwards.
TAGTTGCCTTAGGATCAGTTTCATGCAGATATTGAATAGCCTATCGTGTCGGGCAGTGCGCCGTGCGATGTTAGAGGAAACACGGCGAGACTCACCAACTTACCATCTCCTTCCCTGTCCAAGGCAAACATTGAGGCAAATAGTATAAATTCGAGCAGAGGCATGTATAAACATTCAGGAGGCAAGCATATACAACATGCAAATATGAGAGTCATTGAACGGGACAGTATTTGGTGTGCTCAGTTGTTCTTGATGCAATGACTCGCACGCGGATAGCCGCTAAGCGAGGATGACTTATCTATATGAACATGAGTCGCTGGCATAGCCATAAAGGACTAATCCCAGACGAGAATGGAACGCAACGAGAGCAAACGATGCGCTACGAACCATCTCGCCCGTACACGATAGATTGTACATGAAGTAGTCCAAGGCCAAGATGGAATGCAACAAAGTACACGATGCGCTACAAACTATCTTGTCCGCACACGATGGACTACACACGTGATGTGGTCCCAGGAAAGTGGAATGCAACGTAAGTACATGAGGTGCTACAAACCACTCGCCCGAACACGAGGGACCACACAAGAGTTCCATCCGGATCGGATCGGCCCCAGCGCTCCGGTGACCGTCCGTGGAACTATACCTCATTTTCGAGTTATCCGCGACATGCACTTTCTTTTTGGGTCATTCAATTATCACGAGATACACGAGAACACGAGAACACGCGTGCACTTTGAACAAGAGAACACGAGAACACGAGTGCACGGGAACACGAGTATACGAGTACACGGGATACTTGGATCTTGTTCTTTGTACAATAACTTGTCTTGATGCATTCCCCTGGTTCGGGGCTGCCTGGTGACCTAACGGTCCTGGATACTTGCAGGGTCAATCATACACGGAACGACTACTGAGTAGTCTCTCGGAGTTGGATGAAAACACGGCAACATTCAAGCAGACAAGCATGCGTTTCTAGGTACATAAGCAGGCACGTTGCTCGGGCCCAAAGGTAGTCCGAGAGATAAAACCGTTAAGGGACTTAGCATGCGAGGGTCTGAATATAAGCAGTATTTCCTTTTCCATGTTCTAGCAAGCAATATGAGTTGGGATCATTCCCTTAGCTAGGTGCATTGGATTTATTAGCATGCAGGGGGTGATTCACCTAGCGACTAGCATATATGATTCCAGGTTTTATGTGTGCTGGCTAAGCAAAGACAAGTTCACCGTAGCCACCCACCTTAGCGATGATTCGCCTCGGTAGAGCGATACGTCTGAGCGAGCCTCTGAAAGTCCAAGCCGGATTCCTGTAGGGGCAAGTCTGGATATCCTTTGCTTCTTGATCGAGGCAAAGCGGGTCGGGACAGCTGCACGATTGCCGTTTGAGACGGTAGTCCGCTTGAGCGGAACGGGGTGTTACAGAGGATGGCTGACACGTGTCAACTCCGAGCCGCGGCTGCACTCTCTCTCTCCTCTCTATATATAATAGTTTAAGTTATTTTCTAGGGTTTTTCTTGAGCCAATTTTTGGAGAATTGCCATCTAGGGTTCCTTTATCTTCCAGAAGCCATTGCGCATAGCTCCGGACTCCAAACGAGGCCTAATTTTTTGTGTTAGAACGATATTGAGGTTAGATTTTTGATTATATAAATTGTTTTATGAAATTATGAGTATTAAATTCTGGAAAATTCGTAGAGCACAGCATGTCCGAAAATAGATGTGTTTTGATGTTTTTGCGATTCCGGGAGAACCAGGAATCATAATCATGAACCGTTTGAAGTTTCGGAAAGCTAATGTCTAGATAATTGACATATATTTTTCCAGAATTTAATTCGAATTATTTATATACTATTAATTCTGTAGAACTTCTAGGTTAGAATTTAACCATCGGTGCACAATACAAAATTTGTATGTGCCATAATTCCCAAACGAATTTGAATTCGGACGAGCCGTAAATTCCAACATATTTTTGATGCTGAAATCTACAGGAAATTATGCATGAAAGTTGAATTTGTGTTGGTTGACTTTTCGGTCAACAGATCGCCTCGATTTGCGTGCCATGAGTCTCGAGTTGATAAAATTCAGTTCTTTGGACAAAATTTAGAAATTAACATAAAAATCAGAATAATAAGATTAAAATAGGATTTAGAGTAATTATTCCAGAATTAAATAAATTAAAATAAATTATCTTTTGACGTGATAAATTTGTAATACATAGGCTATTTGGACTGTGACTTGGACTCTGATTCATACCAGCAGCAGGACCCCAGGCGAGTACATTCTCTGACAGTGTTCCAGTAGGACGTAGTATTTAGCCACCACGATTAGTTTACATCAGACCCTGAGTCGGAGAACCCAACGCGCGTTCGTATATTTACATGTACGCAAATATTATTCAGTTTGGTATATATATTTATGTACGTAATTACTATATGTATTCCAATAATTATATAAATAAATTGATGGTTATATTATTATATAGTTATATGAATATATATGTAAGTAAATGCTAATTGATAATTATGACTAAATATTCAGACTGTACGACCCTAGGACACCGTGGACTATCCCATACTTACCTTGACCATGTTGACCCTAAGAACTTGTGAATTTGTCCGCCTTGCGTACATTAACGTACTGGCATAGACACCTGTCAGTTGACTGATTTCGTACAGTACTTGAAGATACGACACCCGTGTAATTCAACGCGCAATTGACCGTGTTAGATGACTAGTATTGCCCCTAGTATACCCCATGAGTCAAATGTAAATGTGGTTGTGTATGTGCTAGTATAAAGACTAATGATTCTATTGTATTATATTTATGTGTACATAGGATATTGGATTTGTTCTGCGCGATTTCTGGAGCAGATTATTGGTACATTGCAACTTCCTTGCCAGGCAAGTATACATTGCCATTGTACTGTTATTTATATTCCATATGTTACATGCATCTTTATTTTCTGTCTTTATTTCATATATTTTAACTGTTATATAAAATACGCGTGACGGTGTCTTTGCGATATATTTTTATTTATGTATTTACATTGACCTTGTTTATGAGACTACCCCATTATCATATAGCATCATTAGATTCATTGGCCGTGACACAATTGTTACACGAGTTATGAGTCTCATATAGATCATGGACTTGCGTGCAGGTTTGGCCTCCTGTACGTGTGGGCCGTTCGTTAGGAATAACTGCTGTTAGAAACTTTGCATGCTAGTAGACTTAACAGTTATTAGAGGTCTAGGGACATAGCCTATTGTAGTACGGTGGTCCCATCCTTGTCCTTGTTTGGTTGCAGGATTGGGCTAAGGTACTAAGAATAGGCTATGAACCAAATAGTGTCATGGATGTGACATGCTTAGAGCATGGGGTGGGGAGAACAACAAGTACCGCATTTGAGCTCCTTTATACTTTTTCCTTCTGTAACCCGGAAGCTCCGCTGGAGATACGGCGGTGATGACCCCTATACTACTTGGCGGGCCTCCGCCGTTCAAAAGACGACGTACCTTTGAGGCCCCTGGTTCTCCGAGAGAGTCATGCCAATCCCAGTTTTCAGCCAGATAGCTCACTTGTGGGAAAAGTTGTTCTTAACTGCATTCACTTAGATGGTTAGGTGACCCCTTTGGATATTTATTTCAGTACTTTATTGGCATGTGTTTAAGTATCTTGTTATGTCCCTCTGAGGACCTGGTCTCCTGCCAGGTGTATCTGTTCTTGAGTATTTGCAGGAGCGCAGATTTGGATGGCTATATGCTTCGTGGATGTCTTCTCTTCGAGCCATGATTGATAGCTGGTATTCTTATATTGTGTTTGTTGTGGTGTACTTATATTATATTTGTCCTTATATTCGAGTTGGTAGTGGATTTATTTCCATCCAACTATCATCCTTAGATACTTATTTGAGATCTAGTTTCATAGATACTGGTTATTTATTTATATTTAATTTTCTGTGGATGAGATTTAGATTATACCCTGTGATTTATGATAGATTTATACCACATGTGGATTGATATTCATATTACATCGTACGTATGGATTTGGTTTCCATATATTGGAGTTGCCATATCTATGCGGCTGGCATGCTTACGTGTCCTAGTCCTCTACGTATTTTTGGGACTGGGACGTGACATATTTTTGTGGTGGCCCATGCAGGTCGAGAGCATATTATCTCGGTTACGTTACTGTACCGAGCAAGCCTGCACCTAGGAATAGAGTATAGGATCTCATCCACAATTGACTATGACTCATTCCTTTCAATCTGTTCTATCTAAATAATCGCATTCTGCTTGATTCCTGTGTTTCTCTAATAGTTCCTTGAGTATGGCATTCTCCTAGAATATAGAAATCCTTGTTGTAGATGATAATTAGGGTAACATACCTATTAAGAATATGACTAGAGTATTGACACATCATTAAATTAGAATACCTAATGAACCCTAGCGTCCCTTATCTATAGATTGGTTTACCATTACCCCTTGATGTATTTATAAAGACTTGAGAGTATTATAAACACTACTAGGATTAGTTTAAAATTTGACCATAATGTTTGACCCTAGTATTGAGGAACCAATAGAAAACCAAAATTGAATATTAGGACTGAACCTAACCTTCGCAGTTAGATAAGTATTGGAGAACTAAATTTAGGTTCTTGTCTTGAGATAAGCAGACAGTACCTTAGAAAGCCAAGAGCATTGAATATAGTATTTTCTTGATCATACCGCAAACGCAGAGAGTAGCGTAGCATCTCCCCTTAGGAAACCTTGACATTATCTATAGCCTCTCTATTTTATTTCATATATTGTTCCCCTGAAACCCTAGCGCTCGCTACTTGTGCGACGACTAATCATGTTTTCTCTTCTTCATCTTTTAACTCGTGTCACCTGATCCTCCTGATAGTAGGCCAAGTAATTTTATCCTTTGTTAAGGATATATAGTTTGCTAGGATTATAGTTGTAGTCTTGAATTTGAACATTTTGTGCTTGGTAGTTAAAGTTTGATAAGTTGAGTTGTTCTTGCAGACTGCGACCCGATGATTATCCCTTAGTGTTAAATCACGTAATTTGTACCCTTACCTCGATACGAGTTAGACCCCTTTCCCCCCTTAACGGCTAGTAACTCTTCTATCCCTACGATTGACACCTGTTCTATGAGCACTATGATTAAGACGTAAGGTGACCCTTACCTATATAATGCAATAGGAGACCCTAATAAGAGTTTCTGTTCTATGTACATGTGCAAGGTTATTTTTGTAGGATCCTCTTAGGACTGTCACAGTACTAGTTTAATTCTTTTAAGTTGGGTAGTATGTCTCACAACCTAGTATCACATAGTCCACTTGACCCATCGAGCTAGTGTAACTGAATGACATTAATTGTATGCTAGCATAAGACGACAGTGTTTATTCAGACAATAGAATTTAGAGGTCCTTGCCCCCATTTGGTCGACTAGCGACATAGACAAGGAGGTTGTATGATAACTATAGAGATTTGTAGAGTCTTTATTATTATTGCTTATTCTATTTTTTGTTTTGTTTTTGTGAACTTGAATTGACTTGTACCTCCTTTCATCATCATCTAGCGTACCTATAATTGTTGTACCACCTTGACTTATGCCGCTATTATAGCCTAGTTTTGCAAGCTTATTCTTTCATCAAGCTTGTTCACTATATATGTATTAGTGGATGCATACATTAATACATTTCAGAATCAGTGTACTACGGTCTGATCAACCATAGTGCGCGTGGTTCGCCCTTCGTATAACTACTTTACGTGGATTGAGATATCTAGTGATTAGTAGATGAATGAACTTGCCCTCTAGATATGTCTGAGCATATCGTATCCGTTACATAACTGTACCGATGCGAGCATGTGGATAGGCATTACCAAAATAAGATTTTAATCCACAACTGCCTTGACAATTTCCATTGAATTCTTTAAACGTCTTGACCCCCATACTACTAATCGATTACCTCCCCCTTGAACTCTTTATTATTGTTTTCCGTCTTCCCTTATTTCGGAAAGACGAAATCTCGTGCTGGGTATAAATTTTGATACACAGAGAGTACTAGATATACCCCATAGGTCGATCACATACTTGAGGATTATTCTTTCATAATTAAGGACATATCATATAAGATATAATTGGCATGGAAGTTTTGAGGATTGAATGACATGAGTAAAACAAATTAAGGAATATTTTCTTAATGTATATAGCCTTATGTGATAGATGGGTAAATTATAAGTTGGGTAGCAGTGCATTGTCAACTAGAGAGAAATTTCTTTTAGATTGTGATCGAGTAAGATTAGATTGGGAGAGGTTCAAGCCATTTTAATTTTGAGAAATTTAGAAGAATGACTAAGATGATGAGGATTAATGAATTGATATTGAGGACCCAATATTTATACCTTAAGTACATGATTTAAATTTTTTGAACAATGAAGGTAGAATCATCAATTTAAATTTGGAGGATAAATATAGAATTTCAGACTTGAACATTGGTGGACTGCGTTTAAATTATTTTTCAATTTGATGATTTGAATTAAGAATTAAAATTTTGGTTGGACTACCTATTGGAAATATTGAGGTTGTGAATGGAATATAAAAGTTGAAGCATACAAAAATTTATAAGTGAAAAATAGGAATGATAATGGACTCAAATTACTTCTAGAGAAAATTATGATAGTTAAAGATCGTGAGGAAAATTTAATTGCGTATTTAAATCTTGAAGATGTTATATGGATTCGGATATGGATAATTTGGAAAGGCGAGAAGAGATAACCATAGGTTGAATTTTGATTTGAACAATGATTATCTTAATTTTGAAGTGATCACGATAGATTTGAATAGATTTTGTTATTTAAATTTTTGGAAGAGATTGCGATTGACGTACCTTATGTACGAATGTGAAGGATTTAACAAATTATGCCTTATTTTAATTTCGAGGACAAAATTGTTTTAAGTTGGGTAGATTGTAAACTCCCTCACCAAAAATAGGTATTTTGTGTATATTTTAAATTATTATATTTATTATAGATGTTGAATTTATTTAGAGTATTCTCTTAGTTAATTAGAAAATAATTTTTTAGTATATGTACTTATATAAATATTTATTTAGAATTATTTTTAGGCTATTTTAGATTATTGGGATTTTTTTTATAATTTTTAGTTAATTAAAAACTAGTAACACTAATTTTCTAGAACTTTGAAGAATTTATTTTATGTTCTATTTAATTAAAAATATCCCAAACTTTTATTTTAGGTTCTAAATAATAAAATATATTTTCTAGAATTTTTGGGAATTTTCTGATTATTTTTAGCATTTATTTTGAGTTAATTATGAAAAACTGAATTAAAAATTAATTTCTGAAAAAGAAAATCCAAAAAGTAATTAATTCTGCCCAGTCAGCAAACAGTGGGCCCACCTATCAGCCTCCCGCAGCGAACAGTGCCGGGCTCGCCTGTCAGTGACCGCGGGGTGGGTGCGAGCCGAGCCGAGCCGACCTCGAGCCGAGCCGAGTCAGAGTTCAACTCGGACTCAGCTAAGCCGAGCCGGGTCAAACCATGATCGTTCGATTTGGGCGGGGCTGCGTGGATGGCTGACACGTGTCAACTCCGAGCCGCGGCTGCACTCTCTCTCTCTCCTCTATATATATAATAGTTTAAGTTATTTTCTAGGGTTTTTCTTGAGCCGATTTTTGGAGAATTGCCATCTAGGGTTCCTTCATCTTCCAGAAGCCATTGCGCATAGCTCCGGACTCCAAACGAGACCTAGTTTTTTGTATTAGAACGATATTGAGGTCAGCTTTCTGATTATATAAATTATTTTACAAAATTATGAGTATTAAATTCTGGAAAATTCGTAGAGCACAGCATGTCCGAAAATAGACGTATTTTGATGTTTTCGCGATTCCGGGAGAACCAGGAATCAGAATTATGAACCGTTTAAAGTTTCGGAAAGCTAATGTCTAGATAATTGACATATGTTTTTCCCAGAATTTAATTCGAAGTATTTATATACTGTTAATTCTGTAGAACTTCTAGGTTAGAATTTAACCATCGGTGCACAATACAAAAATTGTATGTGCCATAATTCCCAAACGAATTTGAATTCGGACGAGCCGTAAATTCTAGCTTATTTTTGACGCTGAAATCTACAGGAAATCATGCATAAAATTTGAATTTGTGTCGGTTGACTTTTCGGTCAACAGATCGCCTCGATTTGCGTGCCATGAGTCTCGAGTTGATAAAATTCAGTTCTTTGAACAAAATTTAGAAATTAACATAAAATCAAAATAATAAGATTAAAATAAAATTTAGAGTAATTATTCCATAATTAAATAAATTAAAATAAATTATCTTTTGACGTGATAAATTTATAATACATAGGCTATTTGGACTGTGACTTGGACTCTGATTCATACCAGCAGTAGGACCCCAGGCGAGTACATTCTCTGACAGTGTTCTAGTAGGACGTAGTATTTAGCCACCACGGTTAGTTTACATCAGATCCTGAGTCGGAGAACCCAACGCGCGTTCGTACATTTACATGTACGCAAATATTATTCAGTTTGGTATATATATTTATGTACGTAATTACTATATGTATTCCAATAATTATGTAAATAAATTGATGGTTATATTATTATATAGTTATATGAATATATATGTAAGTAAATGCTAATTGATAATTATGACTAAATATTCAGACTGTACGACCCTAGGACACCGTGGACTATCCCATACTTACCTTGACCATGTTGACCCTAAGAACTTGTGAATTTGTCCGCCTTGCATACATTAACGCACTGGCATAGACACCTGTCAGTTGACTGACTGATTTTGTACGGTACTTGAAGACACGACATCCGCGTAATTCAACGCGTAATTGACCGTGTTAGATGACTAGTGTTACCCCTATTATACCCCCTGAGTCCAGTGTAAATGTGGTTGTGTATGTGCTAGTGTAAAGACTAATGATTCTATTATATTATATTTATGTGTACATAGGATATTGGATTTGTTCTGCGCGATTTCTGGAGCAGATTATTGGTACATTGCAGCTTCCTTGCCAGGCAAGTATACCTTGCCATTGTACTGTTATTTATATTCCATATGTTGCATACATCTTTATTTTCTGTCTTTATTTCATATATTTTAATTGTTATATAAAATGCGCGCGATGGTGTCGTTGTGATATATTTTTATTTATGTATTTGCATTGACCTTGTTTATGAGACTACCCCATTATCATGTAGCATCATTAGATTCATTGGCCGTGGCACAGTTGTTACACGAGTTGTGAGTCTCATGTAGATCACGGACTTGCGTGCAGGTTTGGCCTCCTGTACGTGTGGGTCGTGCGTTAGGAATAACTGCTATTAGAAACTTTGCATGCTAGTAGACTTAACAGTTATTAGAGGTCTAGGGACATAGCCTATTGTAGTACGGTGGTCCCATCCTTGTCCTTGTTTGGTTGCAGGATTGGGCTAGGGTACTAAGAATAGGCTATGAACCAAATGGTGTCATGGATGTGACATGCTTAGAGCATGGGGTGGGGAGAACAACAAGTACCGCATTTGAGCTCCTTTACACTTTTTCCTTCTGTAACCCCGGAAGCTCCGCTGGAGATACGGGCGGTGATGACCCCTATACTACTTGGCGGGCCTCCGCTGTTCAAAAGACGACGTGCCTTTGAGGCCCCTGGTTCTCCGAGAGAGTCATGCCAATCCCAGTTTTCAGCCAGATAGCTCACTTGTGGGGAAAGTTGTTCTTAACTGCATTCACTTAGACGGTTAGGTGACCCCTTTGGATATTTATTTTTGTACATTATTGGCATGTGTTTAAGTATCTTGGTATGTCCCTCTGAGGACCTGGTCCCCTGCCAGGTGTATCTGTTCTTGAGTATTTGCAGGAGCGCAGATTTGGATGGCTATATGCTTCGTGGATGTCTTCTCTTCGAGCCGTAATTGATAGCTGGTATTCTTATATTGTGTTTGTTGTGGTGTACTTATATTGTATTTGTCCTTATATTCGAGTTGGTAGTAGATTTGTTTCCATCCAACTATCATCCTTAGATACTTATATTGAGATCTAGTTTCATAGATACTAGTTATTTATTTATATTTGATTTTCTGTGGATGAGATTTAGATTATACCCTGTGACTTGTGATAGATTTATACCACATGTGGATTGATATTTATATTACAGCGTACGTATGGATTTAGTTTCCATATATTGGAGTTGCCATATCCATGCGGCTGGCATGCTTACGTGTCCTAGTCTTACGTATTTTTGGGACTGGGGTGTGACACGGCAACAGTCACATCATCGAAGTCTAAGGAGAGGGCCTTGTTATCGATTAGACGTTGGATCTACCACTTCAAGGTGTAGCAGTCCCACGTCAGGTGGTGGACGTAGCGGTGGAAGTGACAATACTTTGGGTTTTTTAAGTCTGCTGCTTCCGGCTGGCGTTTGACGTCAGGGAGTCAAAGTTAACCTCCCTGCATCAGCATGTCAAAGATGGGCATGACATCACCATCTTCGAAAGAGTAGGTCTCCTTTGGCTTTAGAGTCTCTGCATATTTTTGCTCAAGCCTCTGGGTTACGTTGGCGACCATAGCCTGCTTTCTTGTTCCGTCGCGACTGGTATTACCATTATTCTTGTTGTTGTTGTGAGAATGCTTTCCTTTTTCGTCGGTGATAGGGATATGTATTCCTAAGAGTCGGACGTCCTTGACCTTCTTCTCGGTGCTGACGGCCCTTATGATAAACGCCATCCAGTCTTTAAACTTTAGTTGTCACTCATCCAGAGGATGACGGTTGAAAGTAGGTTTCTCTGGCACATCTCTATTACCATTGTCTTGGGATTGCCAAGAGGCAGCCTCAGTGCAGCTTGTCAGAACCGCTCGATATAATTTCGTACAAGCACCCATTCCTCCTGGTGACATCCATCAGGGAGGACATCGTCATATTGTTTTCTACCTCATAGAATCTTTTGAGGAAGATACTCTTTGTCACGCCCCAATCTTTCACAGGTAATCGGCTATCCCCGCTAGGCGCGAATCATCGTGCCAGCGCTCCCGCGGGATAATCTTTTCCCATCTGGACGTGATGCCGCACGAGCGCAAGCCGCGCTCATACAAGGCCCATGATCCGATCAGGCCGTAAGATGACTAAGCCACAGAATCGTACAGATAGTCCGAGTACAGTGGAATAAGAAACGCACAGGCGATTGGTAACAAGTTCATAGAGTCGTCAATAGTGGAAGCATTGAATAACACAAGTATAGAAGTAAACAGCTCTTTATTGATACTGAACAAGTGTTACAAGCGACAATATACCGAGATTACAAGTCGCTCTAGTCTCTCTCTCTGAAACAGTTAAAGCATGACAAGTGGCTACATTTATGGAATGATACATAGGCGATATTGCAACATTATGTCCTGTATATGTGCTTCAGTTTCGGAAGCAACGTTCCAAGGCTCCATAGTGAACTTCGCGCCTTAGCACGCACGAAGGGGGCATCCGCACCGAATGAGATTTTTTCGTACCCTGCAAGCAAAAGGTGGGTTATCAATACATGAATGCACTGGTTGAGAGGCTTCTCGCTAGCTCGATAAATTCAAACACGTTATATAGGTTTCGTGCACCATCTATTAAGTTATCTTTCTAGTTTTACCTTAGGATCAGTTTTATGGTATTATGAAAAGCCTAACTCGTGTGGTAGTGCGCCGTACAATATAAAAGAAAATACGACGAGACTTACCAACTTACCATTCGTCCTTCCCTGCCTAAGGCAAACCAAGTTAAACCAAGCACGAGCATATATAATAAAATTTAGGGGCAGTAGTATAAGCAAACACAAGTGTTGTGAGCGAGATTATGTTTCGGGTGCATGAGTTATACGGGTTATCAAGAAGTATTGTAGAATATGTTCAATTGTTCAAATATGTTACAGAATATGTTCAATTGTTCAAATATGTACAAGTGTGTTAAACTCATATCAGTTCAGGTGTTTTTTGATTACTGGGTGCGATGCAATGACTCCCACGGGGATTGTCGCTAAGCGAGGATGACTTATCTATATGAACGTGAGTCACTGGCATAGCCATAAAGGACAAGTCATTGACGAGGATGGAATGCAACAAAAGTATATGAGGCGCTACAAACCATCCCGTCCAGTACATGAGACTCTCTGCCTTTATCTGCAAAGATAGTGCGCGCGTTAGAGGAGACGCCACCCAGCTCGTACATGAAAGGCTGCATAAATTCCATTCCGTATCGGATCGGCCTCGGTGCCCCGGAGACTGTCCGTGGAACGAGATCTAAAGATCTTCCTTGTTTCTAAGTTGTCCACGACATGCAAGTCTTGGTCTTCCAGATTCATAACTTGACCTGATAATCCATGATTCTAGTTCTGAATGAGCATTGCTCCACGAGATATGATTCTTGATTTGCTTGAAATAATTCTCATTCAGTGTTCATCTTGACTTAATACATTCCCCTAGTTAGGAGACTGCCTTGGCGACCTAACGGTCCCAGATACTTGCAGGTTCATATTGCACAGGACTATTTGATAGTATTCTGGCTAACTAAATACATGCACGATACAGATAGAGTTACTTGATTGTGGCATAATTTCGTGTGGTAAATATTGAAATGAGGCAACGAGTATAAACTACAAGTAAGTAGGCAAGGATCGATTTATATGAGACATAAGCGTTTACGTTGGCACGGGTCTAAGGGTAAAGTGAGGAATGAAACCGTATAGGGACATACCGAGTGAAATAATCTAGGGACGTGCAGTATAAACAAGTGAACAGTGCACTATGAAGAATATATATATCGTTCTACTCGAGGCATAACGGGGTCCAGTTGCACAAGGCAAAGGTAGCATGCGAGGGTCAATTCCATAAGCAATGTTTCATTTCCATGTTCTAACACAAGCAATACAAATTGGGATTATTCCCTTAGCTAGGTGCATTGTATTCTTTATTAGCATGCAGGGGTGATTCACCTAGTGACTAGCATGTATCGTCCATATTTTAAGTATGTTGGCTAAGCAAAGACAAGTTCATCGTAGCCACCCACCTTAGTGATGATTCACCTCGGTCGAGCGATACTCCGAGCGAGCCTTTGAAAGTATATGTCTAAAATTCTGAAAGGCCAAGTCTGGAAATCCTTTACCTCAAACGAGTCTTCTCGCTGAGCAAAGCGGGTCAGATTGTTGCACTTGCGCCATTTGAATTTGTTGTCCGCTTAAACGGAATGGTTCATTACATTATATACCACTTAGAAAAAGTCTCATCCTCGAGACTTCCTAAGAGCAAACCATTCTATCGTACTATCAAATTTATCTCAAGTATAACGATCGGTACCACTAGATCCATTCGAACACAATTTTCTACTCGTTCCTTATACCGTGTTGCGTGTTTGCTGGGTCAATCTCATTGAATGAATCTATCATTCAATCTAAGCTCTAACTCAATCTCTAATGCGCCTTAGTGCGGAACATATTGCTTAACGCAAGGTACGTTATGATCCATCTTAAATGATGATCTAAGGTTGAGACAAACTTATACAAGTCGTTATACTTGTCCATTCGAGTCTAACATTTTTACTTGCACTAGCATTCGAGATCAACATATCGCGAGTCTGGATCGTGCACATATTCAAAACGTCCTTCAAACATATGCATGTCAACCAACTTAGCGATAGCGAGGTCTTTGCACTCGAGTTTAATATATCACTGGTTCTTGGATCGTGTACACGTTTAAGGCGTCCCTCAAATATATGCATTCAACCAAACTTAGTGATAGTGAATTCGGACAAGCTACTTACGAAAATCTCAAGGGTTCTCGTCATACAAATTACAAGGATACTTCCAATAGGGTCAATCAAATTATAAGTCATTTTCTATTCTAACTCAAATCAAGTTTTCCACTACCGTTAAGCACGATCTATCCGATCTAACCAACTAGCGTCCATTCGTTCGGGTGAAACATAAAACACGTTACCATTCCAAGTCTAACACTAAGTCTTGCTGCCCCAGTTTTATGGCTTGTTAAGGCAATACTCTAAAGTCGGTTACAAAAATTCTTTCACTGGGCACAGGATCGTCTGCCTAATTACTAGGTCAGCTCACAAGGTCATAGGTACAAGTTCAAGCACACGATTCATAGTGCAAATTTGTCGCACGATGCTCGTCCCAATTCCTAAGGTCAAACCATTATTCATTTGTGCGGGATATTCTATCCAAGCTCGTTTCACTTAAATTTTTAAACATCGAGCATGGATCATCCTACACACATTAACATATTCATTTGTACAAGGTTCGAGTTCGTTCAGGCAATCCATGATATATCCAAGTTGCAGGACAAGCCTAGCAATTCGCATAGTCTATCTCCTTAACATGTTTAGATAGAATCCATATATTCATTTTAAGTCTAGACCACCAAGCCAAAATTCAATTCTAAACCTTTGATTATAACTCCAAATTGTCCAACAAGATTTATGTATTCGTTCACAAAACCATCAAGCATGATTTACTCTAGGTTCTAGGCTAACCTATCCCTGAAATACTTCCAATTCACTTGCATTCTCAAATTTGTCTTATCGTGTCGAACCAAAAGTCAATACGATCAATCAGTTGTCATGCTCTAGTCTCCCGTAAGTTTAATCATCTCGTTGGACGTTAGATCACTACGCCAACGCTCCCGCTGGATAATCGTCATAATCTAAACCTGACGTATGTACGAGCACAGAGTTACGCTCGCACAAGATAAGAATGTCGAACGTTATGGTTATCTTCGAAACGATCGAGACATCTTATCCTTACTCTTTACTCCATCCAAGTTATATATATAAAATCTATCAAGTCATGTCCGTTCATGTAGTGATTATAATTTGTCTAGTAAAATCATCCAACTTTAAAGTTTCAGTTTGATAAATCCATAGTCTACTTCTGGCATTCCTCAAACAATTAAGTTTTAAATATTCAAGCCCAAGTTTATCCACGTTTGATACATTCTATTCATTGAGTTCGTTTGAATAATCACCGAATATGTTCCCGTGAGTTTGATCATTCCCGCCTTATGTGAAATCATCATGCCGGCGCTCCGGCAAGATAACCGTTCTTGCTGCTGGGACTGATTGTCAAGAGTTATCTTTTTGAACTAGATTTCAAGATCGTTCTTCCAAACTCCTGGTCAAATCCTTTATCGCTTACCTCTTTCATCGAACCACAATATTTTTTTCTTTGGCTAACTTCTATTCGAGCGATATTGTATTCAAGTTCAATCTGTTTGTTTCAATTTGAAATCGCTCGCACGATCCTCCAAGTGTCTAACAAGTTTTCTTGACCGAAATATTGATTTACATTTTCTTAAATCTCTATTCGATATAAGCCTTATCACTTGTCCAAGACATTCTCTAATCATTCAATCCAACTATCGCACGAGACCTATGAATCCTTTTGAATATTTCTAAAATAAACCATACACCACTCAGAAATTGAGTCACCCAATTAAATTCTCAATCATGTTCGCATCAATCGCTAGCATATTCACCAAGTAGTTTCTTAGAATTTCTTCACGATACCTAACCATCGCCTGATAAATCTTAGTCTCGTATATATATCCTGTTGATAGTCATCCAAGTAAACCATATTCGATTTGTATCTTCCGACACAAAATATCGTTCGAGCTATTTCTCAAAATTTAAGCAAGATTCTCTATATTCGCCTTAGCGATAAACTGATAAGGTTTCTATCCGTTAGCATTCTAAGACTGACTTGTCTTTTATCTGAACGATGCCCCAATCTCGCTTACAAACTAGCTCGCACCAAAGAGTCTTGGCGCGCGATACTTAACACAACTTAGCCGAAAGGCTGTGTGCATAGCTAACCATTCGGACGATATTCTATTTCGCACATTAACCAACTGGGAAGTCATGTATAGTTATTTGGTTCGCACATAACTTGTAAATTCTAGCACGAGTCTATTCCCACATAGCTAATACATGTCGGAATAAAGGCATTCATATCACAATTTCGTACAAGCAATTATATCATTCACATGCACTTTTGAAAGTATTTAGACTCATTGTATGGAATATCCCATCGGGTCAACGAGAGAGAGTGTATGCACATAACTGCATGCTTAATAATGAATCAGAGGTGAGTTGGCAAAACTTTATTCTCTGATTCTTGCACGCCTTAATAATGAATCAGAGTTTTTGTAATGCTTATTGCTAAGTAGTTAATATTCGTATGATAATGATAGAACGAGAACCTGCATGCTTAACTAGAGAACTTGTATGCTTGCCTAAAAGAGATAGAACCATTGTTATGCTAAGTCAAGATAGATATATTATATGCTAAGTTGTACTGTCATCGCTATCGAACGAACATTGCCATGCTAAGTAAAAGAATAGGATATTACATGTTAGGTCACACTGACACAGTTATCGAACAAACCTTGCTATGCTAATAAGGAAAGTAAATGAATTGCTTGAACAAGTCTCTATGTCATATGCTAAGGAAAGAATAGAACTGCATGTTAATTTTAAGGGATAAATAGTATTGACATTCTACTTGTTTAAATAGAGATTCCTTGCATATTTTTTTTATCATTTTTGTAAAGATAAAACTGTATGAATAACTTATAATATGTTAAAGATGATTGACATAAATGAGAAGAGACTAATAGTTCTTCCTGAGGTACGGTTCTTGTGATCTAGTGGGGTGTGTTATTAGTTGTGTGAAAAGAAGATTGAACCTATCGCTCGATTGATAAGAATAAGAGTTAGAATTTGCTTGATCATTTTTTGCTTACATTATAAAATTATCTGATTGATGTTTCATGTTATACATTATTCTCGGACAACTTGTGCATAAGGTTTAGTCTCTTGAATGGTTCCTAGGATATTAGGATTCGGTCGGTCCGAAAGAGATTTTTGAGAGCACCCTGAGGTACGGTCCTTGTGATCTAGTGGGGGTGTTGTATCTATTAGTGAAGAGTGGAACCATGATGGCACAGTTGCTAATATTCGTGTGTGTTGGTGAAGAGCTGAACCTTGAGTCAAAGCTGCTGACATATGTGCGTGCTAGTGCAGAGATGAACCTTGAATCACCGTTGCTAATCATGGGGCAATCTATGGACCATCATGTAGTTAGGGCTCATGCTAGGTTAGCCTTCTTTCTTACCTAATTGTTTGATGCAGAGACGAACATGGAATAGAACCTTTATGTATATGCAAATTGTTGCTAACTTGTATGTCTGTTGCAGGAATAACCATTCGGCGAAGGATAAGAATCACTGAATAAGTAATATAAGGATTTTTTTTTATTATGCTTGAATTGTGTACTGCCCTAGACTTGCATGTTTCACATGATTATGCTACTGTCCATTAATATAGAATGAATAGTCCACTAGATGCACTTTGTCTTGAACTGAGATGAACAGTCCACTAGAAATAACTTGTGTTACAAAAGTGTTAGTAAATATCGTGCACGATATATGCTACACACTGCATGATAGAACACTTCCCCTAGTGTATGCTTGAATGTATTGTATATGCAAACCGTTTTCAGTGGTATATTTTTGAAAGAAGTAATCTGACTCTAATTTTGTGCTGCATGAAATAAACCTAGATAAAAGTAGCAAGATCACTAGTAATGTAATATTTTGTCACATAATTACTTAGTATTGGTTTTAGGGAGTGTTGATTCTGTTCGTTGATTTTATACTCACCAGTACTTTTCCCAAAGTGTTGACCCCCTACCAGTTTGCTTATTCGCAGGTACTGGATCTGAAGATGTGATAGCATATCCTCGTCCTCAAGAGCCAAAGATCTGGGTCGATGTCTTGAGACGTATTGAGATATTTTGTGCTTCTTTTGTATAAAGGGATGTAATATATAGAACGATGTCATTGTAATCGACAAAAAAAGCTTGAGCGAATTATAATCTCGGCCAAGTGCCGCTTGTAACACTTCTTGAATATCAATAAAGAGCTTGTTATCTTATGCCATTATGTTCTTTACTTTTCGGCTATGTTGTGTCGCAGCTTCTTACTTGAATAGCCTACTTGTCCTTGTTAAAAGCTCTAGTCTTGTGCAAGCGCAACTTAGGCTTGCACGACATTATGCCCAAGCGAGGACAGTCAGTTCCGTAAGGTACCAAGCAAGGACGATCGGTTCCCTGCGGAATCGGGACATGACAGATTTGATACATCTGGCATTCTCTTGCATAGTCTATGGCATTTGCTACTATTATCGGCCAATAATAGCCCATAAGTTGGAGATAATCCTATAGCTTAGGACCGGATTGGTGTGTACCATAAACACCATCGTAAGCTTCATGGAGTACTTATTTTACCTCTGCGTCTGATTAGTACCATAGAAGGAGTCCGTCATACGGACGGCGGTACAGCATCTTAGTAGATAGATCATAATAAAACCGAAGGGCGAGTCTTATAACGAAAGTGGCTTCCTTCGTGTAGTTTGAAAGAATTCCCTAGAATGCGTAGTCTATGAAGCGGAGCCTCTAGTCTTTGGTGTTGTGTCCGTTTTCACTCAGTAGCTAAGATACAGACAAAGGTTGTTTCTTGGACAGACCGGTTCTTGACCAATAACTGAGATTAGCTTATGGGTTTTAATCGGGACTGCCAAGGAAGTTGCGACCGGCTAGAGCGTCAGCTTCTATGTTTTGCATTCGTGGGGCATGCTCTATGAAAAATTCGGTGAATATGGAGATTATTTTGATCGTGGCTTAGTGGTACAAAATTAAGTCCTCGTGTCGGACTTCGTACTCGTCTCGGATCTGACTAACTATCAGTTTATAGTCATCGTAGGCCTTTAGGTAGTCTATACCCAGTTGTTTGCCTATTTGGAGGCCAATAATGAGAGCATTGTATTATGCTACATTGTTGGAACAAGGCTCATTGAGTGAATAAGTACGTTGGATGACCAGGTCAAAGGAAGAAATCAACACTACCCCAACTCCAGCAACGATATTACCCTTGGACACTGTTCTTGAGGCACCGTCGAAGACCACGAAGCTCGCGAAGGTTCTTCGGAGGATGCATATACATTATAGCATTGGTCTTCTCATGGTCTATGTGAATACCCTTTGAATTTATGATAAAATACAAGAACTTGCCATTGGAGACTCACAGAAAAGACTTGGTGGGGTTCATCTTCAGTTGGTGCGCTCGTATTAAGTTGAGCACTGTCTTCTGGTCATGGAGGTGGTCATCCTAAAAGTGGCTCTTGATAGTGATTTCATTAACATAATACTTGATTTTCTTGCGTAGATGTTCACGTAAGATGGTGCTCATTGCTTATTGGTCACACCTGCATTCTTCAAACCGAAGGGCATAACTGGGTAGCAGTATACCCCTATCGGGGTTCGGAACAACGTATGCTTATCGTCATCTGGGAATATCTTATTCTAATTATAGCCGAGAATTCGTCCATGAAGGACATACGCTCGAAGCCACCAGTATTTTCGATTATTATGTCTATGATCGAGAAGGAGAATTCGTCATTTGGGCAAGCCGCTTTTAAATCACGAAAGTCGATGTATACTCGAATTTTATCATTCTTCTTGAGGACAGGAATGATGTTGGCTATCCAATATGGATGCTACTATTCGTGAATAAAGCCGCTCGCTATCATCTTATTCACTTCATCTTCAATAGCGTTCATGACGTCTGGACATAATCGTCGTTGTTGTTGCTTTACTGGCTTAACATTAGGCAGGATATTGAGCTTATATATCATGATTTGCGGGTCCAGGCCTGGCATATCCTCGTAACTCCACGCAAAGACATCTATATAATCTTTTAATAGCAGGATAGGGGATTCACGGTTGTCTGCAGAGAAGTTTTTGCTGATGAAAATGGGCTTTAGAGCAGAGTCATCGCCCAGATCGACATGCACGACCTCGTCTTCGTTAGATAGTTCTCGCTGCTCGAAACTTAGTTCACACTGTGACTCCAGCTGTTTAACACATGGTTCTATTTCGAAGAGCTCGATCGGGTGTTTGTTGTCTTCCTCGAGGTACGTTGTCACCATATTGATAGATAATGTTTACTTGAACATATCTCTAATACTTGTGTCAGAGTCCCAAGCAAAAGACTGCGAAGAATATGATTGCAACTCGACTGCTTCTTCTAAACCCTCGGTTGTTGTAGGAGGTGTGACATATCCAACCCATAACCTGTTCGTTGATAATAGGTCTCAGGCTTGTCTTTAGGAGAAAACTGATGCAGTGGTAGGCGTCGACCCTTGCCGTAGTTCAGACCTTGGTCGGTCTTCAAATCGAAACCCATCTTTCGGATAATTTCCTTGGCTTGCGAGCTATAACGATAGATTTGTACTCTATCACCCTCAGGCTCTGGCTCGCTTGGGAGGAAGCTTCGGCGACCTTCCACTATGCCGAAGATGATGGCTTGTCTCCCCTCTTCCTTGCAGGAACTATAAAGTTTGAGTCTTGACTTAGGAGAATTCAATTCACTGTGTAAGTGGTAGTCACTTATGTATGCAGTTGTATCCCTAAGCAGTATTCTAAATAATATATTGTACTCAAATATGCAAAATCAGAGTAGTTCAAAGATAATCCTTTATTAAGAAAGTAAGGTATCTTTTCCACAGAGATTACATCATCCAGAGATGGGACATCAGCACAAGCAAACACATATTCTCCGAGTTTATCTCCCATAGGATCCGCCTCGAGTGTCAATAATGGTGTCGGAGGCCTCTTGTGCAGTTTTACCATCAGGGATTCAGAGACCTTTGTGATAGACAACTCCTCCATTGGGGTCATCTTGGTTTTCCCAGCCTGGCCACAGTAGGTTCTTGAGCCTTTCGACAAAGTTTTACCACGAGAGGGGCGGGCGTGTCAGTAGCCCGAATTTTGCAATGGACCCTTAGAGGTTTATCTAGTGCTTCATCAGCTTCTGCTTCATAATCAACATCGTTATATGTTTCCTCCAAGTTGGTAAGTTTGTACAAGATCGAGTCGGAGTAGTAATCCTCGATCCCATTAATGGGATCTACGTCGGTGAATTCCGTCATGACGACTCCATCGCTGTCGACATATTTTATACACTGATGTAGAGTTAAAGGTACGATCATATATTATTGTATCCAAGGACGCCTAGCAGGACATTGTAGGACACATCCACGTCAATGATATAGCATGTCACCTACATTCGCAGATTGTCTATATGACACTTTAGGCGGATTCGGCATTGAAGCCACTGATGGTCGTGTTGGTCATTGCCACCGGTGCATCAGAATTCCTAGGATATGGATTAGGCTCCGTGGGATGATATTGAGAGATGATTCTGGGTCGATATACATCTGGTCCACCTTGATAGCCCCGATATTCCATGTATAGTACAGAGGACGATCATGCCAGTTATTCTTCAGCAGTATATCCTGTTGTGAGAATGCGATATTCAGGATCATCTCCATTACATTATTGCAGTGGGACATGCTATAAGATTCTCGATCGGTAGCTTGACTTAGGCCAAGTAGGAGTCGACGTTCTGTAACGTCTCACTCAGAGCGTCACGGGTCTATTTGGAGAGATAAAGGAGCTCAAATACTGACAACTTTGCTAGAGTATTGGCAAGCTGTGTCAATATGTCAAAGTTATAGGGCTTGTCCAACCCTGGTGGTACATCTTTTCTCAGAGGTTTATCTAAGCGAACATCTTTCTGTTTTTACTTGTCCATCTCAGGAGGCTGGGACGGGCCTGGAACAGATGCGACTGGGGCAGTGATTGTAGCAGTTGGAGATGCACTATCTTCAAAAATCGCATCATAGTCGCACAAATAGGATTGTCCCGACCTCGTTGCCTCTGCCAGGGCTTCATCGTTTGAAGGAGAGACCATATGACAGGATCTAGGATTCTTTCCTTTAGGCTTGGCGGAAGGCACGACTGGCTACGTTAAGTCTTCGACAATGTCCAGATGAATCCACATCATCTCTCCTTGTGGCATAGTAAGAGGCACCAGCCTGACTGCTTAGTCGCAAGCTGGAGGGAGGTTAATGACCGCCATTATTACCTTTGGGATGTGGACAACATCATCTTGGGCTTTCATCGCTAGAAAGTCACCAAATTAAAGAGTTACCATGTTTGTGGTGACCATCTTATCTTCAAAGTCTAAGGTGATGGCTTTGGAATCGAGCAACCGCTGGATATATCTTTTCAACATGTAGCAGTCTTGTATTGGATGATGGATGTACCAGTGGTAGTGTTAGTACTTGGGATCATCGACCTTATCCGCCTAGTCAGGACGTTTAATGTCGGGTAGCCGGAGCTTATTTCCCTTCATCAGCACATTAAAGATCTCCATGACATCATTATCATTGAAGGAGTAAGTCTTCTTCGGCTTAGGTGCTTCAGCCGACTTTTAAGTGGGTGCGGTCGGTACGTTAGACACGTTGACAGTAAGGGCTTGCTTCCATTTATTGTCACGATCGTTATTATTGTTGTTATTGGAGGGACGCTTTCACCTATCATTAGCGACGGGGATATATATTCCCAACAAACGGGCATCCTTTACATTCTTCTGGAATACGGCATCGCTTATGATGAATGTCGTCCAATCCTCAAACTGCCAGAGCATTTGGAGAGTCTTACTAGTCCAATCATTGTAACCTCTGTATCCTGAAATTATAGGTTAAATATTGTTATTAGGTTAATTTGGGACTATTGAGATTTTTTCACAATTTTTGGTTAATTAAAAACTGGTAACACTAATCTTCTTGGGCTTTCAAGAATTTATTTTAGTGCCAAATATAATTAAAAATATCTCAAACTATATTTTTTGGTTAATTAAAAACTAGTAACACCAATTTTCTCCTAATTATAGTATAAAACCTATGAACATAAAATAGCCCCAAGTATTTTTCTAGGATTTTTGGGTTCAAAATATATTTTCTGTAAATTTTTCCAGATTTTATGATTATTTTTAATATTTATCTTGAGTTATTTATATTTAAAATGACTTAAATAATTTTTGGATAAAGGAAAATAAATAATAAATAATATAAACAAACCACCTAACAATATTCTGACATGTGTCAAGCCTATCCCTTTTCTTTCTGCCACATAGCCTATCTCTTTTCTTTCTGCCACACACACACACACACACACATATATATATATATATATATATATATATATATATATATATATATATATATATATTATAATAACTTTAATTATCCAATTATTTTAGAGAGAGAGGGAAGGGGTTGGAGGAGTTGTCATCTAGGGTTTACTTCATGTTCCAAAAGCCATTGCGGATAGCTCCGGACTCCAAACTCGTCCCCGTTTGTTGCGTTAGAACCGTATTGAGGTTAGTTTTTTGAATATATAAATTGTTTCACAAAATTCAGAGTATTAAATTCTGAAAATTTTGTAGAGCACAGCATGTTCGAAAATAAAAGCGTCTCAATTTTTTTACGATTTTGGGAGAACTAGGAATCCGAATAATGAACCGTTTGAAGTTTCGAAAAGCTAATATGATAAAGTATAAGATATATATTTTTCGGAATTTAAGTCGAATTATTTATATACTGTTAATTTTGTAGAACTTTTAGGTTAGCAATCAACCACAATTGCACAAAATAATTTTATATGTGCAATAGTTTCCAAACAAATTTGAATCCGGATGAACCATAAATTTTAGCATATTTATGATGTTGAAATATATATGAAATCATGCATAAAATTTGAGTTTATATCGGTTGACTTTACGGTCAACAGATCGCCTCGATTTACGTGTCATGAGTCTCGAGTTGTTAAAATTTGGTTTCTTTGGACAAAATTTAGGAATTAACCTAAAAATAAGCATAATAATATTAAAATAGGATTTTAGAGTAAAATTTCCAGAATTAAATAAATAAAATATCTTTTGATATGGTAAATTCGTAATACATTGACTATTTGGACTTTGACTTGGATTCCGACTCGTACCAACTAAGGACCACAGGCGAGTACATTCTCTAATTGTTTCTATTATTTTATATTTTCTATGCATGTTTATAGTAGTATTTTATCTGATTCCTGACACGATGGATACATGGATTGGTATTGTATGGATTCATTTTCGTGAGATACGTATTTTCAGGCCTATTGACTTTTTTCTGGACTAATGAATTACTGGACTAATATATTTTTTGGCATGTTGACATCTTCTGGACTATTGAGATTATTCGTGTCTGGACTTGGATCCATGGGTACTAGTCGGGCGAAAAAAATACCTAGGAGACGCGTGAACTACCCTTTCCATCCCATGGTCTTTCTGGAATAATAGCAGCCACATACGACACGTGTGGTTTGCCGGATATTACCCCCTAACCGTTCACATGTCAACTTGGTATTTTAAAACACTACTTAGATATAGTTATTCTGGATTAATCTATACTTGCTAATTGTACACTTGCATAACAGATTTTCTAGTTCATATATCTGTCTGTCTTTACATGCTTTTCTGTTCTTCTTTCTTGTCATTCATTATTTCTTTATTTAACTGTTCCTCTATGATGTACCATATTCCATTATTATATGCTCATCAAGTATTTCATAACTATTTACTGTTCATAGTATTTGTCAATTAACTGGAACTGTTATTGGGTTGTACTCGTTTCATCTTGACAGGGTAAACATTTTTAGGTGACTTGCTATCTTGCTCATTGGATTTTGTTGGAAATCGAGATGCTTTTGGAGGCCAATATTAGAATTTAGATAGTTTAGCAACTTCTTTGGATTTGATGTTTATCGGGTTTATTCCCGAGTTATGATTTAATTATAAATTATGAATCTTGTAAAACTGTGTAAATGTTGTGAATGGGCAATAGATTTGAATTTGTGATTAAATATTATCTATTTGGATTGATAGAACATTATTATCATAGACAGCGTACTACCACTGATGATGTGGCATAGGCTGGACTTGGCCACGTACTCGTATCCGAAAAGTGGGTGCGGGTCATGACATCATCCAATCCTCGAACTGCCCAGAGCCTATCGAGAGTCTTACCATCAGTAGGAGATTCTTTTTGTACATGTCCATCAATGTGGACTCAGAAATGCTGGGGGATAGTTTTAGTGCTACTTGCCTGTATCGTTCTATATAGTCACGCGCGAACTCCTTCTCCCCTTGAGTGATGTCCATGAGGGAGGACATAGTTATGTCTATTCCTTTATCGTAGAACCGGGAGAGGAAGAGAGCCTTGAGGTCTTCGAACGACGAGATGCAATTCTCTGGGAAGCTGCAGAACTATTCGTAGTCTACTTGGCCAAGGCTCCAACGAAGATCTTATTGAGGAGGGCATCGTGCCCGGGTAGATATCCCGTCACTAAATCAAAGTAATTCATGTATTGACGAGGAGACATCTTTCCGTCAAAATGGATCATAGACTGTGGTTTGTACTTGGACGGCTATACCACATTTTTTCACTCAAGAGGATATGGTTGTCATATCCCGAGTTTGCACAATGTGTCCCGATTGTTCATCGAGTCAAGGCGAGCTCGAACTTCTCGAACTTCCCGAATTGCCTCATGGGCATCATCTGACGGTGAAGGAGCAGATGATCGTGGCAATATATGATTACCACCTGCGGAGGAAGCGATTATATTCGACTACCCGTTGGTTCCTGGATCCTGGCTTGCTTGCCCCGATGCCCTAGGTGGTTGTGGGACCATGCTTGCCTTGAGTTCTAGTACTATTTGGTTCAAAGTCTGTATTGAAGCGCTTATGGTCTGCATCATGGCTTCGAGTTCCTCAAGGCATTGTCTATCACTGGTTTCCTCGTTGTCCTCTTCTGTCATATATACTGTTATCACATGGGGAGAGACGGAGGGGACAATGGACCTTTTACTTTCTACCTCGGACCCCTGAGTCATGTTTTTCTCAGGGAAAGTTGGCAGTGGTGCATCTTCTTCGGACTCGGAGGGAATGCTACCTTAGATATTGGAAGCTGCTTCTTTTTAACAATGATGACTACCCCCAGGAATATCAATGTCCGTCCCGTGAGAGTCACTGTCTCCTTGGAATGAGGGGTCATCATAGAGTTCTAGAGGATTGCTACCCTCATCTTACAGAGTCCTCTTGGGTTTTGGGAAAGCACTACCTCCAGACAATTTTGTCCTCAGGAGGGTGCCCAGGGATGCTCCATTTATAGGTACAGCTGCTTGCCACCTTGGGCTCGCCTTTTCGACCGGCAGGTTGAGAGCGGAGGGTTGGAGGTACTTGTCTTTCAGCCTCCCTTTATGGAGGAAGATCTCCATGTAGAGCAGCATGAGGCGAAGGACAACTCCTCCTCTAGTATTTGCACCTTCTCTCTGAGACGCTGTCAGACGGGTGATCTTGATTGCGGTCACTAGAATGCTGACTGCCTGGCTGCAGGGTCTAATATTTTAGCACAAAAGCAGTTAATGACAATGCTAGCACAATGGTGCCCCGGAGGGGACACCACACATGCCGTAGATATTTCCCCTTCTTTGCGCTTTTGAGTGATCACGTCACGCAAATTGGGTGAGCGATGATTCACCTTTCCACCCTCTTTATACGTATGGGTAAACCGAGCGCATGGGTATGTAGGTGCTATTTTTGCTTCCTGGCCTGGGGCTTGTACAAGAACTACCCCCAACTCATCAGTGTAAGACTTTTGAGACTGGCTAATTTCACATGCCCCAAGAAGTCGGGCGCATGGGTCAGCCCTATACAACTTCTCATCAGAAGCACACATAACAGTTATTGGCGTACGCTGACTTCAGTCATTTGAGTAGTTGCTTGAGCCTGGTGGGCTATCACTTCCCAAGACTCCCTCGACCTAGCACACACTGGCACAAAGTACGAAGAGTCCAAATTTTCTCCTTCTTCAGGGTGGCGCATGGAGTCAGCGCCGCATGAGATTCTGTCTAAGACAGTGCCTTTTTTGTTGTCTTTGGCGCTGCAGCAGCCTTCCTACGCCTGGACTTAGATGCCGCATACTTTTTCTTCTGCGTCTTTCATTGTGGACATCTTTTGTTGTGGGCGCATGGACTGTGCATCAGCCCTTAAGTTCTTGGAATCGTAGTATTTTTCTCTGTCAGAACCCAGGTCTGAAGCACTTTTCTCCTTGGAAACGACTGTCGCTTGAGCAGGGACAGCTTGTGTAGACGCATAAGATACGTCTTGAGTATCGGGTACAGAGAGGGAGCGCATAGTCCTCAGTTGGGTGAGATGCACTAGCATTGGCGACCCAAGTCATGCGGGTCTTTTTAGGCTCTTTTAGCCTTGGTGAAGGACTCGTGCTGCCCTCAGAGAGCATTTCTTCAAAAACTTGATGGTCGAAGCACACGACCAGCATATTATGGGTGGAACCCAATTTTGCCGCGTCGGACTGCGTCATGAACTTTTCGTTGGTAAAAAAAGAAGTCCCCAACATAGTCGCCAATTTTGTCTTCGTTACAAAAATATGAGTTTTGCTAACTCGATTTTGTTTATTGTTAAACAAAAAAAAGTACAAAGAGTCCCTAAACAAGAAATCTAAGTACAATTAAAATAAATGAAAATGTGAGGAATATGCTGGTCGTGTGTGCTGAGTGCTTTCTAAACTGGGCTCTTGAGTGCTTTCTATATGCCTCACTGTACATATCTGCCTCTCTTTGTCCGTCCCCTTGTATCTTTGTGTGAAAATGCATCCATGCTATTTATATCCATCTATATTGGATGGCTTATGCGTGCGTATATGCTATGCGCGCCTGTCTGGTTGCCGCATGGTTATCCTTAACAGGATACAGTTGTAACCGTGAGCGCATCTCATGGTCAGGCTGCCACATGGCATTAGTTAGGTTATGTTGTTGATGAGATCCCGGCCTATAATCTGGGTTATTTTCACCCGTTGTGTGCGTGACTTGGTCAACTTGACACGTGGTTAGCACTGGTTGTCGAGAGAATATTTTCAGTGGTGATAAGAGGATTCGGTCGCATGGAGCCGCATGAAGACTAAACCGCATAAGAGTTGAGCCTCATATAGACCGGGCCTCATAGAACTTGGTCGCATGAGGACTACGACGCATGAAGAACTTGGCCTCATAAAACAAGCCGCATAGGGGCTAGGCCTCATAGAGTCAAAGCCACATATATATTGGGCCGCATGGAGATGAGGCCTAATAAGTTTGTCGTATGTCCACGTGGCACTGCACGCCTGCCAAGAGTCATTATTATGTTGACGTGATTTTTTCTTTTAGTGTGCCAACTTTTCTTACAGTTTTTGAAGCGTTCGGGACAATTAATGCCATGTCAGAACTTTATGGAAAGCAATTAATGCCATGTGAGGGCATTATGCGGTCCATTGCTGTCTGGGCCGAATAGGTACCCCTTGAGGACTTGGCTCCTCATAGTCAGGGGGCGCATGGCTGCTTTAGGGTTTCGTTGGTCTGACTTCATTCAGTCTGACTTTGAGTACGTAGCTTCTAGGCGCATGGCTTTAGATTTTTCTAAGCTTCTACAACATTTGTGGAATTGAACTGTATTAGAAAGAAAATTAAAAATGGACACATCGGAGTCGGACCCGAGGCTGACAAGGAGTTCTTGTATCTGGACATAGCGGGATGTTGTACACGGATACTAACTGGACACGATATATTTGGTGGTAGACACGGACACTGCCACATAATTTAGCATTTGGGCTAGAGTTTGGGGAAGAACTTGGACTTTGGGTTTGATTCTGAGAATGAATATACTTGAAAAAATTTAGGATATTATAGGGTTGAGCTGACCTAAAATGGGCTTAAACAACACATATCTATAAAATAATCTAGAATGAAAGTTAGTTATAACCAACAACCTTAACTAGGTTCATTTTCAAAAATTATCTAGAAATAAGTTGTTATAACTAATTAATCACATGTTAATTAGTTATTCTAGAAACTTTTCTTTAGTTGTTACTTGACAACTGGTCCGAGATCCACTATAGAATGTATATAGGACCAATAAATTTCCATGCCCAAATGATCCAAAAGCTCTCTCATGTATACTGTAAACCTAGTTTGTTAAATTATTCATTAAAGGCCCTAGTCAAGCTAGAAATATATTATCTAATTGATTATAAAAACTCGCCATATTAAACCCAAATCAAGTATTACGGTCCATATCAAATTCTAAGTCTAATCCATATCAAATGAAAAACTCCTATGCCCTAAAGATTGACATGGCGAAGGCATACGATCGCATTGCTTGGCCATTCATCAAGGTTGTCCTCTATGTGATACGGATTCAAGGCCACTGGAACGATATCATTATGAAGTGTATTACTGCTCCATCCTTTTCCATCCTCATTAATGGCTCCCCAGAAGGCTTCTTCAGGCCGGAGCATGGAATCCGACAAGGCTGCCCACTGTCCCCGTTCATATTCATCATATGTTCAGAGGTCCTCTTTTGTCTCTTCTATTGCTACGAGCAAGACGACCTTATACGCGGCATTCGTATCAATCGATATGCACCTTCCATTACTCATCTTTTGTTTGTCGATGATATATTCATATTTGGCTAGGCTTCCCCTTCCTCCCTAATGGCTATTCAGGACATCCTCAATACATTTTCTAGCTGGCCGGGATAGATGATTAATTACATGAAGTCTAGTATCCACTTTAGCAAATTTGTCCTAATGCTAAATCAGACTTCGCTCGTCGCATTGCTTCATCTCTCTATCATGAATAATGACGACAAGTATCTGGGCCATTTGCTTCTCTATTCCAAAAGCTGGATAACCACCAACACTCAGCTCACTGCCAAGTGCAATAATCATCTCCGAGGTTGAAAAGCTAATCTGCTTTCCCATGCAGGACGTGTCGTGCTCATCAACTCGACTCTGGGTTCCTTTCCCATCTACTTTATGTCGGCCTACAGACTTCCTAAAGCTATTACTCGAGAGTTGGGCGCTAAACAAAGATCCTTCTGGTGGGGGCACAATCATGCACAGATGAAGATGCACTTCTTGTCTTGGGACAGATACACAAAACCCAAAAGGGAAGGTGGGCTGGGGTTTAGGAATCTAGATTTTGTCAATGAGTACCTGGTTGGTAAACTGCTGTGGAGATTCCTGGAGCATCTACATCAGCTATGGGCACACCTCCTCCGGAGTGTCTACCTGCAAAAAATAAGGATTTCTGGACGGTATCAAAATGTAAGAGATCATAATATACTTGGCTAAGCATCCTGGGTATGAGGCATCACAAGGAAAATTATATTTGTTGGAAGGTGAATGGTGGATGGTTGGACATTGCCACGGAGCCATGGATCCCAAACCTTCCAGGGTTTAAATTTTCTAATTATTGTATGAGCCCTATAGGTCCTAGAGTTGTTCGAGAGCTCATGGATCTCCATATGAGAACTTAGAACCGTCCCCTCATTAATTCTCTTTTTGATCCGTTGGAGGCCAAGGCCATTGCTGCCATTAGCCTTTGGGAGAGGGACGGTCCGAATAAACTTCTTTGGACTTGTAATCCTTATGGTCGTTTCTCCCCCAAATCCCTATTTGAATCTATTCGTAGATAAGCACCAAGTACTTCCTCACCTCCCGTCAATCCTGATATGTGGAAATGCCTCTGGAAGATTACCAACTTCCCCCTCGAGTCACAATTTTTGTGTTGAGACTGCTTAATGACGCGTTGCTACTATTACCTGCCATCAATAAGAGGATCCCCAGCACAAACCCAAGTTTCCCATTTTGTCTCATGCATGACGAAGATATAAACCAACTTTTCTTGCATTGTCAAGTTGCTCGAGAGATTTTGTTCATCTGTCCGCTTGGGCTTCGGATGAGAAACTACTATGATGTTCATTCCCTCCTCGAAGGATGGCTAAACCACGCTCAATCAAATGAGGTCTTTAGCTTGGACGCCTCTATGTTGTAGGCTATTTGGAAAGCTAGAGGAGATTGTGTTTAGACACATTACTCCTTTCTCACCTCATATTGTGAACAAGGCCACTATTCTTCTTCAGACATTCCAAGGTGAGCTAACTCATAACCTTGATGAGATCGAGAAGCTGCACAATATTGTCACCTTTCCAACCTCTTGGACGCCCCCAACCGGGGACTGTATCAAGATCAACGTGGACAGGGCCACATCCCCCTCGTCTATTGTGGTGGCTGCCACCATAAGAAACTTGAATGGTGAATTCCTAGAGGCGGCTACCTGGCACTCTCCAATCTTATATGCAGATAACTACAGTCTGCTATCGGAGATTCATGTCGTTATTATTAGGATCCTCCTTGTTGGACGCTTTTGCCCTGTCGACATCATCATTAAAGGGGACTCTCTAATGGTGCATAGGATCTTCAAGGGAGAAAAGAGCTTGTTGCCATGGAAACTCCAAGCCCTTGTCATGTCCATACAGGAACAAATCCCCTCTTTCAACCTACCTATATTCACCTTCGTTAGAAGAGCAGGGAACAAAGTTACACACTTCTTAGCCGAGTTTGCACTACATACTTCCTGTTCATCCTCTTTCTCCTTTCCTCCTGAATGTATTTCCCAGCACTTAGCTGAGGATCTCTCAGTTTATGTTACTAACAATCAGTCTTATGATTAATAAAGGTACCAAGGTATTCCGAAAAAAAATCCCAATCCTTTATTTCTGAATTGAATTTCTGGCCCAAACCAATTAAAACCTTAAATGCACAGCCTATTTCAAATATTTCCCTTTTAATCTATTAATTAATTTCTCATTTTAATATTAAGACTAAAAACTTTTATAAAACCATAATTAGGGGGTACAACAATAGAAGAAAATGTACAAACCAACCAAGAAAATGAAAGCATCGACCAAGATTTTTTTTAGAAAGTTTTATTTTCTACGAAAAATTGTAATTTCATTTATGAAATTTTATTTCTAATACATAAAAGAAAGTTATAGTGAAAAAAATTATAATTTCATTGATGTAATTTTATTTCTAATACATAAAATTTATCGACCTCCCATGTCTAATTGCCAATAGTCTAAGCGATCAATTTCCATAAATTGAGTTCATTTCTCTTTTGCCGTGTATTCTCCGGGGCCGCATCACTACCTCCTCCTAAGGTATCCTCCTGTTGTGTAGGTTTCAGTGCCGATGGAGTCGTTATGATTTGCGTATAATTGAGAACTCCGAGAGAAAATATGATATCCTCACCAGCCCACCGAGAAGTCCGATGGCCAGCCCACTGAGAAGATGTAGGATATCTTTTGAGGGTAAGCATGTAGACACCCAAAATGCATACACATATACTAGGTCAACAGAACCTTTAATGTACGACCATAGGCATATTTGATGTCATTGTGTGAGTGGAAAGGATAATAACAATAGTACTGAATTTAAGACATAGTTATTCTGCATCATAATATTGTTTGACCTAGGAAGATTCATGTCATAGGTGGCATATATTATAATGTATGATGTACAATCATTGTGGAGAATGCTCAGCCCATATAATAAAATATGTGGGAGATTGTTGGGGCTTTTAATTTTAAACTCTTGAAAAATAATCCCGCATTCACGTTGCAACCCCAAGTGGGTATCAATATAAGATTCTTAAATCTTAATGTGTGCAAATGGGGAGTGGTAGCTCATATGGTTGAGATGGTGGAATATTTTCTAAGAGGGCAAGGATCAAGACCTCCAAAGAATATTTATGTTTTTGTCACTCATTTCTTTGGGGTTTCTCATAGGAGTTAAGCCCAAAGGGCCTAGCGACCTGGACGAGAGCGTAGGCGAAGGGCACAAAGTGGTTCATTGATGATACACTTTGCACTTCATACATAATAATTGGGGTGTGAGATGGCACTTTTGTGCGTCATTGTGACATTTTGCGTACGTTCTCGCACAATTTCTGTGTAGGTGTTGTGCAATCGTCGAGTGGATGTTACGTTTTTGCACAGAGGGTGCTTCTGTGGAAATGATCGTGCGTGATAGATTTTTGTGCTGAGGGTGCTTCTGCGAAAATTGTCTTGGTGCTGGATTTTCGTACGAAGGGTACTTGTGCGAAAATTATGCGCAGCGGCTCGTTGAG
Source organism: Iris macrosiphon (assembly GCA_036927795.1). Classification (NCBI taxonomy): domain Eukaryota; kingdom Viridiplantae; phylum Streptophyta; class Magnoliopsida; order Asparagales; family Iridaceae; genus Iris; species Iris macrosiphon. The sequence goes on along the minus strand of JAYESA010000010.1, from coordinate 140,944,237 downwards.
TCAATTTTCTATTTTAACCGTCCCTTATCCGAAATGATTTGGAGATAATGGTTAGTAACCACCCCTTATCCGTGTGGATTATCTCCTGGTTAAGTAGGTGGTGACTGATTAGAATTTAGCTCGTGCCTTGCACGCACACACACACACACACACACACACACACACACACACACACACATATATATATATATATATATATATATTTATATATATATATATATATATAGAACCATTCGGGTGTTTCATATAATGGAACCATTATATGTTATATAGGTTGGATTGAGATTGAGTGGTTGAGATTAAAAAGTGGTAAGATCTACACATTTTAATCTCAACCATCCAAACCAAATCCAATCCATGATACACCGGGTGGTTCCATAATATAAAACCACCCGGGTGATTTTAGATTATTTCTTAATATATATATATATATATATATATATATATATATATATATATATATATATATATATATATATATATATATATATATATATATATTTATATTCTTTTCTCATCATCTTCTAAAAAAGAGAGAAAATATATTACTACGAGAGGAGAAGAGTTACAACAGGCAGATAGATCCATGAAGCGTCGTACGCTCATACGTTTAAGATTCACAATGTGGGTGATAAGGAGCGCTCCAAAAGTTCTATCCCATGAACTTGCTAGTTCCTAGAAGTAAATCGACGAAATGGTTGAATCTTGTTTTGAGCAACAATGAACATTCTTCTCCATCAAATTATTCTGTTCTGTCTCTTGTAGCAACTATGATTGTGAGTTTTTATTGCATTCTATTTCCATCAAGTTGTAGTTTCAAGTTTTCTATTTAAAATAGTCTGTTTGTCATCTGAGACCATAGGGTAGTAATCAGTTGTATTATTTTTGGTTTTCACATACGTTTATACGATCTTTGTAACACGATAATGACTTAAGTTTCTATTGTCTGGTGTTCTTTACATATGTACAACTATATTGTGATCACCATGTATATGTACAACAGGAAAAAATTATTCTGTATGCCAAGTTGTATCTTTGTACTGGCCAATCAATAAATAAAACCTAACAAAACCTGAATATTTTTTCTTCGGTGGTCATTCGGCTTGCTAGCATACCATATTAGTTGACTAAGAGGAGGAAACTGGGGTTGAGATATACCTAAGGATGTTGAACTGCCATGAACTAACTTCTAAGGCCATCTCCTATGGGAGGTTTCTATCCGCCTAATTTCTATGGTAAAAATTCTGATTAGAAAAAAAAAACTCCTTCCAACCATAATTTCTATTCCAATTTTCATCTAATATGACGGTGATGTAGGATGGAGAATTTTTACGTAAGTTTCTACATGTAGAAGCTCTCATATGAATTTTTTATCTCTCATAGCAATTAATATTGGACCATACATTATTAAATTAAATTGATCATTTTATTTGTTGCCACGTAAGATAAAAATGGAGAACCATTGCAACTCGCACTCTCTCTCTCTCTCTCTCATAGTAATTAATATTGGACCCTATGTCATTAAATTGATTTTTTTATTTGTTGCTACATAGGATAGACCATTGCAGAGTATTTTTTTTTTAAAATTTATTTGTAGAAACTCTACCAATTAGGATATAAATTTTCTTAAAGTTTAATGTCAAGTAAGATACAAACTCAATTTTAGAAATCTCCATTGGATATGCCTTAAGAAGGCCAGAAATCAATAGCATGTGGGGGTCCTCAGTTTTGACCCCAACTATTTTTTCCTTCCATATGATCAAAGCTATTCTAAGAAATCATGTCATAACCTTCCTTGCATGAACCAAATATACCTTTCCTACATGGAGTTCTTCAACTTCGAATCCCTATCCTATTGGCACAATATATGCTTATAACACTGGCTCCCCACCTCCAAAGCATCAGTGAGGTGCCTCTAAGATATCGAGGTGCCTCTGAGATATCTAAGAATCTAGGTACTATTGCCAATGCTCCTTTCTTGGATTCACAAAAAACATGCTTACAACTTTGAAAGAAATAACATTATTAGGCCTCATAGATAACATGAAGTACACTGTCTATAGAAATTGAATCTGTCAACAAAATCATCTTCCTAAGATATTTGAATTGTTTTCTTCCTACTCTAATTATAGGAAAGAAAGGCAAATCTTTGAATCTGATAACCATACTATGTGGATCCAAAATCTGTATTCCCAAAATTTCTCTACAAATTATGTACTATTATTTACTTTCTTGTCAACCTAACAACTATATCTCTCTTATCTTTAGGTATTTAAATTCAGCAAAAAAACCCGCCACCAGGCTTAAGTGCCCTAAGTAATATCCTTTGTTTCTGTATGTGCCTATATTAGTATCCAGTGAATTTGAAGGATAAAGATTTTTACACATTACATGCTACTCCTAGTTCAGTAAAAAAAGCTTCGTTGTAACTTGGAATACCATAATATTCAAATGTTTTTCTAGAGAATACTGTGATTATCCTCTCTTTCAGGTATTTGATGATGGGAGTATTTAAAAATTGGTTATTATTTGTGAATTCTTACTTAGAATTTACTTTGCTTAGTTATTCAATACTCATTGCTTATTTCCATACTTATCTGTATATATTTTAAAGTTGGTAATTGTCTTAAGTTTTAATTGGATTATTGTTACACATTATATTCATGCCCCTCTAGAGTTTCCCCTATCATAGCTTAGTTCTCTTGATATAGGCTTAACATCCTAGAGCATTACTTACGGTAACAATGAAACCCATTTACACAAACAATGTTGAAGGCCCGTGCACAAATAGGCCACCCATATTTGATGGAACCAACTTCACGTATTGAAAAACACATATGAGCTTCTATCTCAAGTTACTAGATTTTGACCTATGGTCAATTGTTATTGATGTATACAAAAAGCCTACTAGAATTGTTGTAGATGGTAACCTTATAGATAAGCCTAATGATAAATATACTATGCTAAAAAAAAAAAAAGTCTTGATGCTAGATCTATTAATGCATTATTTTATGTTGTAGATATGACTGAATTCAATAGAGTATCTACTTGCAAAACTTTACATGAGGTCTAAAAACTTCTTGAGGTAATACATAAAGGAACTTCACAAGTGAAGGAATCCAAGATCAGTAAGCTTACATAAGAATATGAGGCATTCACAAAGAAGCCTAATGAGACCATCACACAAATGTTTACTCAATTCCTTGATATTGTTAATCCTCTCTTGTCTCTTAGTAAGGATTACATCTGTCACGCCCCAGTCCCAAAATATCGAGGGACTGGATACGTGGCAATGGCCAGCAGCACGCACCGATGGACAACCCAATTTAATGGATCCATCAGGGCATGCTTAAGCTGTAGACTAACAGAAAATAGAACAATTATTACAAGTCCCAGGTTATTCTAATCTCATCCACAACAGATAATCACAGATTAAATGCCAGAATAAATACAAATAATATAAACTAACAATCTCAATAAAAGTGTCTCGGTAAACAATCCGAGAACAAGTCTGATACATCAAGCAAATAGACAGGAAATAAAGGAACTGGAAATAGAAACAGAAATAACTGACTATAAACAGCCAATGCTCAAGAGAAGTCCTCTGGTACGATCTCGTCCTCAGGTCCTGGTACAGCTCCTAGAAGTGCTCCTGTACGGTATATCTCTGGATGAATCTCTTCGGCTATACCTGGGGACATAATCCGGATCCAGGTCCTCAGGGGACAGCAAGGTACAGAAAATATAAGCCATACTGATGCAGTAAAATAGTCAATAAAATAAATAGGGTAAATATGTAACCATCTATGTGAATTGCAGGTGAGAACATCACCAGTACTCGGGCTGAGACTACTACAAGCTCTGTGTAGGGGAGCCGGTAGCAGCGATATCATGTAGTTGTCTAGCTCAGAGAGAGACTGAGACGCCGACATAATATAGTCAACCTGTAGCCTGTGTGTCTCTCCAGCAATAAATGGTACAATAGGAAAATACTAAATAATCAGCTAAGTGATATACAAGATGAGAGCAGCACTAGAACTCAGGCTGAAACCACTACAAGCTCTGTGTCGGGGAGCCGGTAGCAGTGATATCATGTGGTCGTCTAGCTCAGTGGAAGACTGAGACGCCGAAATGATATAAAATTAACCTGTAGCCTGTGTGTCTCTCTCCACCCAATGTAATCATATGTCTCATGTCCATGTGGCCCCATGTCCATGTCACGTAAGATCATATCTAATGCAACAAGTCATATAGTATCTAGGAACATAATGTCAATGTCAAGTCCTGTATCCTATACAGAATCACCACGAATATCTCAGGAAGATCATGTCCATAAATAGTGTCAAGTGTCCTGGGTTATAATGTACTTGATAAGACAAGTACGAGAAAGTAAAGGGTCTGAAATGTCCATCTCTAGGTGACGTACCCAACACCGCGTACGGGATTGGCACCCGACTGATAATCGGACGCTAAGTACGCCACACGGTCCTAGGTTAAGCATGTACAACAGTTATAAATAAAACAAGGAAATATGCAATAAGACTGTAAAGTTGGCAAGGTATACTTGCCCTCTGATGTATAACTAAGCCAAGAAATATTTAGCAAAGACTGCAAGTTTTGGCGAGGTACACTTGCCTGCGGTTCTGGTTCCAATTGCTGCTCTGACTTCAGCTGGAATTGCAGGAGGTACTCCGGTTGCTGAAACAAACATCACCATTAGATCCAAAAAATATTAATCAGCTAGAAACACCTATCCTTGAGTCCAATTTGGAGACAAGGGCAAAAGCGGCCATTTCGGGTCAAAACGGGGTCCACAGGTGGGCCCGCTTTGCACCGAAAAACATGTCAGGGTCAAAGATCTCCAAATTCACCAAACTTAGTGTCAAAAGGTCAGGAACGATGATACGAACCCAACGAAATTTCCAGAATTGAATTTCGATGAGCCGATCACAAAATCGCCCGTCGAGTGGGGCCTGTGTGGCCCACGACATGCGATTTCGTCAACGTTCTCAGAATCGAACCAAACTTGGGTCACAGGACCAGCGTATTGCTACGAGTCCGATGACGTAAGTTTCGGTTCGATCCGACGTGTGTACAGAAAGTTACAGCGAGATTCAGAAAAGTTGAATACGGGGCGATGTCCGCGGATACGCGTTGATTCTGGTGTGCACGGACACCCGAATCGACTTCCGCGAAATCCCGCACGTCCGTATCGACAACGCGCACGTATCTGTGAAGACCGCGTACGACCAAGTCATCCCGTTTGGCGGGGCGTACCCAGTTCCGGGGTAAATCGGGGCGTTGTTTTTCCTGTTTTTGGATCGCGGTGTGCGATCACCACAGGACGCGATGCCCCGAGCGGTTTTTCCGGGCACCGAGAGGGTCATACAGGCTTCGCAACGCAATTTACGGAATCTAAATCAGAGCTACGAGCAAGAAGTTACAAGTACCTGAACTGGGCTCCTCAGAAACCGGGTTCACCGTGTCCGATACGACACGAGGACACTGTGTCCTGTGTCGTGTCCGGTCGAATTAGGGTTAGGGTTTGCTGGCCGAGCTCCGGCGGAGACGGCGGCTTGGGGCGGCCGGGCTGAGGCGGAGGGGCCGGGGCTAGGGCGGCGAGGCACGCGGCGGCTCTGCGGCATCGTGGCAGTCGGCCGGAGGCGGCGGAGGGCGGCCACGCCGGAGCTGCGGTGGCTTGGGGACGCGGGGACGCTCGGGGACTGCGGCTGGGAGGGCCTGCGGTGGAGGAGAGGAGAGAGGGGGCTGGGCAGGGTGGCGGCGGTGCTGCAGGCGGCGGCGTCTCCGGAGGGGCTGCCGGAGAAGACGGGCTGGTGGCGGAGGCTAGGGTGGCGCTGGGGCTAGCGACGGGGCGACGGCAGGGTTTATATAGCCGGTGAGGAGGCTGGGGGGGCCGAGAGAGGCGGCCAGGTGGCGCCGTGGCCGCGGAGCGCGAGGCATGGGCCGGCCGGATCGGCGGGCGGCGCGACGCCGGACGCGGGCACGGGGAGGGAAGATGACCGGGTCACGCGGGTCTGGGTCGGGTCGGGTTGCGGGTTTGGCCGACCCGCCCGACCCGCTAGGCCAATGGGTTTGGGCCGGAGTCTGTTGGGCCGGGCTGGGACGGCCCAATGGGCTTAGGGTTTATTTATTTTAAAAAATAAATAACTAATTAATTAAAATATTAAATAATTAAATAAATAGTTTTTAGGTGTTTTAAAATATGTCCGGGGCCCAATAAATTCCAGAAAAATTACCCTAAGTCCAGTTTTTTATTTTACACCAAAAATATTATTTTCATAATATTATAATATTATTTATTATCTATTATAAAATTATTTAATATTTAAAACCCTGATTTTAATTACAGAAAATTCCAGAAAATCGTGTAAAATCTAAATTTAAAATTTTGAAAAATCAGGGGGGTTTACACATCAAACACGAGAAGATACACAAGCTGCTTATGGGACTCACTAAGAACTAGAACCCCAAGGCTACTGCAATCAATGAAGAAAACAACTTCACTACCATGACTCTTGAGACACTCATAGATAAGATTATGACACATGAGTTGGATCTCAAAGAGTTTGAAGAATCAACGCCAAAGGAGAATACTATAGCCTTTAAAGCACATCATAAGAAGGTCTCCGATAAGAAAGTGAGGATGATAGTTCAGATGATGAACAAATGGCCCAAATTTCCAGGAGCTTCAGATGATTCTTGAATTTGAGAAATTAAACCAAAAGAAGAAAGATGTCAACGACGAAAAACCTGTCTGCTACAACTGCAATAAAATCGGTCATATAAAGAAGGACTACCCTAATGCTAAGGAAAGCGAGCACGTCTCCCCTTACCTGTCAGCAAGGAGAATCACTTTGAACGTAAAAGCAAAGGAGGATCTTTGTCACGCAAATTCATAAATATAAGCATATGGTATAAAAGTGAAGCTAGCGATCAGAAGAATAAGAAAGCCCTCAAAATGTTGCAAATACATACTTAATGGCATTAACCAATGAAGTAGAAAATAATCCTTTATTGAAGATTTAACTTATGAAAAATTATCTGATGCTTTCAATAATTTATTTAAAGATTGTAAGAAACTTAGAAATAAGTATAAGCAAGCTAGAAAGGACATTCTGTCATATAAGCATGAAAATAAAATGCTTACTTGCTTACTGAATAATATTTAAAGACACTTCTTCTGTTGATAACTCTGTTGAGATTTTCACACTTAAGCTTAGATTGCATAAGGTACTTTAATGCATTATGAAAATCACTCAAGAAAATACTAAACTTAAGGAGAAATTAGAGTAAAAAGAGAAGAAGTATTCTATTGCTTCACTTAGAATTGATGCACTTACTGCTAAATATAATGATGCATATGCCACCTCTAAAAAAAATTAGAGATTAGATTGAAAAAACAGGTAATGCAACCTATAACTCAATCTAACACAAGTCACGTGACTCATTACAAAGTCACCCATGATAGATTATTTTCAAAAGAAGCAAGGCAAAAGCTTCACACAATCAAGCTTTTAATTAAAAATATCCGTGCAAGACACATCATACTACTTCACATACTCATGTCTACCCGACTTCACCTAGCACAAATGTCATTGCTACATGTCATTACTATGGTTTAAAAGGACACATTTTATATCAGTGCAAGGTTAGAAAATTGGTTGATATGAATATGTATAAGTGGGATCCCAAAGCTAATCAATGTTGATCCAAATTTTGGATACCAAAGTATTTTCCTAAAACTGTAGGTAAAGCTTCTTATATCGGGACTTAGCATTGAGAAGTGCATTGGTAATTGCAAAGCTACAAAGGTCATAATCCAAACAATTGTACAAATATAAGTATGGCCACTAAAGTCACTTTGGTAACATGCTAAATATTTTTTCCTAAAGGCTATAATTATATAATCTAGCATATTTTAATTAATGTATTGCTACTAGCTTTTAATGATATATTTTAGCTGTTTATCCAAATCAATATGAGATATATGAAACTAGCATGATTAGTTTAATTCTTTTTTAATTCATGGCTAGTTATTTAGCTTAAGTGATTAGCTCATACTATGGAGTCATTTACTAACTTTCTATTAGTATGACACACTTGTCTATGCATGCTTTATTATTTTTAGTATACTTTTCTAAAAGCATACATATCACTTCAATTCATAGGATCTTGAATTTTCAAATTAAGTTAATTCTTCATAGCTTTGAGATAGTTTTTGATCAATGATTTGTATTCTATATGCCATTCACACACTAAACACATAGAAATTAGATATCAATTTCTTAGAGATCATCAGTTACGCAGAGATATCTGTTAAGAATTTGTTGCTACTGAACATCAATTAGCTAATATTTTTACAAAACCCTTAGCTGAAGATTATTTTAACTTTATTCATCGAGAATTAAATTTTTTAACTTTTGATGATGTATAAAGATATAAGTTGCTTATATTCTTTTCAAATCTATAATCTTTACAGTAATAATTACTTTTAGGTATACGCCGAAAGGGACCTTCTGTCCGAAATGTGTAAATAGTCTTAAGCGATATGGTATTTAAGTGTCTACGTACCACCTCTAGCGGGGATCCTACCCCTACAACTAACCCAAGATGATCAATGCTTTATAGAATATATTATTTGTTAAAGTCTATTTTGCAATTGTTTCTATAATATAGTTGTGAATTCAAACTCGTTACTCTGATTTAAAGTTTGTGAAGTAATTCGGATGCTTGAATTTATTTAAGAGATTGGTATCAACATATGTTATTAATGTTCACTTTTATTGTAGTTTTCATGCTTCAAGAAAATTTTTTGAGTTTTATTTTTTTAAGTTTTCAATCATTACATGTATGCAACAGTTTCTATGAATTTTGTTTTAGTTAAAATACATAAATTTCAAATATTATTCATCTATGTATTGAAATATTCAATTTTTTATAAGACTATCTATTTCTCTATAATATGTATCTGTTTCTTTACTCTATACTTATGTGCTATGTCAACAATTTTGGGGGCGGCTCTTTTCGACGTTGAATCCGCAGATTATCGTGTTTGTAGCCGATAGATCGTGCATCATGATTCTTAGGGCCTTTAAAAGGCTCCTGGGAATGATACTGAGCGATAAACCTGGATCGATATATATACGATCCACCATGACTGAACCTACTTAGTTTGTGTAATATAATGGTCAGTCATGGCCATTATTTTTTAATAACAAATCTTCTTAGGTGAAGTTAATGTCGGGGATCACTTTCATTACTTTGTGGCAATGGGTACATTCCATGGGGTTGTCTCCTGGCTCTTTAATTTACGTCAAATATGAGTCTACGTGTAATAATGCCTTGCTCACGACATCACGAGTTTCTTTTGAGAGGCGAAGGAGTTCGAAGACGGAGAGCCATGCCTAGGTATTGGCGAGTGGGCCAGTATGTCAAAGTTATATGGTTTATAAAGCCTTGGAGGAGGATCCTTCTTTAAGGACTTGTCGAACCAAACTTCTTTCTGTTTTGCCTTGTCTGCAACCGTAGGCTCTGACGGGGCTGCTTTAGGAGGAACTTGTGTAGCAAGCGTGGAAGGCGTTGGTGCAACGTCCTCTTGGGCCATCTCATAGGTTCGTGAATAAGTCTTACTAGACCTAGTTTCTGTGAACATAGCTTTATCTGTTTTAGAGGCAAGAACCATATGACATGGCCAGTTCTTATTCTTTACCTTCAGAGTTTTGGAGGGAAGAGGAATACCTTCTTCTTAATCTCTCCAAATATTGGGGTGGAACTACATGATTTTACCTTGTGGGGTGGTGGGAGGGATCAATCCTTCGTTGGGAGCGTACGACAAGTTGATGATCTCCATCACTGCCTTTGGTATCGGGATAACGTTGTACAGGACTTCTTGAGCCAGAAAATTGCTGAACTGTAAAGATACCATATTTATAGTGACCATTTTTTCGTTGATGTGAAGCATGATGGCTTTAGCATATACTAGTTCCTATATTATTCTCTTTAGCATATAGCAGTCCTAGGTTGGATAATGTACGTACTGATGGAACCGACAATATCTTGGGTCATTGGTGTGACTACTTCCTTTGGCCTCTTGACATAAGGTAGTTTTAATTTACTGCCCTGCATCATCATATTGAAGATACTGACCACGTCGTCGTCATTAAAAGAATATTCTTCCTTCGTTCTCTGATCGTTCGGAACTTTTTGTCTAGACGAAGAGGCATTCGTGTAAAGGTCTACTATGAGAGACTCTTTCCCTTTACCATCACGGTTGGGGTTGCTAAAAGTGATATTTTGGGGATGCTTGTACCTGTCATCAACGCCTGGTAACTTGAGCCCGAGTAGTGGGATGTTGCGCACGTTCTTTTCGGCCAGATCCGTGTTTAAAATGAACGCATACCACTGATTAAACTGTGTTGTCCCCAAACAAAATTTTACTATGGGTAAACGGTTTTCCCTCCATATGTCCATAAGTACAGACTCTGGCATGCCCGGAGGCAGCTTAAATGTTAGTTGCCTAAAACGTTCTATGAAGTCCTGCACAGGCTCCTTCTCCTTCTGATGTGTATCTAAAAGAGTTAACATGGATATATTCATCCCTGCTTTATAGAATCGAGATTGGAATATTCCTCGAAGATCATCAAATGACATGATACAATTGTCTGGGAGACTAGAAAACCAATCGTAAGTCACGTCGGTTAAGGCTCTGAGAAATAGTTTAGTGAGTAATGATTCATCTCATGGTAGATGTCCATCATGGATTTGAAGTAATTCATAAACTAACGAGGTGACTTCTTTCCATCTAAAGGGGTCATCGACTGAGGCTTGTACTTGGGTGAAAAGATAACATTGTTCCATTCAGGAGGGTAAGGTTTTCTTATCCTGAGCTTGTAAAACTTTTCTTGGTTGCTCATGGAGTCGAAGCGAGCACTGAGGGCACAAATAGTTTCAGAATTATTCGTGTGGGCGACTATTGGTGGCATAAACATTGGTCGAGGTACGGCCGGTATCTAGCTACTACCGGCGCCTGCTACCATATTTAAAGTTCCTTCTCTCTCTCTCTCTCTCTTAGACCAAGCACGTCATTGGTAGGGTAGAAACGTATATACCTTACAAATCGATATCCATAACTGTATTTTGTCGCCTTGCGTGCATGGCCTAAACGAGGCCAACTTCGTCAAGGCTGACAAGACTTTTGGCCATGATGGCCAAGCATTAAATTGGTATGCCATGCTGACAAGACTTTGGCCAGGATGGAAAAGCATTAAATGGATGTACTATGCTGATAAGACTTTGACTAGTATGGCAGAGCATTGAATGAGTGTATCCTACTGACGAGGCTCTCCGGTGCCTGCAAATATGGTTATTGTGTCCGTCATCTTGCGCACGCGTACCTGAGAGAGGCAAACTCTGGCTAAGCTGACTGGACTTTGTGGTGTGTACGTGCCTGGATGAGGCAAGTTTTGCCATACCGATGAGGATCTGGCCCTGATGGAGAAGCATTAAATATGCGTGCTATGCATGCCATGCTGATTGGACTGTTCGTCATGATGGCAATGGTCTTTTTATGAAAATCACATTAAATTCCACGATCCTCTAAGGGATATTGCATTAATTGTGCATGTCTTGTCCTCATTCTCTCAGCCGACTGTTATCGATTTTATGAGAGCAAAGGAGATGCGTGCACTCCTCTGATGAATATAGAAGGGGCAACTCCTATTATGTATGCATGAATCCTTGTACGTGGCAGACTTCGGCCTTGCTGACTAGACATTTGTCATAATAGCAATTGTCTTTTCGTGGTCGTCGCATTAATTATCATGATTCTCCAAGGGATACTGCATTAATTGTGTATATTTTTTCCTTATACTCCCAACCGCATGCTGTTGATTTTATGAGAGTAAAGAATACGAGTGCACTCCTCTGACACGTGCAAAGAAGATAGGGCAGCTCCCTTGAATTTTACCCTTTTGTACGCAAGTTCCTACATATAGCAGACTTCGGCCATATGTATTTTCTATGCATCTACAAGGAGAAAATGAGAAGAGAGTTTAATAAGGTCTGATTGAATGAAAATACGAGGTTCAAAGGCGATATTAGAAACTAAAGTGGTTTCAATAGTAGTTGTGGATTGAGATCCTAGTACTCTTATCTTAACGCAGGCTCGTTCGGTACAATAACGTAACCAAAATGATATGCTCTCACCTGCATGGGCCACGATAAAAATTATATCACATCCCATTCCCAAAACACACGAGACCAGGCCACATGGCAATGGCTAACTATGTATCAAGTAGACTACATTCCAACTCAAATACGTATACGCTGTCTAGGGGTCAAGTATATAGGTCTAAAATATCAAGTCAACTATATCTTAATCTACATAATAAGAAAAAGACAAGAATAAAAAAAGTGCATTAGAGTCGGCCGCCCAATAATACACTCGGTTCGATCAAGCTCGAGGATAGAATAAGCTTGCAAACTAGGCTATAACAACAGATAATAAGAAATAAGAAGGTAATAGGTGAACAATGAAAGATATAAATACGTAATAACAAATAGTTGCATACCAAGGTGATACCCATCAGCAGCTCCAACAAAATCGCAACGTGAATCAACTCTATAATCTGGCAGGGAATAAGGTCCTCAGAGGGACGTAAAAAGATACAAAAAGTATATTCCATAGTGTAAATACTATGTAAACATAGGGTGAACTAACCATCTATGTGAATGCAATTTGAAAACAACTTTAGAATGTATGGGTAGAATCATGAAGGAAACTGGCTTAGCCCCTGGCCAGTATAAATATATATACTGCCTTATATTAACAACCGATATAGCGTATAGCTAGCGACATCGCCTGATATACCGTCCAGTATATATATATATATATATATATATATATATATATATATATATATATATATATATATATATATATATATATATATATATAACGATAAAAGAACATTAATGAGCAATATAAAACATGAATATCAGGCTCACCACCCCGCAGATCTCCTCTGGAAAACTACGATAGTATAAACGGCTATCCCATGCGTGCTAATAATTGTTTTCCCTGCCCTATGCCAATGTACATGTCATGAATATGACATGGATATCTTATATCTACAAATGCCAAGTCAAAAAACTAGACTCCCTTAGTTACACAATATACCCTCACATGAGCTATTCGCATTGATAGCTAGTCGAGTGTGAAGTCTGTGTCCTAGCATGCTCTCATCCTCACTCACAGTGTCTTGAGATATTTATGTGTCAAGGCCTTGGAAGATATAAAGATATCCCCTCACATTCAGGTAAGTCCACTAGTTACCAAGTCAAGACACAAGACCACATATCGACGTCTTCATCGACTGCACCCGAGGCATTCTCAGATGGGCACACTATATTTTATTCAGAGCATGTCACTACCATATTTTCTATGAAAGAATATTTTGGTCATTTCAAAATTAATTAAATATTGTGTATGTTGTATATTTATTTATTATATTATATTATTTATTGTTAGATGTTATATTTAATTTTGGACTTGTGTAAGTGGACCTAACTAGATTAAAATAGACTCATGGATCAACATTAATTCTAGTTAGATTTGAGCCCAACAAACAAGCCCATTCATTAAGAGGAAGACTTAATTAGTTAAACCATTTGGATTAGAACCTTCCCTCCTTAATTAATTCCTTCATGACAAGCCCATAGGGATATTTTAGACTTTTTATACTTGCTTGCATCTCAAGCAAGGGCCGGCCATTGAGGGGGGGGAGACTCTCTCTCTTTATTTATTTTATTTCAATTCTAGATCTAAAATTTTTCTTTTCCAAATTTCTTCGTCCATACACCAATTCCTATCCAAATTCCTTCCTAATTCCTTCTCTACTCACCAATAGAGGCTATTGGAATAAGGAGGAGGCAAGGATCTATAAGGAGGAGGAAGGAGCACAAGTGGAAGGCTCTTGACACTCTTTTAGAGACTTGCATTGGGAATCCATCTCCCAATAGGTACAATTCAGTTTTCTCTCTCTAATTAGACTCTAAATCTGTAGTTTAATAATTAGAAACTCTTCCATATACTAAGGCTACCCATAGAAAGTGGAATTAGGTTCATAGGAGGCCTATAGAGAAAGTTATTGTGTATTTTGTGCCAAATTTAGGAGAATTCTAAGATTGACACATCATGTATTTGTCAATAGGTCAATTAGACCAAATTAATATATGTTTGGTTGTGTGAGACTAGTGTCGTGTCCACAATTGGATACGTGTAGGTTGTATCATGATAATTTGGCGATACGGGTTGATTTGGGAGTTTTTTCTTTGATACGGGGGTTTAAGCATGTCATATTTTGACACGGACACATAGTGGTATAGCTAGCACTTTATATTACTCTTAATTATGATATTGGACTTGTCCGTGTCCTTTGGGATATATTTGGTGATGTGTTGGAGCCGTATAGCAAGTGTATCATAGATTGAGTGTGATATGGTTGTGGTGCACTCCACATGTTTGTTGTTTTACATTATATTTTAATTTGACTTAGATATAGCTATTAGAGTATTGTATTTGAGTTGTTATATGTTACATATATTTATATATGGTTTTTATATATATCTATCTATGTTTCTATTGTATTTAGTGTATTTTGGTTGTGTTCTAGTTGTATGTGGAAATAGGGGTTTCCTTGTTAACATGTGTAAGAGTTGTGCTCACTGATTTGGGTCTATGGATTGATTAGGAGTATTGTATTCGACATTAAAGAGTTGTGGGGACTATTTGATTCATATAGGAACTTTTATGGAGGGGTGAAATGACAAGGAGGCAAGGGGGATAGTGTTCACTGTCAGTTGACAGTGAGGAGTATCGGGTTGGGTTGTGCACCAAGTGTACAACAGTCGGGTTTGCTGCCATCTACAAGTGGTTTATGCAATGACAAGTTGCAGTTGGTGTGTTGCTTAGAGTAGCAACAGATATGTTTGGTTCTTGCCCGACTGTAGAGGGGAGAACTGTGCACAATATGGTGCACAGTCAGATATTAGACTGTTGTGTAATAGCGGTTAGGCTCTGCATATTAGAGCAGCAACAATGAGGAGGTAGTAGTGTTGTTGCTGCAGTTGTGTAGTCAAGAGAGGGTGAACAATGAGTTCAGCAGAGTAGAAGAAAACCTGGAATTTATGCGCAGGAAACATCAAGCTATTCCTGGACTGTGTTCAATCACAGTGAAGGCAGCAAGGATCAGCTGCAAGAGCAGCAGCATGTAAACCTTGAGTTTGAGATGTTATGATCAGTAGTGAGTTGTTACAACATTAGAGTAGATGGCAGTTAACAGTATTAGAGATTTTGGCTATAAACTATATTTGGGCAGTAGTTGCATGGAGGTAGAGGGAAAGGTATGTTAATGTTAGTTAAGTTAGTATATGCCAATTGTCTATTAATTATGTTGTGAAGAGTTAATGATAGTTAAATGTTATATGTTTTGAGTTGATGGATACTGATAGGAAGTAATGTAGTAATGTCAGGTGATGCTATATATTGGACTGGGTTAAGTTAAGGTAATAACTAGATTTTAGGATACTAGTTATATAAGCATTAGTTATAGCTTAGATGCATATATACACCTGAGTTAAGTATATATGTGGATAGCTAGTTAAGGGTTCAGCTAAGTTTAGAATTACTCTGTGATACCAAGGTAACTGTAGGTATTGGGTATGGGTATCAAAATGAGGGTAGCTAGTGCGATACCAAGTTGGCTCAAAGCCAAGGTATCCCATAGTACTAGTTAGATAGGAATACTAGTATATTTTATATTTGTTATAGTACTTTCTTATATTATATTATGTATCTTATGATACGTTATAGTACTAGTATCCTATAGCTAGTATAGCCTAGTTACATAGTGTATGGACCCAATATCCTAGAAATAGACTTATACAACCTAGAAATAGCTAGTTTGACTTGTTTGACCTACAGTTGACCTAGTTTTACTATTTTGATCTAGAAAAAGCTTTATGACCTAGAATTTGACTAGTTTAACTTATATTTATTCCAAAACCTTGTATTGATATAATATTCCATAATTAGGTATCCGAAGCACCGTTTTGGACATCTTTGATACTGTTCACTGAATTCTAGGTAAGTACATTTTCTGATAGTTTCTCATTTATAATATCTTCTATATTTCTTATATTTAGTATAGATATTATTTATTTCTTGACATAATGGTTACAAGGATTAGTATATCCGGATCTCGTCATGAGATATTATTCCTTAGTATTTATGGTGTATCTTGAGCAAGCCTTGTTCCCCGTTCTTCTTGTACATATACAGACATTGATTCTTGGGAAGACTAGCTACCTACCCAGTGAATCTTGTGTCATAATATACCATGGTTGGATCCACTATACCATTCGGGGCAGGGAGTGTTAGTGTAGATATGTGATCATACCCCTCTTTGTGCATGTCTTTGTGAGTGTTGATCATACACCGCACATATGATTAACCAGGCCCGAATCCTTGTGCAAGTTCCCAAGCCGATCACATGTTGAAGTTAGTACTCATTCACATAGTAATAGTATTTCTTGCTCATTTTTATGATACTTATTTCCTTGTATTTAATTCAAGTATTTCTATTTTGTATATCTCTTGTACTTGTATATTGCATCTTATATATTCACTCTATTTACTGTTACATAGTTTTTATCATTTATTGGAACTGTTGTTTGAGGTATACTTTACTTCTTTTTTGACTGGATATATTTTTCTCAGATGACACTGAGGAGTGGTATCCCACTCACTACGGGCCTCAGGACGTAGTTGGCTTAGAGCTAGAGACTTTGGCTAAGGAGGGTCTCATCCCGGTTGAGATAGACGACCCAGTACCTGTAGCTCAGTAAATAGGTTTATTATACTAGATTTGTCTTTATATTTGATATTAGTATTTCTTATTATATTTGATGACTCATTGGATATTATTTTGCCTGGTGAGTTGTATTTGACTCTTTAGTTCTTTATATCATATTTGTGCGATTGTTCTATCTTATAGATCTGTGATTGAGTATTTATACTTCTTTGGTGGCATTATATATCTTGATGATCATTATTGCTAGATAGATAGTTTATCCAAACAGCGTTCTATCGTCGATGTCACTACCATATTTTCTAAAAAAGGGTATGTTAGTAATTTTATAATTAATTAAATATTGTGCATGATAAATAATTATTTGTTGTATTAATTAATTATTGTTAGATGATAGTTATTTATTTTGGACTTGTGTTAGTGGACTTAACTAGTTTAGTTTAGACTCATGGACCAACATGTCTTAATTATTAGAATTTAGCCCATTTAAAAAGTCCATTGATTATGAGGATGATTAATTTAATTAAACCTTTAGACTAGAAGCTTTCCTCCTTAATTATTTCTTTATGAGAGGCCCCAAGGGGTATAATGGATATTATATAGTGACTTGAGGAAGGGGTAAGGAGGGGCCGGCCTATATTAAAAGAGGGGGGAAAGTTTATTTTTCCTCTTTTTATTTGAAAACTAGATCTAAAATTTTCCTCAACTAAATTCCTTCATTCCCATATCATTTTCCTACCAAATTTCATCCCAATTTCTTTCCAAATTACCATTGGAGACTAGTAGAGTAAGGATCTAAAAGGAGAAAGTAAGGATCTACAAAGAGGAGCAAAGATCTACAAGTTGGAGGCCAATTTTATCATATTTGGAGGTTCCATTGGGAATCCATCTTCCAATAGGTACAATTCAGTTTTTTTTCCTTAAATTAGATTCTAAATCAGAGATTTAACCATGAGAAATCAACCCATATGCATAGGCTACCCATAGGATTTGGTTTTATGTTCATAGGAGGCCTATTGAGAAAGTTATGGTATTTTTTTTATCAATTTTGGAGGAATTCCGAGATTGACATTTGTTGTATGTGTCAATTGGTCCTATAGATCAATTTGGCATGTGCTTGTATGTTTGGGGCTAGTATTGTGTCCACAATTGGGTTCGTGTATGCTGTATCCCAATAATTTAGTGATACATATTGATTTGGGAGTTTTTCCTCCGACACGGGACTTTGTGCATGTCATATTTTGACACGGACACGTAGATTTATGTTTGACTCTTCGTATTATTCATAAATAATATATTAGACTTGTTTGTGTCCTTTGGGGTATGTTTGGATGTGTGGTGGACTCGTGTCGCAAGCGTATCCTAGATCTAGTGGGATACGGGTGTAATACGCTCCATGTGTTTGTACAATTTCTTCTAGATTATTTCTCTTGTGTTCTTAGTCTTTGTAATGTGTAATTATAAATATGTATATATGTATATTGTGGTGTATATATATTTATGTATTATTATGTCTTAGATCTATGTATCTATTATATCTATGTGTATATAATGTATGTAGCTATTATTCTATATATGTAAGAGCCATTTAATATTGTAGTATATGTATATATATTATAGTATATATATAGTGTATATGTTATGTGTAAATATATATATGATGTTATATATATATATATATATATATATATATATATATATATATATATATATATATATATATATATATATATACATATATATATATATATATACATATATATATATATATATATACATATATATATATATATATATACATATATATATATATATATATATATACATATATATATATATATATATATATATATATATGTTATTATTATTGTTATATGTATTTATTATGTACATATATCTTATATAGTTGTATTTATGTATATATATGATACTATATTGTTATATGTATTATTGTGTACATATATATATTCTTATATAGTTGTATGTTATATATATGTAATTATATATTGTGTTATATATATATATAAGAGATGGGAGAGGCGACAGCAGTTTTAGTGACAGCCTCAGTGTCACAAACAGCAGCAGTGGCAGCAGGGAAATAGAGACAGCAGCCGCAACAGCAATAGCAACAGCAACAACAATAGCGACGGCCGCAGCAGCAACGGCGACAGCAGCAGCTCACCAACGGCGACGGCAGCAGAAAACTGTCGCAATAGCAACAGTATCAGCAGCGTATCAGAAGTTTTAGCGACGGCAGCCAGCGATTTTTAGTAACACATATGCGGTTATATTAGTTATTATGTATTTAAATATATATATATATATATGTGTGTGTGTGTGTGTGTGTGTGTGTGTGTGTGTGTGTGCGTGCGTATATATATGATATTAATATATACGTATATATATTCCTAATTGCTAATTGTGTTTTAGTATACTATATGTATAATATTTAGTTGTTAGCATATATTATTTATGGGTAGTTAGTATAAGTAAGGTATTGGATATTACCTTGAGATACCAAGGTAAGTATCAAGGTAATTGGGGATACCCAAGGTATTGGGTTTGGGTATCAAGATTGAGGTTTAGTGTTTTGACACCAAGTTGGTTCGAAACCAAGGTATCCATTTAATGTTACAATTAGGATTTTATATAATTAATATTTGTTTGATATGTATATGTGATGCTTTACCTATTGTTTTACGTATCCTGAGATACGGTATCCTAGTATCCTAAGATATAGCTTTTATGACCTAGAACTCTAGTGTTTGAACCTAATATCTTTGAGATAGACTCATGCAACCTAGAAATAGGTAGTTTGACATAATTGACCATAGTTGACCATAGCTTAGAGTTGACTTAGAATTGGCTTGTTGACCTAGAAGTTGACTAGTTTAACTTATTTTCTTTCCAAAATCTTGTATTGATATTATATTCCATATCTAGGTCTTCGAGGTACCGTATCAGACATTTGTGAGACTATTTATTGGACTTCAGGCGAGTACATTCTCTGATAGTTTCTCATTTATGATATCCTCTATGTTCATTGTATCTAGTATAGATATCTTTGTTTCTTAACACGATGGTTACACGGATTGGTATATCCGGATCTCGTTATGAGATGTTATTCCTTGTATATGGTGTATCTTGTGCAAGTCTTGTTTCATTGATTATCTTATGCATGTACAGACACTGATTCTCGATGAGATTTGCTACCTTTCTGGAGAATCCTGTGCCATAGCATACCATGGTTGGATCTACTATACCAGTAGGAGGTGGAGAGTATTTTAGTGTAGATATGTGATTATATCCTCCTTGTGCATGTCTTGTTCCTTATGAGTATTGATCATACATCGCACGTATGATTAACCAGGCCATTATACTCTTGTGCAAGTTCCAAAGCCAATCACATGTTAAAGCTAGTACTCACTCACTTAGTCATTAGTATTCTTGTTCATTGACATATTGTTCATTATTGTATTTATTCCAGTATTTCCTTATTGTATATCTATTGTATCTATTGTGCATCTTGTATATTCATATCTATTTACTCTTACATAGTTTTTATTATTGATTAGAACTGTTGTTAGAGATGTACTCTGCTCCTTTCTTGACTGAATATATTTTTCCTAGATGACACTGAGGAGTGGTACCCTACACACTATGGACCTGAAGATGTTGTGGGTTTAGAGTCAGAGACCCTGGCTCAGGAGGGACTTATCCCAATTGAGACAGATGACTCGGGACTTTTAGCTTCTTAGTATTCTTTGTACTAGAATTGTCTCCAGCTTTTTTGTTAGTATTCTTTCAGACTCATTGATGTTATGATTTCAGACTCATGTGTTGTATGTGACTATTCTATTCTTATCTTATTCTTGCTTGTTTCTATCTTAGATCTGTGATTGAATATATTGATATTATTGGTGGTTCATTATATTGCTAGATAGATTACCCAAACAACATTCTACCGCCGATTCTATGGTGTAAGCTGGGCGTTGTTCCCGACTTGCATCCCTACATCGGGTGCGGGTCATGACACATTTTTAGTGGTGGCCCATGCATATCTATTCGATGTCGTAATTAGTGCGATTTATAGTGGTGCTCTGAATTGAGTGCTATTATGAGCCTGTGTCAGGATATAGGATATAGGCTATAGGCTAAGAATACTCAATGACATCTAGGAAAAATTCTTTTGATTCATTCAATTATTCTCCTTTGATATTGATACTTGATCTCTTAAACTGCCCTTTCCTTGAGTGCCTTACATCATGTGCCATATTGATTCTTTTTTTCGCTTTATCTCAGGATGCCGCCTAAGACTATATCGCAACAGGAAAGAGCAGCTTCTGAGAGGTCTGCGATGTCCCGAGGGCCTGCACTAGTCACTTCTCCGGTGATTGGAGTGTCAGCTACTTTCGGAGGTCCACCACCTACTCAGAGGACTATGCCAGCTGTATTTGAGGGGCTTCCACCTCCATCTCCCATGCCAGCAGAGGCGACATAGATGTTTACACTATTTCGTGAGATGCTCGAGGCACAGAGGGCTCAGTCTGAGGCACATCAGAGTCAGACTGACATTTTATGGTAGGGCATCGAGAGTGCTCATCAGCTTGCTTATGCCGTAGTAGAGAGAAGAGTTCCGGTCCAGCAGTAGGTTGCTCCTCAGGTTGCTTAGCTTCAGCCAGGTAACATTCAGGACTTCAAGAAGCTGGAGCCTAGGGTCTTCAAGGGGATGGAGGGCATCGTCTATGCTTATGATTGGCTCGAGGATATTGAGCATCTTATGAGGGTGTCCTGTCTTTCTGAGGATCTGAAGGTTGAGGCTGTAGGACTTTAATTGTTCAACGTCGCTCGTAATTGGTTCAAGAATGAGCCAATTATTGTTGACGCGGGACAGTCTTGGAAGGTATTCAAGGACCTCTCCAAGAAGAAGTTTTTTGCTCGGGTAGACAGGCTAGACTTGGGGAGGCAGATTGAGAGCCTCATTCAGGAGGGCATGTCTGTGGAGGAGTACGCTGTGGAGTTCGATAGGTTGAGCCAACTTATAGAGTATTTGGTGAGAGAGCTGGAGGTTCGGGCTATTCGTTTCTGTGAGGGTCTAAACTGGGAAGTGAAGATCCTTATTCTTTCTTTTTATGAGACATACTCGGAGATACTTGCGAAGGCAGGCAAGTTTGAGTGGGAGTTGGGTTTGAAGCCCAAGAGAGATCGTGATTCTTCTCTGGGGATCAATGGCAGTACAATATCTACCAAGCGTCCTCATTTCCAGTCCAGACCTTTCCAGCAGCCTCAGCAGCACCAGACTCCAGCTAAGACGTCGTTTCACTAGGCACCACAACAGCAGAGACAGTTACAGTAATCTTTCTGCCACTTCTGCAAGAAGCCCGGCCATATCTAGGAAGTTTACAGGAAGAGGTTGGGAGTTTGTTTATTTTATGGTACTGAAGGACATCAGCTGAGGGAGTGTCCTTCCAATCCTCATCGTGCAGTTCAGAGAGCAGCTTCAGCTCCGAGGACACATGCAAGACCACCTACATTACAGTCGAGGGGACCGCTTTCGACACAGCAACAACGTTATATCCAGCATCAACAATAGGGAGGTGCACGTCAGGGACGAGCGTTTGCTATGACCATCGAGGAGGACGAACTCACCGGAGACGTCATTGCAGGTTCTATTCTTCTTGATTCCATTCCAGCTTTAGCTTTTTTTGATAGTGGTGTTTTCCATAGTTTTGTATCTATTTCTTTTGCTCTGAAGCATGGTTTGGTAGCTGAGTCTTTGCTTAGGACTTGCAAGATCATGACCCGGGGAGGCATTATCCTGGTTAATGATATTTGTAAAGATCAGAGAGTTACACTAGGAGGCCGAGAGTTGAGTGCGTGTCTACTTGTAATGCCACTTCCGAGCTACGATATTGTACTCGGGATGGACTGGTTGAGTAGGCACCGTGCTAGTATAGATTATAGAGGAGGTAGAGTTTTGTTTGGTCCACCAGGAGAGCCAGAGTTCGAGTTTGCTAGAGGACCTGCAGAGCAGGGAGAAGGCATTATTTGTAGACCTATGGTAGAAGACAAGGAGTTACTGCATCCGTTGATAGTAGAGTTCTTGGATGTGTTTCCTGAGAAATTGCCAGGATTACCGCCAGGTGAAGAACCAATCTCGTAACATGTCTATAGAGTAAACAATAGCGAGCTGGTCGAGCTGAAGAAGCAGGTGGACAAATTATAGGATAAGGGGTTTATCAGATCGAGTTCTTCACCGTGGGGAGCCCCAGTATTGTTTGTACCGAAGAAGGATAGATTGGTGCGCATGTGCAATGATTATAGGGCATTGAATAATATCAATATCAAGAATAAGTACCCTTTGCCACAAATTGATGATCTATTTGATCAGTTGAGTGGTGCTAAGGTGTTTTCTAAGATAGATTTAAGATCAGGTTACCACCAGGTGAAGGTGAAGTCAGTGGACATACCGAAGACTGCTTTTAGAACTCGGTATGGTCAGTACGAGTTTATGGTGATACCGTTTGGGTTGACTAATACTGGCGGTATTTATGAACTTGATGAACAAGGTGTTCCATCAGTACCTTAACAAGTTCGTGGTGGTGTTCATCGACGACATACTTATATACTCGAAGACACCAGAGGAGCACGAGGAGCATTTGTGGATTGTGTTGGATGTGCTGAGGAAGGAGAAGCTGTATGGAAAATTGTCCAAGTGTGAGTTTTTCCTGGACAAGGTAGAATTCTTGGGGCATGTTGTGACTGGTGATGGTATTTCAGTGGATCCGAAGAAGATCGCAGCAGTGGAGTCTTGGAAGACCCCAAGTTCGGTAGCAGAGATCAGGAGTTTCTTAGGATTGGCAGGCTACTACAGGAAGTTTGTGTAGGATTTTTCGAGGATCGCCAAGTCGATGACCAGACTCACCAGGAAGGATGTATAGTTTGTTTGGATGGAGGATAGCCAGGTTGCTTTTGAGGAATTGAAGAAGAGGTTGACGTATGCTCAAATTTTGACGTTGCCATCAGGGTCTGGAGGTTTCACTATTTATAGTGATGCATCGGGGAAAGGTTTTAGTTGTGTTCTTCAGCAGAATAGGAAAGTAATTGCATTTGCATCCAGGCAATTGCGTCCTCATGAAAAGAACTATCCTACCCATGATTTGGAGTTGGCAGTAGTCATCTTCGCCCTGAAGTTATGGAAATATTATTTGTACGAAGAGCGTGTGGAGATCTTCACTGACCATAAGAGCTTGAAGTACATTTTTACGCAGAAGGAGTTGAACATGAGTCAGCGTCGGTAGTTGGACTGATGAAGGATTTTGATATATCTTTGCAGTATCATCCTGGAAAAGCTAATATAGTTGCCGATACTTTAAGTAGGTATCCAGTAGCTATGTTCTTGACGCATGATTGATATTTATTGGAGGACTTGGAGAGCTTGGATATTGAGGTGATAGTTCCTGGTTGTGCGATGCAGATATGGGGATTGCAGATACATTCAGATTTGATAGACATGATCAAGGTAGCAAAGTACGAGGATGTATCTCTGACAAGCATCAGAGCTCAAGTGAGAACAGGATTGGAGGATGAGTTTACCATTGCCGAGGATGGTTCTTTGCGGCATAGAGTTAGATTGTGTGTACCTAGTGGAGAGCTATGTGAGGAGGTATTGCAGGAAGCATATCGCTTTCAGTATTCCATACATCCAGGTACCAACAAGATGTATCAGGATATGCGAGAGAGTGTGTGGTGGTATGGCATGAAGAGGGAAGTGGCACAGTTTGTATCTAGATGCTTAGTGTGCCAGCAGGTGAAAGCCGAGAGGCAGAGGCCAGAAGGTTTACTTCAGCCATTACCCATTCCAGAGTGGAAGTGGGAGCACATTACTATGGATTTTGTGTCCGGACTTCCACGATCTCCAGAAGGGAAATATGCAATTTGGGTCATCGTTGACAGGTTGACCAAGTTGGCCCACTTTTTACCTTTCAAGGTGGGTTTGTTTACGGAGAAGCTGGCAGAGATATATGTGAGGTAGATCATCAGGATACATGGAGTTTCCGTCAGCATAGTCTCGGATCAGGATAGTCGTTTCACTTCTTATTTTTAGAGGAGTTTGCAGGCAAGTTTGGACAATCAGCTCAAGTTCAGTACTGCATATCATCCCCAGACATATAGGCAGTCAGAGAGGACTATTCAGACTCTCGAGGATATGTTGTGCACTTGTCTAACTAGATTTTTGGGATTTTTGGGAGGACCATCTCCATTTGGTAGAGTTTGCTTACAACAACAGCTACCAGGCTAGTATAAAGATGTCATCTTTTGAAGCTCTGTACAGTCGGAGGTGTCGAACTCCCTTGTCATGGGACGATGTTGAAGAAAGAGTTTTGATTGGGCCAGAGATGGTTGTGGATGCAGCGGAGAAGGTTCAGTTGATCAGAGACAGACTTCAAATGGTGCAAGACAGACAGCGGCATTAGGTCAATAGCCACCGAAGACCTTTGGAGTTTGAGGTGGGTGGTTTGGTGTTTCTGAGGATTTCTCCGACACAAGGCACGATTCTCTTCGGTGGGGGCGGGAAGATTAGTCCGCGATTCATCGGACCTTTCACTATTCTAGAGAGGGTCAGTATTGTTGCGTATAGACTGGACTTGCTACCTGCATTGGAGGGAGTGCACAACGTGTTTCACGTGTCACAGTTGAGACAATACATGGCAGATTCTAGTCATGTATTGGATCACTCGAAGATAGAGGTAGGCCCTACTCTTAGCTATCCAGAGCAGCCAATTGAGATTCTGGATCGAAGAGAGAAGGTGCTGAAGAACCAGACTATTCCTTTGGTATGCGTTGTATGGAGGCATCACTCTCCAGGGGAGTCTACCTGGGAGAGAGAGGATGAAATGCGAGAGCGATATCCATATTTGTTTGTGCCTTGAGGTATGTTCTTTCATAGTTAGTTCTATTCTTTAGTTCTGTTCATTACTATGTTCTATTATTTCTGGGGGTAGTTTTCGTCTTTGAATTTCGAGGATGAAATCATTTTAAGAAGGGTAGACTTGTCACTACCACATTTTCTAGAAAATGATATTTTAGTAATTTTATAATTAATTAAATATTGTGAATGATAAATAATTATTTGTTGTATTAATTAATTATTTTTAGATGTTAGTTATTTATTTTGGAATTGTGTTAGTGGACCTAACTAGTTTAGTTTAGACTCATGAACCAACATGTATTAATTGTTAGAATTTAGCCCATTTAGAAAGCCCATTGATTAGGAGGATGATTAATTTAATTAAACCTTTAGACTGGAAGCTTCCCTCCTTAATTATTTCTTCATGAGAGGACCCAAGGGCTATAATGGATATTATATAGTGACTTGAGGAAGGGGTAAGGAGGGGCCAGCCTATATTAAAAGAGGAAGAAAGTTTCTCTCTCCTCTTTTTATTTGAAAACTAGATCTAGAATTTCCCTCAACCAAATTCTTTTATTCCCATATCATTTTTCTACCAATTTTTATCCCAATTCTTTCCCAAATCATCATTGGAGACTAGTAGAGCAAGGATCTAGAAGAAGGAAGTAAGGATCTACAAAGAGGAGCAAAGATCTACAAGTTGGAGGCCAATTTTATCATATTTGGAGGTTTCATTGAGAATTCATCTCCCAATAGGTATAACTCAGTTTTCCCCCTTAAATTAGGTTCTAAATTAGAGATTCAACCATGAAAAATTAACCCATATGCATAGGCTACCCATAAGATTTGGTTTTGTGTTCATAGGAGGCCTATTGAGAAAGTTATTGTGCTTTTGTGTCAATTTTGGGAAATTTTCGAGATTGACATTTGTTGTATGTGTTAGTTGGTCCTATAGATCAATTTAGAATGTACTTGTGTGATTGGGGCTAGTGTCGTATCCATAATTGGGTACATGTAGGTCATATCCCAATAATTTGGTAATATGTGTTAATTTGGGGGGTTTTTCCTCCGATACGGAACTTTGTGCATGTCATATTTTGACACGGACACGTAAATTTATGTTTGACTCTTCGTATTGTTTATAAATAATGTATTAGACTTGTTCGTGACCTTCAGGGTACGTTTGGATGTGTGGTGGACTTGTGTCGCAAGCGTATCCTAGATCTAGTAGGATACGGGTGTGATACGCTTCATGTGTTTGTGCAATTTCTTCTAGATCTATTTATCTTGTGTTCTTAGTCTTGGTAATGTATAATTATAAATATGTATATATGTATATTATGGTGTATATATATTTATGTATTATTGTGTCTTAGATCTATGTATCTATTACATCTATGTGTATATATTATATGTAGCTATTATTCTACATATGTAAGAGCTATTTAATATTGTAGTGTATACATATATATTGTAGTATATATATAGTATATATATTATGTGTAAATATATATATATGATGTTATATATATATATGTTACTATATATATGTATGTTATTGTTATATGTATTTATTATGTACATATATCTTATATAGTTGTAATTATGTATATATATGATACTATATTGTTATATGTATTATTGTGTACATATATATATTCTTATATAGTTGTAAGTTATATATATATAATTATATATTGTGTTATATATATATATATATAAGAGATGGGAGAGGCGACAACAGTTTTAGTGACAGCCTCAGTGTCACAAACAACAACAGCAGTAGCAGGGAAATAGCAACAACAGCCGCAACAATAATAGCAACAGCAGCAGCAGTAGCGACGGCCGCATCAGCAACAGCAACAACATCAGCTAACCAACGGCGACGGCAGCAGAAAACTGTCGCTATAGCAGTAGTACAACAACAGTACAGCACCAGTATCAGCAGCGTATCAGAAGTTTTAGCTACGGCAGCCAGAGGTTTTTAGTAACACATATGCGGTTATATTAGTTATTATGTATTTAATTATATATATATATATATGTGTGTGTGTGTGTGTGTGTGTGTGTGTGTGTGTGTGTGTGTGTATACATGATATTAATATATACGTATATATGTTCCTAATTGCTAATTGTGTTTTAGTATTCTATATGTATAATATTTAGTTATTAGTATATATTATTTATGGGTAGTTAGTATAAGTAAGGTATTGGATATTACCTTGAGATACCAAGATAAGTATCAAGGTAATTGGGGATACCCATGGTATTGGGTTTGGGTATCAAGATTGAGGTTTAGTGTTGTGATACTAAGTTGGTTCGAAACCAAGGTATCCATTTAATGTTATAATTAGGATTTTATATAATTAATATTTATTTAATATGCATATGTGATGCTTTACGTATTGTTTTACATATCCTGAGATACGGTATCCTAGTATCCTAAGATATAGCTTTTATGACCTACAACTCTAGTGTTTGAACCCAATATCTTTGAGATAGACTCATGCAACCTAAAAATAGGTAGTTTGACATAATTGACCATAGTTTGACCATAGTTGACCATAGTTTGGCTTAGAGTTGACTTATTTTGACTTTTGACTTAGAATTGGCTTGTTGACCTAGAAGTTGACTAGTTTAACTTATTTTCTTTTTGAAATCTTGTATTGATGTTATATTCCATATCTAGGTCTTCGAGCTACCGTATCAGACATCTGTGAGACTATTCATTGGACTTCAGGCGAGTACATTCTCTGATAGTCTCTCATTTATGATATCCTCTATGTTCATTGTCACGCCCCAGTCCCAAAATACCGTGGGACCAGACGCGTGATAATGGCCAGCAGTACGCACCGATGGACCAACTCAATATAATGGATCCATCAGGGCATACTTAAGCTGTAAAACAAGTCTACGACAATCATGGTACAACTAATCTCATCCACACAAGACATAAACATGATCCACAGAATAAATAAGGAATGTAAATCATCAGCAAGTCTCACATAGTACTTCGGGGAACAACCCGATAAATATCTAGTACAATGGTTCATCTGACCAGAATATGAAAGACTAAAATAAATAATAAAAGCTGAGCATAGACAAGGATGCTCAAGAGAAGTCTTCAGCTAAGACCTCGTCCTCGGATGGTGGTACAACTCCTGGATCAGCTCCTGCTCCGGTCCCGTAAACCTCGGGATAAACCTCGTCTGCAAAATCTGGGGACAAAATCCGGATCCAGGTTCTCAGGGGACATAGCAAGGTACAAGAAAGCTCATGCCAATAAATACAGATAAGCGGTGCAGCAATATATAACTAAATAAAACAAAGGGGTAAATATGTAACCATCTAAGTGTAAATGCAAATGAGAGCATCACTAGTCTCAGGCTGAGCACTACAAGCTCTGTGTCGGGGAGCCGGGTAGCGGTAATAACCGGTAGTGGGTCTAGCTCTGCTACGAGAGTCTACGACCTCTCAATAATAGAAGATATATATATGTAACAGCCTGTAGCCTGTGTGTCTCTCCCCACCCAATGTAACCACGCATATCATGACCATAACGTCTCATGCCCATGTCAAGCGTGATCATAGCTAAATGCAACCAGTCATACAGTATCTAAGAATATAATGTCCATGTCTATATCCTATACAGAATCACCACGAATATCTCGGGAAAGTCCTGTCTCATGAATAGTGTCCAGTGTCCTGGGTCATAGAGTACTTGATAAGACAAGTACGAGAATAAAGTGTCACGGATGTCCATCTCTAGATGACCGTACCCAACACTGCGTACAGTGTCGGCACCCGACTGATAATCGGACACTAAGTACGTCACACGGTCCTAGGTTGAGCATGCACAGCAATATATATATAATAAGCAAGGAAAATAGATAACTAAGCTGCATAGAGTGGCAAGGTACACTTGCCTGATGTTTGAATGTCAACTGTCGTCCTGGTATCTGTGGATCCGGTAGGTACTACTCTGAAAGCTGTAATAAATACCACCAACAGTCTCAGAAGAGGTCAAATAACTGGAAATGCCTGTCCTTACGTCCAATTTGGACACAGGGGCAAAAAGGTCATTTTTGGGCCAAAGCGGGTTCCACCTGTGGGCCACTTTGCACCGAAAAGCGTGTCAGGGTCAAAGGTCTCCAAATTCTGCAAACTCAGTGTCTACAAGTCAGGAACGACGATACGAACCCAACGGAACTTCCAGAATTGGATTCCGATGAGCCGATCTCAAAATCACCCGTCAAGTGGAGCCTGTGGGGCCCACGATACGCGATTTTGTCAACGTTCTCAGAATCGAACCAAACTCGGCTCACAAGACCAGCGTATTACTACGGATCCGATGGCGCAAGTTTCGTCTCGATCCGACGTGTGTACACGAAGTTACAGCGTGTTTCAGAATCGACGGATACGGGGTGTTGTCGGCGGATACGCGTTGATTCCGGGGTGCACGCACCTCCGAATCGACTTCTGCGAAATCCTACACGACCGTATCAACGTCACGCACAGTTTGGTAAAGACCACGTGCGACCAAGTCGTCCCGATTGGCGGGGCGAACTCAGTTCCGAGGTGAAACAGGGCGTTATTTTTTTCCTGTTTTGGATCGCGGTGTACGACCACTACAGGACGCGATGCACCGAGCGAATTGCACGGGCACCGAGAGGGGTATACAGTCTACGCATAGCAATCGACGGAATCGAAATCGGAGTTGCGATGAGGAAGAAATTGGTACCTGAACGGGGCTCCGTGGATTCTGTTTTCCAAGTGTCCGAGAGTCCAATCTTGTCCTGGTCGTGTCCTCGCGCGCTGCTGCTCGCGTCTCGTGTCTGCGGAGACGCTGTGAGGCGGAGGAGTCACACTCGGGGTCGCGGCGGAAGGGTGAGGCCGCGCTCGGGGTTGCTGTGCTCGCGGCGGAGGTCGACGAGCGGTGGGGGTCTGCGGTGGTCGACGAGCGGGTGGGGGTCTGAGGGAGTCGGCGAGCGGGTGGGGGTCTGAGGGAGTCGGCGTCGAGCGAAGAGGATGACGACCGACGAGGACCCGAGAGCAGCGGGGTCGCTCGCTGATCGGAGCGGAGGGGAAGGGAGACGCGGGGAGTCGGGGATGACTCGACTGCAGCGTCGATCAGAGTACAGCGGCCGCGGACGGGTCGGGGCTGACTCGGCAGCGGGTCGGCGGCGGTTCACGGCTGAGGGGGAGATGGTCCTGGAGTTGGCGACTACGGCTAGGGTTTGGTCTGGCACGCACTTCCATGAGGGTGGCTTTATACCGCTACAGTAGATCCGGCGGCCTAGGGTTTTCCCCGTGCGGGTTTGGGTTCTCATCGGTTCGGGTCGGACCCGCTGTGGTTGGTTTGATCCGGGTTGGTTCGAGCTTGGTTTGGTTCAAAAACCAATAGCTTTTGGTCCTCGATACGTTGCTCCGGTGTCCAATAAATTCACCAAAAAATGCCATGCGTCCGGTTCTCCATTATACACAATAAATTTTTACTTCCAGAATATTTTAACCCCATTAAGCCACACTTAAAATTATTTAACCCATAATTACCTTAGCTTTTAAATTCCAGAAGAACACCAAAAATACGGGAAAAATTGTATTAACTTTTATTTCTGAAATTTAGGGTGTTTACAACCTTTCCTCCTTAAAAGGATTGCGTCCTCGCAATCAAAGAATAAGCTTACTAAAGAAAGAGTTTATGGGAATACAAGGTGGCCTAGTTTTCAACTGCCTCCTCGAACAAGTGGGGGTAACGCTGGCGCATATTATCTTCTCGTTCCCAAGTCGATTCGCCTGGTGAATGATGTTTCCATGCTACTCGGACCAGTCTGATCGTCTATCCCCGTAATGTCTTCTCACTGACGTCGAGGATGCCAACTGGTTGCTCTTCATACCTCAAGCTCGGGCCTACTGCGATCTCTGAATGATCGACTACGTGACTTGGGTCGGTCAAGTACCTTCGCAGCTGTGAGACGTGGAATACGTCATGCACTCCCTCTAAGGATGGAGGTAATGCAAGCCGATAAGCCACCTCACCAATGCGCTCGAGGATGTCAAATGGCCCAATATACCTTGGGCTCAGCTTGCCTCTGCTCCCGAATCTGATAGTACCCCGAGTGGGCAAAATCCTCAAGAACACATGATCTCCTTCCTTGAACTCTAGGGGACGCCTGTGTGTATCTGCCCAATGCTTCTGTCTGTCCTGAGCTGCTCGTAGATGATTCTGTATCTGCTTCACCTTCTCCACTGTCTGCGTTACCAATTCTGGACCCAGTATTTGACGTTCACCAACGTCACTCCAACACACAGGTGATCTGCACTTCCGTCCGTATAAAGCTTCAAATGGCGCCATCTGAATGCTGGCCTGATAACTGTTATTGTAGGAGAACTCTACTAAGTGCAAATGATCTTCCCAAGATCCTCCGAAATCTAGCATACATGATCGCAACATGTCCTCCAAGATCTGAATGGTGCGCTCCGATTGTCCATCTGTCTGCGGGTGGTATGCCGTGCTAAATTTGAGTCTGGTGCCTAGACTCTCTTGCATGCTTCTCCAGAAATGAGATGTAAGTCGCGAATCTCGATCCGATACAATACTAACAGGTACTCCATGTAATTTGACGATTTGTCGCATATATATGTCAGCTAGTACCTCTGTGGACTGTCCAACTCTAAATGGCAAGAAGTGTGCCGATTTAGTGAGTCGATCCACTATCACCCATACTGCGTCTCTTCCGCTGGGGCTCTTCGGAAATCCTGTGACAAAGTCCATCGTGATGTGCTCCCACTTCCATTCCGGTATCGGAAGCGGCTGCAACATACCTGCAGTTCTCTGATGTTCGGCCTTCACTTGCTGACATACTAAGCATTTGGCCACAAATCTTGCGATCTCTCTCTTCATTCCATGCCACCAGTAATACTGTCTCAAGTCCCGATACATCTTGGTTCCTCCTGGGTGAACAGAGTACATAGAGCTATGCGCTTCAGTCATTAACTCCTGTCTCAATTCTCCATTTGGGACATACAGGCGATTTCCAAACCTCAATGTCCCGTCTTCGTGGATGCGTAGTCCTGTCTGCATACCTGCTTCTGTCCTTTCTTTGAGTCTTCGGAATCTAGCATCGGTGGGCAATGCTTCTTTAATCTTCTCCACGAGTGATGACTGAATCTCAAGGTTAGCCATCAATCCATTCTGTCCCGGTACGATAACCTCTATCTGTAGCTCCTGTAAATCTCTCAATAACTCGGGCTACATCGTCAAGAAATACGCCGTAGGCTTCCTGCTGAGTGCATCTGCAACCACATTCGCCTTTCCCGGGTGATACTGCAGATCTATGTCAAAATCTACCATCAGTTCCAGCCAGCGTCTCTGTCTCATGTTAAGCTCCTTCTGAGTATACACATACTTCAGACTCTTGTGATCAGTAAAGATTTCTACCCTCTCTCCATAAAGATAGTGCCTCCATATCTTCAGTACAAATATAACAGCTGCTAGCTCTAGATCATGTGTCGGGTAGTTCTTCTCGTGGTCCTTCAACTGTCTCGACGCATACGCAATGACCTTGCCATGTTGTATTAAAACACATCCTAGTCCACTGCCGGATGCATCACTATATACAACAAAACCTCCTGACCCTGAAGGAAGAGTCAAGACAGGTGCTGTTGTTAATCTTCTCTTCAGTTCTTCAAAAGCCTTCTGGCAGTCTTTTGTCCATACAAACTCCTGATCCTTTCGTGTCAGCTTCGTCATTGGTTCTGCAATCCTCGAGAAATTCTCTACAAACCTTCGGTAATATCCCGCAAGTCCGAGAAAACTTCTCACCTCTGCGACTGATGTGGGTGTAGGCCATGTCTCAATTGCTGCAACCTTCTTTGGATCCACTGAAAGTCCTTCTCCTGATATGATGTGTCCCAAGAAAGGTACTTTGTCTATACAGAACTCACACTTACTAAGCTTGGCATATAACTTCTCCTGTCTCAAGGTCTCTAACACGATTCTAAGATGCTCCTCGTGCTCTTCAGGGCTCTTGGAATATATGAGAATGTCATCAATGAACACCACTACGAATTTATCCAAGAACTGATGAAAGACTCTGTTCATTAAGCTCATAAACACTGCTGGTGCGTTGGTTAAACCAAACGGCATCACCAAGAACTCATAATGCCCATACTTCGTCCTGAAAGCTGTCTTCGGGATGTCTTCCTTTCTCACCTTGATCTGATGATAGCCGGATCTAAGGTCAATCTTCGAGAATACCCTTGCACCACTCAATTGATCGAATAGATCATCAATGCGTGGTAAGGGATACCTGTTCTTGATGGTTACAGCATTTAGTGCCCTATAATCAATGCACAACCGTACTGTTCCATCCTTCTTCGGCACAAATAAGATGGGTGCTCCCCAAGGTGAAACACTGGGCCGAATGAAACCCTTCTCCAAAAGATCATCAACCTGTTCCTTCAACTCCACTAACTCCTTAGGTGCTAGCCGATAAACCGATGAAGTGATTGGCTCTGCTCCTGGAGTTAAGTCTATTGTGAATTCTATTTCCCGATCAGGCGGTAAACCTGGAAGGTCATCAGGAAATATATCCACAAAACCTGATATGACTCTTGGGTAACCTGTCTCCTCTTCTACAGATAATACCCTAAGAGTAGGCTGAACTCCTTGCTCTACTGCTCCTCGGAGAAACTCAAATTCTGGATGTCCTAGCGGTCTAAATATAACCCGCCCAAGTCGGCAATCAAGAGTCGCATGGTACTGACTTAACCAGTCCATACCAAGTACGACATCATAATCCGGCATAGAAAAGATCAAAAATTGAGCTCGCATCTCTCGGCCACAAACTACTACAGAACATGATCTACAGACGTCACTAACCGGAATAATACTACCTCCCGTAAGAATCCTCTTCATCTTCGGGAGGGGTGCGGTAGCTACTCTATGGGTGGCTACAAAGCTAGCTGCTATAAATGAATGCGATGCTCCAGAATCAAATAAAACTACAGCAGGTAATGAAGCTACTAAAATAGTACCTGCGATGACCTCGCCTGCTGTAGCCTCCTCCTCAACAGCTAATGGAAATGCCTGTCCCCGTCCCTGAGCTGGACCTCTCTACTGCTGCTGCTGCTGCTGAAATAGGGCTGCCTGTGGTGCCAGTGGTGGTCTCTGCTGGTTTCCTCCTGGGGCTGGTGGTCTGACTCCACCAACTCCTGTCTGCTGGCCTCCTACTGCTGGATAAGCTGGTCGTGGTGCAGGTAACGCTAGTCTGGGTGCTCCGTCTCTGCGTTCAGTACAGTGCCTGGAAAAGTGTTGGTTGGATCCGCAGCTCAAACACAGTCCCAACTTACGCCTGCATTCCTTCTCAATGTGTCCTACCTTGCCGCAGTGGTGACAAGTAGGAAGAGGTCTGTCTCTATGTGCTGCTCTATCTGGCATACCCCTCTGGGTTCGCTTTGCTGAATCCCCATGTGCTGGCCTGGATGGTGCTGATGTGATAGGCCTCTTCAGGTTAGTCTCCCTTCTAGCGACGCGCTCCAAGCGTCGGGCTGCTGCAAGGACATCGGTATAAGAGGTAGGTGCTACCGATCCAATCACTCTCTGAAGCTCGAACTTAAGCCGTCAAAGAACTTCTCTGCTTTTTCTTCCTCCGTCGAAATCAATGTCGGGGCAAAGCGGCTCAGGCGAATAAATTCCGCATTATATTCCTCCACTGACATGCTGCCTTGGATAAGGCGGTTGAACCTGTCTCTGAGCTCTGACCGTGCGACTGCCGGGATGTACATCTCTTGGAAGAGTCTAGAGAACTCTTCCCATGTGACTCTGTCCTGTCCAAGTCTCCTCTCTTCTGCTAGCCACCAGTGATGCGCATTATCAGTTAACTGCATTCTAACTGCAGTCATCCACTTCTCTCTCGGAAGTTCAGCGGCTTCCAACTGATGCTGAATGTTGGTGAGCCACTCATGAACTTCCGTTGGCCCTTCCTTAAAAGAAAATGTGCGAGGTTTGAGGTGACGGAAATCAGTGATAGATTCCGTCGCTGTTCGCCTCGTTGGGGGATTTGCCTGCTCCAATGCGGATACCAGGCTGGTCCTTAGATACTCGGCCTCCTGCCGATGGGCCTCCTGCTGAATCTGTTGCTGTGCTTGCATCATAGCATACATCATCTGGAACATTTGTTGCCCGTCCATGGCTGGTCCTGGCAGAAATACTGGCATCTGGGGAGTGAACTGTGGTGGAGGTGGGATGTCATTTCTCCGGAACCTTGGATTAGGCTGTCCGGTTTGATCACTCTGCGATGCTTGTCCACCATCCCCTGGTGTTACTCCGTCTCCGTAAGTAACCACAGCATCGTGTGGCGTATCCAAAGGAATATCATCTCTGTTCCCGGAATCCATTGCTCTGCAATCAAAAGATAAACTATGAGAACGCTCAGAGGAATCAATACAGGATGCAGTTCAAGTAACAAAATTCGAGATCGATATAGAGTTCAACAACTGGTTAAATAATGGATGAGATCCTATAGTTCATACTATCCTTAGGGCAGGCTGGTCCGGTCCCTAAGTTGAAACCGAACTATTTAGTCGTAGACCTGCATGGGCCACCACAAAAACCATGTTACGCCCCAGTCCCAAAATACCGTGGGACCAGACGCGTGATAATGGCCAGCAGTACGCACCGATGGACCAACTCAATATAATGGATCCATCAGGGCATACTTAAGCTGTAAAACAAGTCTACGACAATCATGGTACAACTAATCTCATCCACACAAGACATAAACATGATCCACAGAATAAATAAGGAATGTAAATCATCAGCAAGTCTCACATAGTACTTCGGGGAACAACCCGATAAATATCTAGTACAATGGTTCATCTGACCAGAATATGAAAGACTGAAATAAATAATAAAAGCTGAGCATAGACAAGGATGCTCAAGAGAAGTCTTCAGTTAAGACCTCATCCTCGGATGGTGGTACAACTCCTGGATCAGCTCCTGCTCCGGTCCCGTAAACCTCGGGATAAACCTCGTCTGCAAAATCTGGGGACAAAATCCGGATCCAGGTCCTCAGGGGACATAGCAAGGTACAAGAAAGCTCATGCCAATAAATACAGATAAGCAGTGCAGCAATATATAACTAAATGAAACAAAGGGGTAAATATGTAACCATCTAAGTGTAAATGCAAATGAGAGCATCACTAGTCTCAGGCTGAGCCACTACAAGCTCTGTGTCGGGGAGCCGGTAGCGGTAATAACCGGTAGTGGGTCTAGCTCTGCTACGAGAGTCTACGACCTCTCAATAATAGAAGATATATATATGTAACAGCCTGTAGCCTGTGTGTCTCTCCCCACCCAATGTAACCACGCATATCATGACCATAACGTCTCATGCCCATGTCAAGCGTGATCATAGCTAAATGCAACCAGTCATACAGTATCTAAGAATATAATGTCCATGTCTATATCCTATACAGAATCACCACGAATATCTCGGGAAAATCCTGTCTCATGAATAGTGTCCAGTATCCTGGGTCATAGAGTACTTGATAAGACAAGTACGAGAATAAAGTGTCACGGATGTCCATCTCTAGATGACCGTACCCAACACTGCGTACAGTGTCGGCACCCGACTGATAATCGGACACTAAGTACGTCACACGGTCCTAGGTTGAGCATGCACAGCAATATATATATAATAAGCAAGGAAAATAGATAACTAAGCTGCATAGAGTGGCAAGGTACACTTGCCTGATGTTTGAATGTCAACTGTCGTCCTGGTATCTGTGGATCCGGTAGGTACTACTCCGAAAGCTGTAATAAATACCACCAACAGTCTCAGAAGAGGTCAAATAACTGGAAATGTCTGTCCTTACGTCCAATTTAGACACAGGGGCAAAAAGGTCATTTTCGGGCCAAAGCGGGTTCCACCTGTGGGCCACTTTGCACCGAAAAGCGTGTCAGGGTCAAAGGTCTCCAAATTCCGCAAACTCAGTGTCTACAAGTCAGGAACGACGATACAAACCCAACGGAACTTCCAGAATTGGATTCCGATGAGCCGATCTCAAAATCACCCGTCAAGTGGAGCCTGTGGGGCCCACGATACGCGATTTTGTCAACGTTCTCAGAATCGAACCAAACTCGGCTCACAGGACCAGCGTATTACTACGGATCCGATGGCGCAAGTTTTGTCTCGATCTGACGTGTGTACACGAAGTTACAGCGTGTTTCAGAATCGACGGATACGGGGTGTTGTCGGCGGATACGCGTTGATTCCGGGGTGCACGCACCTCCGAATCGACTTCTGCGAAATCCTACACGACCGTATCAACGTCACGCACAGTTTGGTAAAGACCGCGTGCGACCAAGTCGTCCCGATTGGCAGGGCGAACTCAGTTCCGAGGTGAAACAGGGCGTTATTTTTTCCTGTTTTGGATCGCGGTGTACGACCACTACAGGACGCGATGCACCGAGCAAATTGCACGGGCACCGAGAGGGGTATACAGTCTACGCATAGCAATCGAGGGAATCGAAATCGGAGTTACGATGAGGAAGAAATTGGTACCTGAATGGGGCTCCGTGGATTCTGTTTTCCAAGTGTCCGAGAGTCCAATCTTGTCCTGGTCGTGTCCTCGCGCGCTGCTGCTCGCGTCTCGTGTCTGCGGAGACGCTGTGAGGCGGAGGAGTCGCACTCGGGGTCGCGGCGGAGGGGTGAGGCCGCGCTCGGGGTTGCTGTGCTCGCGACGGAGGTCGACGAGCGGTGGGGGTCTGCGGTGGTCGACGAGCGGGTGGGGGTCTGAGGGAGTCGGCGAGCGGGTGGGGGTCTGAGGGAGTCGGCGTCGAGCGAAGAGGATGACGACCGACGAGGACCCGAGAGCAGCGGGGTCACTCGCTGATCGGAGCGGAGGGGAAGGGAGACGCGGGGAGTCGGGGATGACTCGACTGCAGCGTCGATCGGAGTACAGCGGCCGCGGACGGGTCGGGGCTGACTCGGCGGTGGGTCGGCAGCGGTTCACGGCTGAGGGGGAGATGGTCCTGGAGTTGGCGACTACGGCTAGGGTTTGGTCTGGCACGCACTTCCATGAGGGTGGCTTTATACCGCTACAGTAGATCCGGCGGCCTAGAGTTTTCCCCGTGCGGGTTTGGGTTCTCATCGGTTCGGGTCGGACCCGCTGTGGTTGGTTTGATCCGGGTTGGTTCGAGCTTGGTTTGGTTCAAAAACCAATAGCTTTTGGTCCTCGATACGTTGCTCCGGTGTCCAATAAATTCACCGAAAAATGCCATGCGTCCGGTTCTCCATTATACACAATAAATTTTTACTTCCAGAATATTTTAACCCCATTAAGCCACACTTAAAATTATTTAACCCATAATCACCTTAGCTTTTAAATTCCAGAAGAACACCAAAAATACGGGAAAAATTGTATTAACTTTTATTTCTGAAATTTAGGGTGTTTTCATTCATTGTATCTAGTGTATATATCCTTATTTATTGATACGATGGTTACACGGATTGGTATATCCGGATCTCGTCATGAGATATTATTTCTTGTATATGGTGTATCTTGTGCAAGTTTTATTTTATTAATTATCTTGTGCATGTACAGACACTGATTCTCGAAAAGATTTGCTACCTTTCTGGAGAATCTTGTGCCATAGCATACCATGGTTGGATCTACTATACCAGTCGGGGGTGGAGAGTATTTTAGTATAGATATATGATCATACCCTCCTTGTGCATGTCTTATTTCTTGTGAGTGTTGATTATACACCACACGTATAATTAACTAGGCCATTATACTCTTATGCAAGTTCCCAAGACGATCACATGTTAAAGCTAGTACTAACTCACTTAGTCATTAGTATTCTTGTTCATTGACATATTGTTCATTATTATATTTATTCCAGTATTTCTTTATTTTATATCTCTTGTATCTATTGTGCATCTTGTATATTCAAATATATTTACTATTACATAGTTTTTATCATTGATTAGAACTATTGTTAGAGATGTACTCTGCTCCTTTTCTGACTTGATATATTTTTCTCAGATGATACTGAGGAGTGGTACCCTACACACTATGGACCTCAGGATGTTGTGGGTTCAGAGTCAGAGACCCTGGCTCAGGAGGGACTTATCCCAACTGAGAAAGATGACCCATGACTTGTAGCTTCTTAGTATTCTTTGTACTGGATTTGTCTCCAGCTTTTTTGTTAGTATTCTTTCAGACTCATTGATGTTATGATTTCAGAATCATGAGTTGTATGTGACTATTCTATTCGTATCTTATTCGTGCTCATTTCCATCTTAGATCTATGATTGAATATATTGATATTATTGGTGGTTCATTATATTGCTAGATATATTACCCAGACAACGTTCTACCCGGATTCTGCGGCATAGGCTGGGCGTTGTTCCCGACTTGCATCCCTACATCGGATGCGGGTTGTGACAGTCAATACTGCGGCGTAGGCTGGGCGTTGTTCACTACTCGCGCCACTACACCGGGTGCAGGTCATGACATATTTTTAGTGGTGGCCTATGCAGGTCCTCGAGGTCACAATTAGTTAATTCATAGTGGTACTCTGATTTGAGTACTATTACGAGCCTATTTTAGTATATCGGATATAGGCTATAGGCTGAGAATACTCAATCACATCTAGAAAAAACTCTATTATTTATTTCAACTGTTCTTCCTTGATATTGATATTTGATATTTAATTGTCCTTCTTTGAATACATTATATTATGTGTCATATTGATTCTTTTCTTTCACTTTGCCTCTGGATGCCGCCTAAGACTCGATCACAACAGTGAGGAGCAGTTTTTGAGATATCTGCGACTTTCCGAGGGCCTGAACCAGTCACTTCTCCGATGATTAGCGTATCAACTAATTTTGGGGGTCCACCTCCAGCTCAAAGGACTGTTCCAGTTGTGTCTGAGGGACTTTTACCTCAACCTTCCGTGCCGATAGATATGACTCAGGTGTTCATATTATTATGTGAGATGATGGAGGATCAAAGGGCCTAGTCAGAGGCAGACCGATATGTTACGGCAGGGTATCGAGAGTGCTCATCATCTTGCCCTTGATGTAGTAGAGAGATGAGCTCCTGTCTAGCAGCAGGTTGCTCCGCAGGTTGCCCAGCTTCGGCCGGGTGATATCCAGGACTTTAAGAAGCTGGAACCTTGGGTCTTCAAGGGAATCGAGGGCATCATTTATGTTGATAATTGGCTCGAGAATATCGAGCGTCTCATGAGGGTGTCCCATCTTATTGAGGATCTAAAGGTTGAGGCAATAGGACTTCAGTTGTTCGATATCGTCCGCACTTGGTTCAAGAATAAGCCACTTTTTGATGATGTCGGGCAGTCTTGGACGGTGTTCAAGGACCTCTTCAAGAGAAGTTCTTTGCTCGGACGGACAGATTGGACTCAGGGAGGCAGTTTGAGGGCCTTAGTCAAGGAAGCATATCTGTGGAGGAGTACGTTGCAGAGTTCGGTAGGCTGAGCCAATTTACGGAGTATTTGGTGAGGGAGCCAAAGGTTCGGGCTATCCGCTTTCGCGAGGGTCTGAACTAGGAAGTGAAGATCCTCATTCCGTCCTTCTATGAGACGTATTTGGAGATACTTGCAGAGGCACGCAAGGTTGAATGGGAGTTGAGCTTGAAACCCAAGAGAGACCATAATTCTTTTCTGGGGGCTAGTAGCAGCGCAAGGCCTGCTAAGCGTCCTCATTTCTAGTTTAGGCCTTTTCAGTAGCCACACCCGACTCCAGCTAGGACGGCGGTTCACCAGGTACCACAGCAACAGTAGAGACAGTCACAACAAGCTTTCTGCTACTTCTGCAAGAAGCCGGACCACATCTGGGAACTTTGCAGAAAGAGGTTGGGAGTTTGTATTATGGCACCGAGGGGCATCAGCTGAGGGATTAGCCTTCCACATCAGTTATTATTCTAGAGTTGCTACATATGAAATTAAGGTTTCAATATAAGTAAAGGAAAACTAGTTCTAGGTTGTCACGCCCCAGATCCAGAATAGTAGAGAGCGGGAGAATGACTCAGCCAACCACACCTTACGAAAATACCAAATCAACCCATAATGTGTTAAGATTGTCTAAAGACGAGGGGGTGAATACTACAATCATGTCTTCTAGGGTCAAGAACTTTTATATCTCAATCATTCAAATTAGTATCAATTACATAGAATATTTCAGAATAAGAAGTAAGGTGTCCCCAATGTCGCATCAGAATATTTTAGAGATCTAGCAAATACAAGTAATATGCCAGATATATAATCAAAAGTATACATGACAGTGAGTCAGCTGCAGTATGAATATATTATATGTCATATAGGAAACTAGTGTCCAGATTATCCGGCTAACAGGTACAGGTTGGCTAAATGTCCAAAAGATTTTAGTTTACAAAAGACGAGCACAGAATGAAGGAACCCACTTGTGACCCTCACTGGCATCCTTCTGGTACGTGCCGTCAGTGAGGGTGAGATACGATTGATCCTCAGATGTTGTCTCTAAACCTGGCCATGCAAAACCAGTGGGGTCAGACCCCAAATAGCAAGTACCACAAGGAAGCACGAAATAAAGAAACAAAACCAGTTCTATATCATGAGATGCTTAAACCAATAATCAATGGTATATATCCCATTCATGACATGATACAATACCCCTTTACCAAATAAGAACAGGAAGACCAACATCACATCAAGATAGAATACGTCCCTTGATATTGGTCAAGCTAGAATAACTCTGCATTGTAGTTTCAGTCAATAGGCTATCGTAACATAATAGCGCAACCCAACAACCAAACAAGGATATGAGTTGAACTATCATGCCACGATAGTCTATGTCCCTAATTCTACTCAACATAAAGCATAATACACAAGCAGGGATACAATATTTAAGTAAATTATCTTAGTGATAACAAGTAGCTTCGATCCATGTCTCGTTGTAACACAACAGCGCAACTCAACAACAAAACAAGGACATGAGTTAAACTTTTATGCTGCAATGGTCCACTTCTCTAACTAAAATAGATTTAACGGCCAAACATATGTTATGGCTTGATATGTGATCTCTGAGTAATCCCAGTAATGAAATATATAAGTATTCTCAGATCGTGCCATAATCGAGCAGGGCTGTCTGAACCAATGATATACATGCAAGAATATATGATGCACCAGCCCCTTGCAAGGGCTCTGAGCTAATTTAATGATCAGTAGCAGTTCCAAACTTTCTATAGGAAAAATACTGGCTTGGCTTATAAATAAGTCAAATACTGCACTCCACTATTATGGATGATATACAGTATCCGTAGTGGCTAGCCTTTACTCTCAGCTAACTTAGGGTGGTTCGA
The DNA here is from genome assembly GCA_036927795.1 of Iris macrosiphon. Classification (NCBI taxonomy): domain Eukaryota; kingdom Viridiplantae; phylum Streptophyta; class Magnoliopsida; order Asparagales; family Iridaceae; genus Iris; species Iris macrosiphon. The sequence continues at coordinate 140,901,067 of JAYESA010000010.1, read as the reverse complement.
CATGCACAAACTCGAGATACCATTCCCTCCCAATGCTCTACAAATTAAGTTTCCTAGTTAACCCTAGGTGATTTAGAATATCATGTCGTGGTCACATGAACATTCCTTCCTAAATATCGTACTTTAAGTACGGTCAATCTTGAATATGAATCCACATTGTCTCTTTAAAGTTAAATATGCATTCGCCCAAGTATGATGCAACAAATACTATCTAGACACGGCTAAAGTCACTGTCCAACTACTAGCTTTGTGCAAGAAAATAATTACATATATCACGTAATAAGTGTAAGTGGCATGACGGCTCACTATATCAAGTAGCACTATTGGTGCAATCAAGTATATCAGCACGGATACAATAGTCAGGGCAAGAACGAGTTCTAGTATCAAGGTTGTGGACAAGTTATCAAGTAGCAATATATTCAGGATATGACAAGCAAATATTGGTTATAATAAGTTGTCACTTTATTATATTAATAGATAAAATAAGAGTAGTGAGAGCACTCCTCGAGATCAGATCCATAATCCTTAAACCAAACAAGGACTGGGATTGCAGACCCTCCATCGAGTTGAACTATGCCCCTTATTCTGTCCAAGATATAATAAGGTGATTCAGGAAAAGTAGCCTAATCAGCAAGTAAGTACATGTAGCGCCATACCTACAGGCTCATGCCAGGTGCTTAGTCGTTTAGCACATGGGCATATCTGGGTCAAATAGTTCATTTCTAAGTTAACACATAGCAACACAATCATTTAATTAAACATAAACCTTAAACCAAACGGGTGTCAAAGTGGACACATAGGAATAGTTGACGCATGAGTCAGTTGGCCGCATGACCAAATGGACCGCATGAACCAACATGCCGTATGAGTTCAAGGCCGCATGAGGTCAAGGCGCATGAGCAGAGTCAAGTTCACTCTTCAAGAAATGTGTGATGTGATAAACAACAATAAATACAAGTCAAGTCAAGTCAGAAAAGTGACTGATGTAAAATATGATAAAAGTGTGTCAGAAGAAAAGACAAAGTATGAAAAGTCGTATCGAGTCAGTCATAAGTTATGTGTTCAAAAGGAGTGGGATGCATAGCTCTTGGCCGCATGGTCGATTAGACCGCATACTCTTCTAGTCCGTATGCACACTTGGCTGCATAAAATCTTTTTAGACTGAGTAAAATTTTATTCGTTCAAGTTCATGCATTTTGTCACTACCACATTTTCTAGAAAATAGTATTTTGGTCATATCATAATTATTTGTTTATTGTGCATATTATAATTATTATTTATTGTATTATTTAATTATTGTTAGATGTTAGCATTTAATTTTGGACTTGTATTAGTGGACCTAACTAGTTTAGATTAGATCCATGAACCAACATTTTATCCAAGTTAGATTTGAGCCCAATAGTAAGCCCATTCATTAGGAGTATAAAATAATTAGTTAAACCAATTAGATTAAAACTTTTTTACCTTAATTAATTTCTTTATGATAAGCCCAAGGGGTATTGTAAAAATTTTATAGTAGCTTAGGAGAGGGGACAAGGCTGGCCACTACATAAGGGGGTGGAGACTTTCTCTCTCTTCATTTTTTATTCCAAATCTAGATCTAAAATTTTTCTCAACCAAATTCCTTCATTGCTACCCAAATTTCTTCCCAAATCCTTCTTTACTCATCATTGGAGGCTATTAGAATAAGGAGGAAGCAAGGATCTATAAGGAGGAGAAAGGATCTACAAGGAGGAAGCAAAAATCTACAAGTTGAAGGCTCTTGGCACTCAATTTGGAGATTTTATTGGGAATCCATCTCCAATAGGTAAATTTTAGTTTTTTCTATCTAATTAGACTCTAAATCTATAATTTAATCATTAGAAACCCTTCTATGTACTAAGTCTACCCATAGGAATTGGAATTAGGTTCATAGGAGGCCAATAGAGAAAGTTATGTGGTATTTTATGTGAATTTTGAAGAAATTTCAAGATTGGAACATCATGTGTTTGTCAATAGGTTAATAGGTCAATTAGACCAAATTGACATGTTTTTGGTTATGTGAGACTTGTGTCGTGTCCACAATTGGATACGTGTAGGCTGTATCTCGATAATTTGGCTATACGGATTGATTTGGGGATTTTCTTTCAACACGGGGGTTTGAGCATATCACATTTTTATACGTGTACGTAGACGAGTAGCTAGCTCTTTGTGTTGCTTCTAATTATGATTCTAGACTTTCTCGTGTCCTTCGGGATATGTTTGGTGGTGTGGTGGACTCGTATCGCAAGTGTATCATAGATTAAGTGTGATACGAGTATGGTGCACTCCACATGTTTGATTCTTTGCATTCTAATTTAATTTACCTTGGTTATAGCTATTATAGTATTATAATTATAATTATAATTGTTATATATATATATATATATATATATATGTGTATGTTCTATATTTCTTTGTGATGTGTGGGTGGTCATTGGAGAATAGAAAGTTCATATAAAGAAGTTGGAGAAGAAGATGTATCAAAATTCTAACCCCGAAATTCCAAACTCAAAATCCATAAAGCAAGTGTAAACACCCTAAATTTCAGAAATAAAAGTTAATACAATTTTTCCCGTATTTTTGGTGTTCTTCTGGAATTTAAAAGCTAAGGTGATTATGGGTTAAATAATTTTAAGTGTGGCTTAATGGGGTTAAAATATTCTGGAAGTAAAAATTTATTGTGTATAATGGAGAACCGGACGCATGGCATTTTTCGGTGAATTTATTGGACACCGGAGCAACGTATCGAGGACCAAAAGCTATTGGTTTTTGAACCAAACCAAGCTCGAACCAACCCGGATCAAACCAACCACAGCGGGTCCGACCCGAACCGATGAGAACCCAAACCCGCACGGGGAAAACCCTAGGCCGCCGGATCTACTGTAGCGGTATAAAGCCACCCTCATGGAAGTGCGTGCCAGACCAAACCCTAGCCGTAGTCGCCAACTCCAGGACCATCTCCCCCTCAGCCGTGAACCGCCGCCGACCCGCCGCCGAGTCAGCCCCGACCCGTCCGCGGCCGCTGTACTCCGATCGACGCTGCAGTCGAGTCATCCCCGACTCCCCGCGTCTCCCTTCCCCTCCGCTCCGATCAGCGAGCGACCCCGCTGCTCTCGGGTCCTCGTCGGTCGTCATCCTCTTCGCTCGACGCCGACTCCCTCAGACCCCCACCCGCTCGCCGACTCCCTCAGACCCCCACCCGCTCGTCGACCACCGCAGACCCCCACCGCTCGTCGACCTCCGCCGCGAGCACAGCAACCCGGGCGCGGCTTCACCCCGCCGCCGAGTCGCACAGCAACCCCGAGCGCGGCCTCACCCCTCCGCCGCGACCCCGAGTGCGACTCCTCCGCCTCACAGCGTCTCCGCAGACACGAGACGCGAGCAGCAGCGCTCGAGGACACGACCAGGACAAGATTGGACTCTCGGACACTTGGAAAACAGAATCCACGGAGCCCCGTTCAGGTACCAATTTCTTCCTCATCGTAACTCCGATTTCGATTCCGTCGATTGCTATGCGTAGACTGTATACCCCTCTCGGTTCCCGTGCAATTCGCTCGGTGTATCGCGTCCTGTAGTGGTCGTACACCGCGATCCAAAACAGGAAAAAAATAATGCCCTGTTTCACCTCGGAACTGAGTCCGCCCCGCCAATCGGGACGACTTGGTCGCACGCGGTCTTTACCAAACTGTGCGTGACGTTGATACGGTCGTGTAGGATTTCACAGAAGTCGATTCGGAGGTGCGTGCACCCCGGAATCAACGCGTATCCGCCGACAACACCCCGTATCCGTCGATTCTGAAACACGCTGTAACTTCGTGTACACACGTCGGATCGAGACGAAACTTGAGCCATCGGATCCGTAGTAATACGCTGGTCCTGTGAGCCAAGTTTGGTTCGATTCTGAGAACGTTGACAAAATCGCGTATCGTGGGCCCCACAGGCTCCACTTGACGGGTGATTTTGAGATCGGCTCATCGGAATCCAATTCTGGAAGTTCCGTTGGGTTCGTATCGTCGTTCCTGACTTGTAGACACTGAGTTTGCAGAATTTGGAGACCTTTGACCCTGACACGCTTTTCGGTGCAAAGTGGCCCACAGGTGGAACCCGCTTTGGCCCAAAAATGACCTTTTTGCCCCTGTGTCCAAATTGGACGTAAGGACAGGCATTTCCAGTTATTTGACCTCTTCTGAGACTGTTGGTGGTATTTATTACAGCTTTCGGAGTAGTACCTACCGGATCCACAGATACCAGGACGACAGTTGACATTCAAACATCAGGCAAGTGTACCTTGCCACTCTATGCAGCTTAGTTATCTATTTTCCTTGCTTATTATATATATATTGCTGTGCATGCTCAACCTAGGACCGTGTGACGTACTTAGTGTCCGATTATCTGTCGGGTGCCGACACTGTACGCAGTGTTGGGTACGGTCATCTAGAGATGGACATCCGTGACACTTTATTCTCGTACTTGTCTTATCAAGTACTCTATGACCCAGGACACTAGACACTATTCATGAGACAGGATTTTTCCGAGATATTCGTGGTGATTCTGTATAGGATATAGACATGGACATTATATTCTTAGATACTGTATGACTGGTTGCATTTAGCTATGATCACGCTTGACATGGGCATGAGACGTTATGGTCATGATATGCGTGGTTACATTGGGTGGGGAGAGACACACAGGCTACAGGCTGTTACATATATATATCTTCTATTATTGAGAGGTCGTAGACTCTCGTAGCAGAGCTAGACCCACTACCGGTTATTACCGCTACCGGCTCCCCGACACAGAGCTTGTAGTGGCTCAGCCTGAGACTAGTGATGCTCTCATTTGCATTTATACTTAGATGGTTACATATTTACCCCTTTGTTTCATTTAGTTATATATTGCTGCACTGCTTATCTGTATTTATTGGCATGAGCTTTCTTGTACCTTGCTATGTCCCTTGAGGATCTGGATCCGAATTTTGTCCCCAGATTTTGCAGACGAGGTTTATCCCGAGGTTTACGGGACCGGAGCAGGAGCTGATCCAGGAGTTGTACCACCATCCGAGGACGAGGTCTTAGCTGAAGACTTCTCTTGAGCATCCTTGTCTATGCTCAGCTTTTATTATTTATTTCAGTCTTTCATATTCTGGTCAGATGAACCATTATACTAGATATTTATCGGGTTGTTCCCCGAAGTACTATGTGAGACTTGCTGATGATTTACATTCCTTATTTATTCTGTGGATCATGTTTATGTCTTGTGTGGATGAGATTAGTTGTACCATGATTGTCGTAGACTTGTTTCACAGCTTAAGTATGCCCTGATGGATCCTTTATAGTGAGTTGGTCCATCGGTGCGTACTGCTGGCCATTATCACGCGTCTGGTCCCACGGTATTTTGGGACTGGGGCGTGACATAGTTTTTGTGGTGGCCCATGCAGGTCTACGACTAAATAGTTCAGTTTCAACTTAGGGACCGGACCAGCCTGCCCTAAGGATAGTATGAACTATAGGATCTCATCCATTATTTAACCAGTTGTTGAACTCTATATCGATCTCGAATTTTGTTACTTGAACTGCATCCTGTATTGATTCCTCTGAGCGTTCTCATAGTTTATCTTTTGATTGCAGAGCAATAGATTCCGGGAACAGAGATGATATTCCTTTGGATACGCCACACGACGCTGTGGTTACTTACGGAGACGGAGTGACACCAGGGGATGGTGGACAAGCATCGCAGAGTGATCAAACCGGACAGCCTAATCCAAGGTTCCGGAGAAATGACATCCCACCTCCACCACAGTTCACTCCCCAGATGCCAGTATTTCCGCCAGGACCAGCCATGGACGGGCAATAAATGTTCCAGATGATGTATGCTATGATGCAAGCACAGCAACAGATTCAGCAGGAGGCCCATCGGCAGGAGGCCGAGTATCTAAGGACCAGCCTGGTATCCGTATTGGAGCAGGCAAATCCCCCAACGAGGCGAACAGCGACGAGATCTATCACTGATTTCCGTCACCTCAAACCTCGCACATTTTCTGGTAAGGAAGGGCCAACGGAAGTTCATGAGTGGCTCACCAACATTCAGCATCAGTTGGAAGCCGCTGAACTTCCGAGAGAGAAGTGGATGACTGCAGTTAGAATACAGTTAACTGATAATGCGCATCACTGGTGGCTAGCAGAAGAGAGGAGACTTGGACAGGACAGAGTCACATGGGAAGAGTTCTCTAGACTCTTCCAAGAGATGTACATCCCGGCAGTCGCACGGTCAGAGCTCAGAGACAGGTTCAACCGCCTTATCCAAGGCAGCATGTCAGTGGAGGAATATAATGCGGAATTTATTCGCCTGAGCCGCTTTGCCCCGACATTGATTTCGACGGAGGAAGAAAAAGCAGAGAAGTTCTTTGACGGCTTAAAGTTCGAGCTTCAGAGAGTGATTGGATCGGTAGCACCTACCTCTTATACCGATGTCCTTGCAGCAGCCCGACGCTTGGAGCGCGTCGCTAGAAGGGAGACTAACCTGAAGAGGCCTATCACATCAGCACCATCCAGGCCAGCACATGGGGATTCGGCAAAGCGAACCCAGAGGGGTATGCCAGATAGAGCAGCACATAGAGACAGACCTCTTCCTACTTGTCACCACTGCGGCAAGGTAGGACACATTGAGAAGGAATGCAGGCGTAAGTTGGGACTGTGTTTGAGCTGCGGATCCAACCAACACTTTTCCAGGGACTGTACTGAACGCAGAGACGGAGCACCCAGACTAGCGTTACCTGCACCACGACCAGCTTATCCAGCAGCAGGAGGCCAGCAGACAGGAGTTGGTGGAGTCAGACCACCAGCCCCAGGAGGAAACCAGCAGAGACCACCACTGGCACCACAGGCAGCCCTATTTCAGCAGCAGCAGCAGCAGCAGAGAGGTCCAGCTCAGGGACGGGGACAGGCATTCCCATTAGCTGTTGAGGAGGAGGCTACAGCAGGCGAGGTCATCGCAGGTACTATTTTAGTAGCTTCATTACCTGCTGTAGTTTTATTTGATTCTGGAGCATCGCATTCATTTATAGCAGCTAGCTTTGTAGCCACCCATAGAGTAGCTACCGCACCCCTCCCGAAGATGAAGAGGATTCTTACGGGAGGTGGTATTATTCCGGTTAGTGACGTCTGTAGATCATGTTCTGTAGTAGTTTGTGGCCGAGAGATGCGAGCTCAATTTTTGATCTTTTCTATGCCGGATTATGATGTCGTACTTGGTATGGACTGGTTAAGTCAGTACCATGCGACTCTTGATTGCCGACTTGGGCGGGTTATATTTAGACCGCCAGGACATCCAGAATTTGAGTTTCTCCGAGGAGCAGTAGAGCAAGGAGTTCAGCCTACTCTTAGGGTATTATCTGTAGAAGAGGAGACAGGTTACCCAAGAGTCATATCAGATTTTGTGGATATATTTCCTGATGACCTTCCAGGTTTACCGCCTGATCGGGAAATAGAATTCACAATAGACTTAACTCCAGGAGCAGAGCCAATCACTTCATCGGTTTATCGGCTAGCACCTAAGGAGTTAGTGGAGTTGAAGGAACAGGTTGATGATCTTTTGGAGAAGGGTTTCATTCGGCCCAGTGTTTCACCTTGGGGAGCACCCATCTTATTTGTGCCGAAGAAGGATGGAACAGTACGGTTGTGCATTGATTATAGGGCACTAAATGCTGTAACCATCAAGAACAGGTATCCCTTACCACGCATTGATGATCTATTCGATCAATTGAGTGGTGCAAGGGTATTCTCGAAGATTGACCTTAGATCCGGCTATCATCAGATCAAGGTGAGAAAGGAAGACATCCCGAAGACAGCTTTCAGGACGAAGTATGGGCATTATGAGTTCTTGGTGATGCCGTTTGGTTTAACCAACGCACCAGCAGTGTTTATGAGCTTAATGAACAGAGTCTTTCATCAGTTCTTGGATAAATTCGTAGTGGTGTTCATTGATGACATTCTCATATATTCCAAGAGCCCTGAAGAGCACGAGGAGCATCTTAGAATCGTGTTAGAGACCTTGAGACAGGAGAAGTTATATGCCAAGCTTAGTAAGTGTGAGTTCTGTATAGACAAAGTACCTTTCTTGGGACACATCATATCAGGAGAAGGACTTTCAGTGGATCCAAAGAAGGTTGCAGCAATTGAGACATGGCCTACACCCACATCAGTCGCAGAGGTGAGAAGTTTTCTCGGACTTGCGGGATATTACCGAAGGTTTGTAGAGAATTTCTCGAGGATTGCAGAACCAATGACGAAGCTGACACGAAAGGATCAGGAGTTTGTATGGACAGAAGACTGCCAGAAGGCTTTTGAAGAACTGAAGAGAAGATTAACAACAGCACCTGTCTTGACTCTTCCTTCAGGGTCAGGAGGTTTTGTTGTATATAGTGATGCATCCGGCAGTGGACTAGGATGTGTTTTGATGCAACATGGCAAGGTCATTGCGTATGCGTCGAGACAGTTGAAGGACCACGAGAAGAACTACCCGACACATGATCTGGAGCTAGCAGCTGTTATATTTGCACTGAAGATATGGAGGCACTATCTTTATGGAGAGAGGGTAGAAATCTTTACTGATCACAAGAGTCTGAAGTATGTGTATACTCAGAAGGAGCTTAACATGAGACAGAGACACTGGCTGGAACTGATGGTAGATTTTGACATAGATCTGCAGTATCACCCGGGAAAGGCGAATGTGGTTGCAGATGCACTCAGCAGGAAGCCTACGGCGTATTTCTTGACGATGCAGCCCGAGTTATTGAGAGATTTACAGGAGCTACAGATAGAGGTTATCGTACCGGGACAGAATGGATTGATGGCTAACCTTGAGATTCAGTCATCACTCGTAGAGAAGATTAAAGAAGCATTGCCCACCGATGCTAGATTCCGAAGACTCAAAGAAAGGACAGAAGCAGGTATGCAGACAGGACTACGCATCCACGAAGACGGGACATTGAGGTTTGGAAATCGCCTGTATGTCCCAAATGGAGAATTGAGATAGGAGTTAATGACTGAAGCGCATAGCTCTATGTACTCTGTTCACCCAGGAGGAACCAAGATGTATCGGGACTTGAGACAGTATTACTGGTGGCATGGAATGAAGAGAGAGATCGCAAGATTTGTGGCCAAATGCTTAGTATGTCAGCAAGTGAAGGCCGAACATCAGAGAACTGCAGGTATGTTGCAGCCGCTTCCGATACCGGAATGGAAGTGGGAGCACATCACGATGGACTTTGTCACAGGATTTCCGAAGAGCCCCAGCGGAAGAGACGCAGTATGGGTGATAGTGGATCGACTCACTAAATCGGCACACTTCTTGCCATTTAGAGTTGGACAGTCCACAGAGGTACTAGCTGACATGTATATGCGACAAATCGTCAAATTATATGGAGTACCTGTTAGTATTGTATCGGATCGAGATTCGAGACTTACATCTCATTTCTAGAGAAGCATGCAAGAGAGTCTAGGCACCAGACTCAAATTCAGCATGGCATACCACCCGCAGACAGATGGACAATCGGAGCGCACCATTCAGATCTTGGAGGACATGTTGCGATCATGTATGCTAGATTTCGGAGGATCTTGGGAAGATCATTTGCACTTAGTAGAGTTCTCCTACAATAACAGTTATCAGGCCAGCATTCAGATGACGCCATTTGAAGCTTTATACGAACGGAAGTGCAGATCACCTGTGTGTTGGAGTGACGTTGGTGAACGTCAAATACTGGGTCCAGAATTGGTAACGCAGACAGTGGAGAAGATGAAGCAGATACAGAATCATCTACGAGCAGCTCAGGACAGACAGAAGCATTGGGCAGATACACACAGGCGTCCCCTAGAGTTCAAGGAAGGAGATCATGTGTTCTTGAGGATTTCGCCCACTCGGGGTACTATCAGATTCGGGAGCAGAGGCAAGCTGAGTCCAAGGTATATTGGGCCATTTGACATCCTCGAGCGCATTGGTGAGGTGGCTTATCGGCTTGCATTACCTCCATCCTTAGAGGGAGTGCATGACGTATTCCACGTCTCACAGCTGCGAAGGTACGTGACCGACCCAAGTCACGTAGTCGATCATTCAGAGATCGCAGTAGGCCCGAGCTTGAGGTATGAAGAGCAACCAGTTGGCATCCTCGACGTCAGTGAGAAGACATTACGGGGACAGACGATCAGACTGGTCCGAGTAGCATGGAAACATCATTCACCAGGCGAATCGACTTGGGAACGAGAAGATAATATGCGCCAGCGTTACCCCCACTTGTTCGAGGAGGCAGTTGAAAACTAGGCCACCTTGTATTCCCATAAACTCTTTCTTTAGTAAGCTTATTCTTTGATTGCGAGGACGCAATCCTTTTAAGGAGGGAAGGTTGTAAACACCCTAAATTTCAGAAATAAAAGTTAATACAATTTTTCCCGTATTTTTGGTGTTCTTCTGGAATTTAAAAGCTAAGGTGATTATGGGTTAAATAATTTTAAGTGTGGCTTAATGGGGTTAAAATATTCTGGAAGTAAAAATTTATTGTGTATAATGGAGAACCGGACGCATGGCATTTTTCGGTGAATTTATTGGACACCGGAGCAACGTATCGAGGACCAAAAGCTATTGGTTTTTGAACCAAACCAAGCTCGAACCAACCCGGATCAAACCAACCACAGCGGGTCCGACCCAAACCGATGAGAACCCAAACCCGCACGGGGAAAACCCTAGGCCGCCGGATCTACTGTAGCGGTATAAAGCCACCCTCATGGAAGTGCGTGCCAGACCAAACCCTAGCCGTAGTCGCCAACTCCAGGACCATCTCCCCCTCAGCCGTGAACCGCCGCCGACCCGCCGCCGAGTCAGCCCCGACCCGTCCGCGGCCGCTGTACTCCGATCGACGATGCAGTCGAGTCATCCCCGACTCCCCGCGTCTCCCTTCCCCTCCGCTCCGATCAGCGAGCGACCCCGCTGCTCTCGGGTCCTCGTCGGTCGTCATCCTCTTCGCTCGACGCCGACTCCCTCAGACCCCCCCCGCTCGCCGACTCCCTCAGACCCCCACCCGCTCGTCGACCACCGTAGACTCCCACCGCTCGTCGACCTCCGCCGCGAGCACAGCGACCCGGGCGCTGCTTCACCCCGCCGCCGAGTCGCACAGCAACCCCGAGCGCGGCCTCACCCCTCCGCTGCGACCCCGAGTGCGACTCCTCCGCCTCACAGCGTCTCCGCAGACACGAGACGCGAGCAGCAGCGCACGAGGACACGACCAGGACAAGATTGGACTCTCGGACACTTAGAAAATAGAATCCACGGAGCCCCGTTCAGGTACCAATTTCTTCCTCATCGCAACTCCGATTTCGATTCCGTCGATTGCTATGCGTAGACTGTATACCCCTCTCGGTGCCCGTGCAATTCGCTCGGTGCATCGCGTCCTGTAGTGGTCGTACACCGCGATCCAAAACAGGAAAAAAATAATGCCCTGTTTCACCTCGGAACTGAGTCCGCCCCGCCAATCGGGATGACTTGGTCGCACGCGGTCTTTACCAAACTGTGCGTGACGTTGATACGGTCGTGTAGGATTTCGCAGAAGTCGATTCGGAGGTGCGTGCACCCCGGAATCAACGCGTATCCGCCGACAACACCCCGTATCCGTCGATTCTGAAACACGCTGTAACTTCGTGTACACATGTCGGATCGAGATAAAACTTGCGCCATCAGATCCGTAGTAATACGCTGGTCCTGTGAGCCGAGTTTGGTTCGATTCTGAGAACGTTGACAAAATCGCGTATCGTGGGCCCCACAGGCTCCACTTGACGGGTGATTTTGAGATCGGCTCATCGGAATCCAATTCTGGAAGTTCCGTTGGGTTCGTATCGTCGTTCCTGACTTGTAGACACTGAGTTTGCGGAATTTGGAGACCTTTGACCCTGACACGCTTTTCGGTGCAAAGTGGCCCACAGGTGGAACCCGCTTTGGCCCGAAAATGACCTTTTTGCCCCTGTGTCCAAATTGGACGTAAGGACAGGCATTTCCAGTTATTTGACCTCTTCTGAGACTGTTGGTGGTATTTATTACAGCTTTCGGAGTAGTACCTACCGGATCCACAGATACCAGGACGACAGTTGACATTCAAACATCAGGCAAGTGTACCTTGCCACTCTATGCAGCTTAGTTATCTATTTTTCTTGCTTATTATATATATATTGCTGTGCATGCTCAACCTAGGACCGTGTGACGTACTTAGTGTCCGATTATCAGTCGGGTGCCGACACTGTACGCAGTGTTGGGTACGGTCATCTAGAGATGGACATCCGTGACACTTTATTCTCGTACTTGTCTTATCAAGTACTCTATGACCCAGGACACTGGACAATATTCATGAGACAGGATTTTCCCGAGATATTCGTGGTGATTCTGTATAGGATATAGACATGGACATTATATTCTTAGATACTGTATGACTGGTTGCATTTAGCTATGATCACGCTTGACATGGGCATGAGACGTTATGGTCATGATATGCGTGGTTACATTGGGTGGGGAGAGACACACAGGCTACAGGCTGTTACATATATATATCTTCTATTATTGAGAGGTCGTAGACTCTCGTAGTAGAGCTAGACCCACTACCGGTTATTACCGCTACCGGCTCCCCGACACAGAGCTTGTAGTGGCTCAGCCTGAGACTAGTGATGCTCTCATTTGCATTTACACTTAGATGGTTACATATTTACCCCTTTGTTTCATTTAGTTATATATTGCTGCACTGCTTATCTGTATTTATTGGCATGAGCTTTCTTGTACCTTGCTATGTCCCCTGAGGACCTGGATCCGGATTTTGTCCCCAGATTTTGCAGACGAGGTTTATCCCGAGGTTTACGGGACCGGAGCAGGAGCTGATCCAGGAGTTGTACCACCATCCGAGGATGAGGTCTTAGCTGAAGACTTCTCTTGAGCATCCTTGTCTATGCTCAGCTTTTATTATTTATTTCAGTCTTTCATATTCTGGTCAGATGAACCATTGTACTAGATATTTATCGGATTGTTCCCCGAAGTACTATGTGAGACTTGCTGATGATTTACATTCCTTATTTATTCTGTGGATCATGTTTATGTCTTGTGTGGATGAGATTAGTTGTACCATGATTGTCGTAGACTTGTTTCACAGCTTAAGTATGCCCTGATGGATCCTTTATAGTGAGTTGGTCCATCGGTGCGTACTGCTGGCCATTATCACGCGTCTGGTCCCACGGTATTTTGGGACTGGGGCGTGACAGCAAGCCCTCTCCATCTTCTTCTTTTGATTCAATTTGTTTATTTACCATGTTCATCTATAATTATTTCTTTGTAGATATAAATTTAGAATAATTTATATATTTGTCATGAAGGAATGACACAGATACAGATACCGGTAGCAATACGGACACGTGGACATAATTTATTAGAAAAGATGGGTTGGACATGTGAACCGAATACGAATCGGACACGCTAATATCGTTAAATTTAGTATTATGGTATCACTAACACATTCCAGAATAGGAATATTTTTGTCTTTTCATCTATTTAATTTAATATGTTAATATATGTTGCATGATATATATATATTATATAGTGTTCTTTAATGTATGAGTTAGTGAACTGGACTAGAAACCCACTAGATGAATCTCTGACCAATTATAGGGTTATAGACTTTAATCAGCATTTTTAGGATTTAATATTAGGGATTATATTTAATTGTTGTGATTTTAATTGATTGTTGTACCTTATCGTTGCTTCATAATTGGAGCGCTACACTAGTCATTGCCTTCCAACAAATTTTATACCCTTGTCCTAGACGTGCCAGCCTTCTATTTTGATCTTTGTGTAACTCATAAATATGCCCTCTTGTGCTTCATTTTAGTCGCACAACATTCGTCGCAAATAATTATATTTAATTCTAAATAAATCCAACTTTATATTCTTGTGCGTTCCAATCAAAATTGGAGACACAATCTCAACCCATTTTGTGCAACCCAAATTATGGCAATATTCTATTCTGAGTCTTCTACGTTCATGATACTTGTGTCCTACCTAATTTTTAGCCCTATGTATTTCCAATTTATTTTAGAACACCATTTACATTAATTTTAATTAAATTTGTATAAGGACCCAACTTGACCCAAAACTAGACCCAAAATCAAACCAAATCTCCATTCACACCTTCAAGACTCACTAAATACCACACACCCTTTTTAACCACTACATCACAACAAATATGGTATTTTCCTTCATTTAATCCAAAAATACCACTTTGTGCAATTTTTTAATTGTTGGAAACTTTTATGCAAAAGTGTATTGAGGTGTCCATACCCCATTGGACCAAACACATGAAGAAAAACCAATTTTTCTTCATTGACCGGTCATGTGAATTTCTCTATAATTTTGGAGTATGCAGCACTCATCATCTTCCCTCATCAATCTTAGCCAACCATTTTAAAACAAAACCATCCTAGCCCTTTAAAATTTCTACATGTAGAAAGAAACCCAATCCCAAGGAGTGCCAAACCGGCCCAAATCCCTAGGAATACATCACCCTTTTCTCCCCATATATATACAATTTTCTCCATAATTTTTATTACCTCCACCTACATCAAACCCCAACATTCGAACCCTAACCCTAAAACCCGCCGGACTTTATCCCTGCTCACCACAACCCACCAGAGCAGTCCCGTTTTCGGTCACCCCCGATCGCCTGAACACCCGACTGTACACCCTCTGTACCCCGCAACCCGCCGGACCCCGCCAACACCCGGCAGCCGTTCTCCTCCACTTTCCCTCGACTCCTCTCATCCTCGACTTCTTCTACTCCTCCCATCTCAGATCTTCCCTTGACTCGACAGCCACCGCCTCCATCATCACCTTCACCGCCAGACTTCCATCCCGTCAACCTCTATCAACCCGACTGAACCACCTCACTGCCACCATCTACACATCATCATCTTCCTCCTCCCCGCAGAACTCATGCCCCACGCCGGATCCGTCGACCTCCACCATATCCACCTGACACCCCTCCGTCGACGTTACGCCGGCCATCCATCGCGGACACCACACTGTCAGTCGTTCCCGACTTCCCTCAACATCCCCGTCATCGTCAACCTCCTTCACCTGATCTCCTCCACCCGACTTCGCCTGAACTCCTTCAACCCCTCACCGCCATTACCGACCTGCTCAGCGCCACCCCCGTCGAGCAGTGCAGCCGCCGCCTATACCCTCTCCAACCCGCGGTTCACCTCGACAGCACGTCGGACCGCCTTCCTTCACCATCATCATTACCATTAACACCGCCCCCAGCAGCCGAGTCCTCTACCTGAGTAGCAGACGCAGCCGGAGCCGAGCCCTCCACCGTGACGCAACCGAGCACCATCTCCAGTCGACTACACCCTTTGACCTCGTGCACGTGCACGCTAACGTGCAGGTTCGACTTGCATTAATTTATGTTTGTGTGTGTGCGTATGTGAACGATAATAAGGGTTAGCATGTTACTTCGTGGGAGTTGGTTTGTTAGATGAAATTGCTAGACACTATGCAAGTAACCCTAGAAAATTAGTTGTGCGTGCGTGTGTGTATAATAACTAATTGGTATATATATATATATATATATATATATATATATATATATATATATATATATATATATATATATATATATATATATATATATTGTGTGGAAATTGATTACTAGTGGTAGGTATGACTGTAATATATATATGCTGTATGACCCTAGGTATTAACTGTGGATATCCCGTATAATTGCATAGACCATAAGTGTTAATTATGGGTACCCTGTTTTTGCATATGACCATATGACCCTGAATATTAGTGAATCGACTGCCTTGTGTACACTGACGTACTGGCTAGACATGTGTTAGTGATTGACTGTCTTGTGATGCACAACATTGAGAATATGACACCCATGTATTTAGACGCACACTTGATCCTGCTAGTTGACAAGTATCACCCATAGCGTAGTCTCTGAGTTTAGAGTAATTATGTTTGTGTATGTGCTAGTGTAATGACTAATGCTATATTATTATTATATTATGTCTATAGGACTGTTGGATTGTTCAGACGAGATTTCAGAAACAGGATATTGGTATTGCCAGCGCAGGACCACAGACGAGTACATTCTCTGACAGTTTTCATTATGTTGATCATCTCTATGATTCTAATTGTATAGCGTACATGATTCTGACACTATGTATACACGGGTTAGCATTATCGAGACCTATCACGAGGAGTCATGATTGGAATCCATCGTGCTAGCTGGGGACGGGAAGATATTAGTAGATTATGTGATCATACCCCACTCTACATGCATCCTAGCTCACCCCACACCTCACGTCGGGTGTAGCCTGACCATAACATGCCTTATAGCCTATTATGTATGATTAGCCTGACTATTGCTCGCATCAAAGCTAACTGGATGGTTAGCCTGACCTTACATGAATCATAGCTAATCATATATAACAAGCCTGATCAGTCCCAAGATGATCACATGATAGACTGATATTTTACACACTTAGCTAGATATTCTATTCATGTATTTCCAGTTAATAGTTCTAGCATTCACTTATATTCCAGTTCATTGTTCTAGCATGCACTTATATTTCTGTTCATTGCTAGTTGTACCCTTGATGATGATATGTTATCCAACATTTACTTATTTCCAGTATTTCATATTTACCAATATTTTTTATTGCCAGTATTTATATCCATCTTGTATTTCTTTACACTGTATTATAGTTTTTGTCAATATACATGGAACTGCTGTTAGTGCTTGTACTTCGCTCCAATCTTGACTGAATATTTTTTCCAGAGGATCTTGAGGACTTCTGTCCTACACACTATGGACCAGGTATAGATGGAGACTACCTACCAGAGAACTTATAAGAGTCCCTTCCATTAGAGGAGACAATACCTGCAGCTATTTAGACGGTATTTATTTTATTCATTTTATCTTGAGACTTATGTTGAGTTTAATTTGCGACTTGTGGAGACTATTTATGTTGGACAGCTAGACTATAGTTTATCTCTATTTGAGACATTGTGTTTGACTTATGTCATTACTTCTTATCTTTTATCGTGCCATTTATTTCTTATAGTTATTATGATTGAGTATACATTATGAGCTGTTGAGAGATGTATATTTTATTGTCCTCCTTATGGATTTGATATCATTGACAGGATGTGAGTTATGTTTAGTATTATTGAGACCTAGACAACGTTCTACCGCCAATGCTGCGGCGTAGGCTAGACGTACCCACAACTCATACCCAAATTTCGGGTGCGGGTCATGACATATGGTACGAAAACAAGTATTTGTAGTGCTTCGAGTACGGACATGGTATTACGGGTTGGACATAACGGTACTAGCTAGTATCGATTTTGTGTTATAATTTAAATATTACTAGCATCATGATCATCTGCATATTATAGTATATGATGCTTTACTATTATATTTTATCTCATCTTACATCTTGTTATTATTCATGTTGTTCTTGTGATAGAGATACTAGGGTTTGTTGGACCGAGGCTTGACTGCTGGTTTATAGTAGTGACCCCTCATGTCTTACAGCTTCACCGTATACGCGTACGGTGCACTCCACGTGTTTGATTCTTTGCATTCTAATTTAATTTACCTTGGTTATAGCTATTATAGTATTATAATTATAATTATATTTGTTATATAATATATATATATATATATATATATATATATATATATATATATATATATATATATATATATATATATATATATATATATATATATATATATAATTATGTGTATGTTCTATATTTTTTTGTGATGTGTGGGTGGTCATTGGAGAATAGGAAGTTCATATAAAGAAGTTGGAGAAGAAGATGTATCAAAACTCTAACCCCGAAATTCCAAACTCAAAATCCATAAAGCAAGCCCTCTCCATCTTCTTCTTTTGATTCAATTTGTTTATTTACCATGTTCATCTATAATTATTTATTTGTAGATATAAATTTAGAATAATTTATATATTTGTCATGAAGGAATGACACAGACACGGATACCAGTAGCAATACAGACACGTGGACATAATTTATTAGAAAAGATGGGTTGGACATGTGAACCGAATACGAATCGGACACGCTAATATCGTTAAATTTAGTATTATGGTATCACTAACACATTACAGAATAGGAATATTTTCGTCTTTTCATCTATTTAATTTAATATGTTAATATATGTTGCATGATATATATATTATATAGTGTTCTTTAATGTATGAGTTAGTGAACTGGACTAGAAACCCACTAGATGAATCGCTGACCAATTATAGGGTTTTAGACTTTAATCAGCATTTTTGGGATTTAATATTAGGGATTATATTTAATTGTTGTGATTTTAATTGATTGTTGTACCTTACCGTTGCTTCGATAATTGGAGCGCTACACTAGTCATTGCCTTCCAACAAATTTCATACCCTTGTCCTAGACGTGTCAGCCTTCTATTTTGATCTTTGTGTAACTCATAAATATGCCCTCTTGTGCTTCATTTTAGTCGCACAACATTCGTCGCAAATAATTATATTTAATTCTAAATAAATCTAACTTTACATCCTTGTGCGTTCCAATCAAAATTGGAGACACAATCTCAACCCATTTTGTGCAACCCAAATTATGATAATATTCTATTCTGAGTCTTCTACGTTCATGATACTTCTGTCCCACCTAATTTTTAGCCCTATGTATTTCCAATTTATTTTAGAACACCATTTACATTAATTTTAATTAAATTTGTATAAGGACCCAACTTGACCCAAAACTAGACCCAAAACCAAACCAAATCCCCATTCACACCTTCAAGACTCACACTAAATACCACACACCCTTTTTAACCACTACATCACACCAAACATGGTATTTTCCTTCATTTAATCCAAAAACCCCACTTTGTGCAATTTTTTAATTGTTGGAAACTTTTATTCAAAAGTGTATTGAGGTGTCCATACCCCATTGGACCAAACACATGAAGAAAAACCAATTTTTCTTTATTGACCGGTCATGTGAATTTCTCCATAATTTTGGAGTATGCAGCACTCATCATCTTCCCTCATCAATCTTGGCCACCCATTTTAAAATAAAACCATCCTAGCCCTTTAAAATTTCTACATGTAGAAAGAAACCCAATCCCAAGGAGTGCCAAACCGGCCCAAATCCCTAGGGATACATCACCCATTTCTTCCCATATATATACAATTTTCTTCATAATTTTTATTACCTCCACCTACATCAAACCCCAACAATCGAACCCTAACCCTAAAACCCGCCGGACTTTATCCCTGCTCACCACAACCCAACAGAGCAGTCCCGTTTTCGGTCACCCCCGACCGCCTGAACACCCGACTGTACACCCTCTGCACCCCCGCAACCCGCCGGACCACGCCAACACCCGGCAACCGTTCTCCTCCACTTTCCCTCGACTCCTCTCGTCCCCGACTTCTTCTACTCCTCCCATCTCAGATCTCCCCCTGACTCGACAGCCACCGCCTCCATCATCACCTTCACCGCCAGACTTCCATCCCGTCAACCTCTATCAACCCGACTGAACCACCTCACTGCCACCATCTACACATCATCATCTTCCTCCTTCCCGCAGAACTCACGCCCCACGCCAGATCCGTCGACCTCTACCATATCCACCTGACACCCCTCCGTCGACGTTACGCCGGCCATCCATCGCGGACACCCCACTGTCAACCGTTTCTGACTTCCATCAACATCCCCGTCATCGTCAACCTCCTTCACCCGATCTCTTCCACCCGACTTCGCCTGAACTCCCTCAACCCCTCACCGCCATCACCGACCTGCTCAGCGCTACGCCCGTCGAGCAGTGCAGACGCCGCCTATACCCTCTCCAACCCGCAGTTCACCTCGACAGCACGTCGGACTGCCTCCCTTCATTATCATCATTACCATTAACACCGCCACCAGCAGCCGAGTCCTCTACCTGAGTAGCAGACGCAGCCGAAGCCGAGCCCTCCACCGTGACGCAACCGAGCACCATCTCTAGTCGACTACACCCTTTGACCTCGTGCACGTGCACGCTAACGCACAGGTTCGACTTGCATTAATTTATGTTTGTGTTTGTGCGTATGTGAACGATAATAAGGGTTAGCATATTACTTCGTGGGAATTGGTTTGTTAGATGAAATTGTTAGACACTATGCAAGTAACCCTAGAAAATTAGTTGTGCGTGCGTGTGTGTATAATAACTAATTGGTATATATATATATATATTGTGTGGAAATTGATTACTAGTGGTAGGTATGACTGTAATATATATGTATATTGTATGACCCTAGGTATTAACTGTGGATATCCCGTATAATTGCATATGACCATAAATGTTAATTATGGGTACCCTATTTTTGCATATGACCATATGACCCTGAATATTAGTGAATCGACTGCCTTGTGTATACTGACGTACTGGCTAGACATGTGTTAGTGATTGACTGTCTTGTGATGCACAACATTGAGGACATGACACCCATGTATTTAGACGCACACTTGATCCTGCTAGTTGACAAGTATCACCCATATCGTAGTCTCTGAGTTCAGAGTAATTATGTTTGTGTATGTGCTAGTGTAACGACTAATGCTATATTATTATTATATTATGTCTATAGGACTGTTGGATTGTTCAGACGAGATTTCGGAAATAGGATATTGGTATTGCCAGTACATGACCACAGACGAGTACATTCTCTGACAGTTTTCATTATGTTGATCATCTCTATGATTCTAATTGTATAGTGTACATGATTCTGACACTATGTATACACGGGTTAGCATCATCGAGACCTATCACGAGGAGTCGTGATTGGAATCCATCGTGCTAGCTGGGGACGGGAAGATATTAGTAGATTATGTGATCATACCCCACTCTACATGCATCCTAGCTCACCCCACACCTCACGTCGGGTGTAGCCTGACCATTACATGCCTCATAGCCTATTATGTATGATTAGCCTGACTATTGCTCGCATCAAAGCTAACTGGATGGTTAGCCTGACCTTACATGAATCATAGCTAATCATATGTAACAAGCCTGATCAGTCCCAAGCCGATCACATGATAGACTGATATTTCACACACTTAGCTAGATATTCTATTCATGTATTTCCAGTTAATAGTTCTAGCATTCACTTATATTCCAGTTCATTGTTCTAGCATGCACTTGTATTTCTGTTCATTGCTAGTTGTACCCTTGATGATGATATGTTATCCAACATTTACTTATTTCCAGTATTTCATATTTACCAATATTTTTTATTGCCAGTATTTATATCCATCTTGTATTTTTTTACACTGTATTATAGTTTTTGTCAATATACATGGAACTGCTGTTAGTGCTTGTACTTCGCTCCAATCCTGACTGAATATTTTTTCCAGAGGATCTTGAGGACTTCTGTCCTACACACTATGGACCAGGTATAGATGGAGACTACCTACCAGAGAACTTATAAGAGTCCCTTCCATTAGAGGAGACAATACCTGCAGCTATTTAGACAGTATTTATTTTATGCATTTTATCTTGAGACTTATGTTGAGTTTAATTTGCGACTTGTGGAGACTATTTATGTTGGACATCTAGACTGTAGTTTATCTCTATTTGAGATATTGTGTTTGACTTATGTCATTACTTCTTATCTTTTATCGTGCCATTTATTTTTTATAGTTATTATGATTGAGTATACATTATGAGCTGTTGAGAGATGTATATTTTATTGTCTTCCTTATGGATTTGATATCATTGACAGGATGTGAGTTATATTTAGTATTATTGAGACCTAGACAACGTTCTACTGCCAATGTTGCGGCGTAGGCTAGACGTACCCACGACTCATACCCAAATTTTGGGTGCGGGTCGTGACATATGGTACGAAAACAAGTATTTATAGTGCTTCGAGTACGGACATGGTATTAAGACACGGGTTGGACATAATGGTACTAGCTGGTATCGATTTTGTGTTATAATTTAAATATTACTAGCATCATGATCATCTGCATATTATAGTATATGATATTTTACTATTATATTTCATCTCATCTTACATCTTGTTATTATTCATGTTGTTCTTGTGATTGAGATACTAGGGTTTGTTGGACCGAGGCTTGACTGCTGGTTTATAGTAGTGATCCCTCATGTCTTACAGCTTCACCATATACGCGGAGTACCAGAGTGCCCTAAGTATACGTAGTTGGCCTTATTTGTCCAGCTTTCTAATAATTTGGTTCAGGGGCGTGACATGATTTTAGTGGTGGCTCATGCAGGTCTATCTGAGCGGATTATGTCTGTCTGAGCATATTTGATCTAATTTTTACAGACATGTGGTTTTTTTTACTGTTGCTAGATGTCTCAATCCTAAAATTATTTCCCTTGATCCCTAGTTATTTTTTCTCCATCCCTGATTCTTGATCTGATATCTTCTTATTCGTTGATATATCCTGTTCTTCGATTGAATCTTGTGTCCTTAACTTTCAGGGGTACTATTCCTGTTACTATCGGCCAGATAGATCGAGTGCATCTCGAGGAGGGTCAGCATTCGGGACCCCAGCATATTCCTGGAGATCAGCCTTAGCATCCAGGGGTAGAGTCGAGAGTAGATCCTGAGGCAGATCGACCGGCAGTACCGGACCAGTAGGCAGCAACAGTGCACCCAGTTCAGCCCGAGCAGCCAGCGGGTGTTGTCCAAGCCCTGATGGATGTTCTACGAGCTTTTATAATGACCAAGCAGCATCAGAGTGATATAATCACTCAGTTGGTCCAGACAGTGTTGGAGCGAGGTGGTTCTCAGATCCCTAATTCTGCAACCAGCTTCGGGCGTCTCAGTCCTCCGTAATTTTATGGTACAAAAGATGTGATTTTGTCCGATGCTTGGCTGCAGGACACTGAGGCCATCTTGGAGGCAGTAGGGACTCCGGCTAGAGAGCGTGTAGCAGAAGTGAGGCTATAGTTGTTGGACTTGGCTCATGACTGGTGGGCAGCGCAGGAAGTTTCTCTCATAGTACCGATTCCATGGGCAGTTTTTACCGAGAGGTTTCAGGCAAGGTACTTTGTCACAGTGGCGCATTATGAGCTTTAGTAGAGGTTTAACAACCTCATGCATGAGAGCAGGACCATCGACGGTTACGCGACAGAGTTTGCGAGACTTAGTCAATTTTCTCCCGCTTTGGTAGCGACCGAGTTGGAGAGGGCGAAGAGGTTCCAGCAGGGACTCCATTTAGAGATTATCTTGGCGGTGGAGTAACATGAGTTTCAGACCTTTGACGCTGTGATACGGGCAGCCAGGAGGTATGAGTACACATCGCAGAGGATTACCGATCAAGTTGGGAGTCAGAAGAGGCCTAACGTTTAAGGAGGTTCAACATCCCATTCATCAGCACCGGCTCCAGCAGTTAGAGCCCTGACGATTGGATCCTCGAGGAGGACAACATCATCTCAGCAGTCTTCCTAGATGCTCCCTCAGTAGAGGCAGTCATCTTCTTCTTCTTCTTCTCGTAGTTGTTTTCATTACGAGAAACCTGGACATATTATATCAGAGTACCGTAGGGCACATGAATTATGCTTGGTATATGGGGTATCTGACCACATAAT
Source organism: Iris macrosiphon (assembly GCA_036927795.1). NCBI lineage: Eukaryota > Viridiplantae > Streptophyta > Magnoliopsida > Asparagales > Iridaceae > Iris > Iris macrosiphon. The sequence continues at coordinate 140,877,363 of JAYESA010000010.1, read as the reverse complement.
CGAGACATGTCCTAGATGGAAATAGACTGGGTCATCATCAGCCCAATAAGCAGTTCGGCCAGCAGCGCCGCAGTACAGGGCACCAGTACCAGTACAGCAGCAGAAGGTTCAGAGGTCGTTGCCTCCATAGGCTCAGGTATTCCAGCAGAGGCCGTAGCAGTATGCACAGGCCCAAGCACAGGCGAGACCTAGAGGTCAGCAGCAGAGGGGACCAGCACCCAGAGGACAGGGTCGAGCCTTCTTACTATCGATGGAGGATGCTTTGACAGCAGGAGTATTCTCGTCCACTTTCATTCATCTCCAGCTTTATTTGATTCTGGTGTATCGCATTCATTTATATCTGCAGGCTTTACGATACGAGCTGGATTGGAGTTCGAGTCCTTACCTGCAGGGTTGAATATACTTACTGGTAATGGTCTCGTTGGAATAGATAGTGTATATTCCTCGTGTAGAGTTATAGTGTGCGGGAGAGAGTTTTTTGTGAGGCTGATAGAGTTTTCTATGGGCGATTATGATGTCGTCCTTGGGATGGATTGGTTGAGTGCAAGACACGCGATAATAGATTACCATAGTGGCAAGGTTATCTTTCGTGTACCTGATGGGGAGTTCTTATTCTTGATAGGTGCAGTAGAGTCACCGAAGGTTACATTGATGATGGCAGAGGCTGAGAAGGCACAGTTTCCTAGGGTAGTTTATGAGTTTCTTGACGTATTTCTCAACGAGTTACTAGGTGTACCACCAGTTAGAGACGTAGAGTTCTATATTAATTTGATCCCGGGAGCAGAACCAATATCAGAGAGAGTTTACAGGATATCACCATCTGAGTTGGAGATCTTGTACCGAATGATTGAGGATTTGATAGCCAAGGGATTCATTAGACCTAGTGCATCGCCTTGTGGAGCTCCGTTACTTCTTATTAAAAAGAAGGATGGTTTATCGCGTTTAGTTATTGATTATAGAATAGTAAATGCGTCAACCATTAAGAACAAGAATCCCTTTCCCAGGATAGATGACTTGCTTGATTAGCTCAGTGGGGCGACTATATTTTCTAAGATCAGAGTCAGAGAGAAGGATATACCCAAGACGTCGTTCAGATCTAGATATAGTCATTGGGAGTTCCTAGTTATGCCATTTAGAGCGACCAATGCACTAGCTATATTCTTGTCTCTCATGAATATCATCTTCATGCCTTACTTAGACCAGTTTATGATAGTATTTATTGATGACTTGGTCAGTACCCCGTACAGTTCTGGCTTGATCGTATCTCATTCATGGGATATATCATCTCTGGCGGAGGAGTCGAGGTGGATCCCAAGAAGGTAGAGGCTATTGAGAGTTGGCCAGTACCCCGTACAGTTTTAGATGTGTACAGTTTCCTGGATTTATCAGGTTACTACAGGCGGTTTGTGGCAGACTTCACGAAGATCTCCGCACCCTTGACACGGTTGACATGTAAGGATATGCGCTTTGAGTGGTCGGATGCTTGTTAGAATTCTTTCGAGAAGCTCAAACAGAGTTTGATCTTGGCTCTTATTCTGACACTTCCAGTGGGACCAGGTGGATTCTCAGTATATTGTGATGCATCAGGAGTGGGAATAGGGTGAATCCTTATGCAGCATGGCTGAGTGATAGCTTATGCGTCTCAGCAGCTTCGAGATCATGAGAAGAGATCTACGTACGATCTTGAGTTGGCAGCAATAGTGTTTCCACTTAAGCTCTAGAGACATTACCTATATAGTGATAGAGTGAGATCTTCATAGACCACAAAAGCTTGAGGTATGTGTTCACACAAAAGAAACTCAACATGCGTCAGAGGAGGTGGCTCTAGTTATTGTCGGACTACGATCTTGACCTTCAGTATCATCCAGGGAAGGCCAATGTCATAGAAGATGCCTTGAACAGGAGAGGAAAAGCTTACTACTTGACAGAGCAACGCCAAATTTTGGAGGATCTGTAGAAGATGTGTATCGAGGTAGTATTACCTGGCGATATCTGTTTTATGGCGAGTCTGCAGGTTCAATCTTCTATAGTTGAGAGGATCAGAGCAGAGCAGACTGGTGATGTCAAACTTCAGCAGCTCAGAGCAGAGTGTAAGTCAGGACGCAGACCAGAGTTAAGAATTCATGAGGATAAGACTCTCAGGTTTGGGAGCTAACTTTATGTGCCGAGAGGAAATATCCAATAGGAGATTATGTCAAAGGCCCACAGTTCTCAATACTCAGTGCATCCATGAGGGACGAAGATGTACCAGGGTATTCGTCAGCACTTCTGGTAAAATGGTATAAAGAGGGAGATAACTCGGTTTGTTTCTCGATGTTTAGTCTGTCAGCAGGTTAAGGCTGAGCATCAGAGACCGACCGGACTACTTCAGCCTTTATCAAAATGGTATGAAGAGGAAGATAACTCAGTTTGTTTCTCGGTGTTTAGTCTGTCAGCAGGTCAAGGCTGAGCATCAGAGATCGGCCGGACTACTTCAGCCTTTATCGATTACGGACAAGAAGTGGAACTATATTACTATAGACTTTATGACTGGTCTTCCTAGATCCCCGTCTAGTAGAGATGCTATATGGGTTATAGTGGATTGACTTACGAAGGTTACTCACTTTCTTTCTTTCAGAGTGGGCCAGTCTACAGAGCAGCTAGCTGAGATATACATGAGATAGATAGTCAGATTGTATGGTGTACCAGTCAGCATAGTCTCATATAGAGATTCGCAGTTCATATCTTATTTTTGGTAGAGCCTGTAGCAGAGTTTGGGTACTAGGCTGAAGTTTAGTTCAGCCTACCATCCACAGATAGACAGATAGTGGGAGCTTACTATTTAGAATTTGGAGGATATGCTTCGAGCTTGTACACTTGACTTCAGTGGATCTTAGAAGGATCACTTGCATTAAGTAGAGTTCTCCTATAATAACAGCTTACAAGCGAGCATTCAGATGGCACCCTTCGAGGCTTTGTATGGTAGGAGATGCATATCACCGTTAGCTTGGGATGACATTAATGAGAGGCAGTTGCTTGGTCTAGAGATGATTTCTCGATCGGTTGGAGTGATCAGGCAGATCAGAGAGCATCTCAAAGTGGCTCAGGATTGCCAGCGTCATTAGGAAGATCAGCACCATCGTCATCTTAAGTTCTTTATCGGCGACCATATATTTTTGAGGATTTTGTCTACCCATGGAGTTATCAGATTTGGAGTACGGGAAAAGCTTAGTCCCAGATATATAGGTCCTTTCGATATTCTCGATCGAGTTGGAGACATATCTTATCGTCTAGATCTTCTACCATCGCTTCATGAGTTACATGACGTCTTTCATGTATCTCAATTGTGCCGATATATTCCAGACCCGAGCCATATCCTGGATCATTTTGAGTTGGTCGTCGGTACCGACCTATCATATAAAGAGAGGTCTATGTCTATTTTGGACCAGAGGGCGAAGGTTCTCTAGAACCGGACTATCAGGTTAGTTCGTGTTGCTTGTGGAAATCACTCACTAGGCGAGTCGACGTGGGAGCGCGAGGACGATATGCGTACTCGTTATCCATTTCTCTTCGACTTGGGAGGTATACTTATTCGTATACCCGTGTCCTATCTTAGCCTGTGCATGTGATTGATTGTTAGTTTATCTGTTATGTCTGTTATTTTACTTTCTGATTTCTTGTTGTTGTCCAAGAAATTTTATGCTCACATGAGTTTCCTGCTTATTTTCGGTTTCGAGCTGGCTTTCCGAGATTTTCTTGTTAATAATTTTTGGATCCTTATGAAAATTTTGAGGATAAAATTTTTCTAAGAAGGGAAGAGTTGTAAGACTCGTCTCACAGTATTCATATTTTATGCGGATACGTATTTTGTGCTAGTTATTGCATTTTATTGGATCTCGAGGAGGCCCAAAAGTTCTCAAAATTAAAACTCTACTACCTGACTGGTATACCAACGGTATACTGCCTGACAGATATTTGTTTCACTTTCGAGATATTTTCGAGATATTTTTGAGATATTTTCTCTATAAATAGTACACGAGATATTTTATTTTCTTCTTTCTCTTTCTATCTCCTCTCTTCTTTATTTTCTCTCGATCTTGAAAGCGTGGTCTTGAGACCTAGAGTGTGGTTTTTGAACCCCTTTGTGGTGGTGGATTAGAAGATTTAGGCTGGGAGCTCGCGTTAGGCAAGTACACTTTGTCGATTTTGTGAACTTTTTTTACTTTTTGTCATTTTACTTTCTTGAAGCTTGGTTATTGCTTTTATCTTAGACTTGTTTTTCTATTAATATTTATATCGTAATTTCTAGCCAAGTTACTGTCTCGCTTTTAATTTTTGGTAGAATCTCGTTCCGTCTCTTTTTGGTAACTCGGTAACGAAAACGGTACCGGAGTTGTGACATTGAGATTCAGTCCATATTGTGATATGAGACTTACCCTAGACTTGACTTCCTATTAGAATTAATTCTGATAATTTTTGGGGTTTAATTTGGGTCCCGAAAATCAAGTTAATTTAACCATGTTTATTCTTGGAAATTGGCATACCGTCGGTATACTACAGTATACCGACGGTATACCGATTTCGACCGACTTAATTTTTAGTATTTTTCTCTGAACCATATCGGCACACCGATGATGTACTAAAGTATACGACGGTATACCGATTCTGTCGACATTGGTTGACCGACTTTAAAATATCTATCTTGGCCGGCATACCGACGACATACTGGGATCTGTCGACGGTATATCGATTTATAGAATTTTATTTTTCAGTCACTTTTTGCCTACTTGTAACGACATACCGTAGGAGTATACCAACGGTATACCGATTTATTAAAATCCTGAAATTGTTATATTTTTTCTATCTCTGGACCGGTGTACCAACGGTGTACTGGACTATACCGACGGTATATCGATCGTGCTATTTCTTTAGAAATTCTTGGTTTTTTATGATTTTATGTCGAAACTTCTGGCTTTTGCTTGGACATGCGATAACTTGACCTAATTTTGGACATAAACTTTCATGGCTTCAGATGACTTGACTTGACTTGGCTTTCTCGATTTTACCCGACTTTTCCTGGCTACACGTGATGACATGATTGACTGGACTTGACTTGGCATGACTTTACATGGTTTCATCAAATATGACTAGACTTGGTTTCACTTGGTTTTATCTGGTTGGACATGGCTTCACATGGTTATACATGACTTTACCTAGTTTCAGTTGGCTTTACCTGGCTTCACTTGGTTACACGTGACTTGGTTATTGTGGTGACTTACATGAGTGTGATTGTGCAATGTATATTAAACATGTTTATATTACTATTAGAACTTGATTTGTCTGCATCATGTCTAGGATAAATTCTGTAGAATTTTATACACAGATTTATACAAGAAACTGTTAGGGGTTAAATAACTAGAGATTCACTTAGTACATGGCTAGGGATTTTTTAGATTATATGCAGTCTCGGTTATTCATACTATTATCTTGAGGAGTATCCAGTGGTTTATATTGTGTCGTACTTGAGGAGTATCCAGTTGGTTATTTGTATGGATATCCCGGACGGACTGCAGGGGCATGCGATCAGAAGAAACTCTAGCGTCGCGTTATATTATAAAGTTAGTAATTAAGGATTGTGATAACCCTAGTTAGTTAAAGGTATTAAGCCGTACTTATGTGATTTTTCCTGATTGATGGTTGATGGTTAGTCTAGGCTTTACATGATTACCTTTACTTTCAGTACTTGTTATTTCCTTATTGATTATCAGATCCTGATATGTCTCATTGCAGGTTTTACAATATTTATTATCTTGAGATCTTTTATATTTTGTTTTTATTTTTCAGTATTTGTATTTCTTGTGTTATTGGTTTAAGTTTCTAGATTGGCTTCCTTTGTGGTACTTGCTATTTGGGGGTCTGACCCCACTGGTTTTGTATGGCCAGTTCCAGTAGCAGCACCGGAGGATCTTTTGTACTTTCATAAGGATAGTGGCCACCAATAGTACCAGACTATTTGCGTGGGTTTTTTTACTTTTTTACTCTGATGTACATTCTACTATTGTTGGCGTTTAGCCACCGAACACGTGTTTAGGTCGTGTTTTGGTTTGATCAGTTAGCCTACGGACATTAGCATGATTGACAGATCCTAGGGTTGATCATGTATGACTCAGATTCTGGCTAGTTTATTCATTCTGTGTTTACTAACATCATGATCATCTGTATATTATAGTTTGGAACGCTTTACTATTATATTTTAGTTGATCTTACATCTCGTTATTATTTTTGTTGTTCTTGTGATTGAGACACTAGGGTTTGTTAGACCTAGGTTTGACTGTTGGTTTGTAGTAGTAACCCCTCATGTCTTACAGCTTCACCGTATATGCAGAGTATCGGAGTGCTCTAAGTATACGTAGCTGGTCTTGTCTATCCCACTTTCCAATAATTTGGTTCTGGGGCGTGACATGCATGTCGTTTGACGACCTAGTATTGTTCACTACTTATCTTAGATTCTTGATTTATTTTAATTTACTTTTATGTCCTTGACTGAGGGCTTGCATGTCGTTTGACGACCTAGTATTGTTCACTAGCTTTGTAAAAATATTTTCAAGGAAGCTATTATTGTGCCTTGACAATGAGCTAGAGAACAAGAATGATCTGTCGCAGCGGGAGACGATTGAGTTGGAACCATAATTTTTCTCAACATGTATAATGTATAAATGTGTTATATGTATATTGGGATAAAAGTTATAATTTGGTAGAAAAACCCTTTTCTAATTTATAATTTTAGAATGTCCTTTATCCAGAAGTATTATGTATTAATTCTTGTGATATATGGTCTGTAATAAACCTATCCTAGAATCCTACAGGCGATAATCGTGAATATGGTACTAAAGTATTCGTATGTCACTTAGCCTGGAGATGCTTGTTACGTATCTGACTCACCGTATTTTGGGAGCATGGCGTGGCACTTTAGGCGCAGCTCACTGGCTCACCTGCATTGGCACCAACAACAGTTCAAATTCTTCTTCTCTTTTTCTTAGTAATTTGATATGAATGCAAGACAGTGAAAGCAAGCAATGAAAACAGTTCATCGAAAGCATTCACGAAAACACATCATAAAACCAACAACGAAAACACATCGAAAACTAACAACGCACATGTCTTGAGGCATAAACCCTTATATATAGTTCATTCCCCAAGACACAATGCACTGCATCTTAGGCACAACTTATAAGAATTCCATTCTATAACGAGGAAGGGTTCCCCGTTTATTTGTCCCGATCAATCGATACCGGCAAGATTTTTCTATTCTCTGATTTCGACTCAGTTATTTTAGCCGCTAGCTCACTCTGTACTCCGCAACGGAATCATAGCACTACAGGTATTATATAACTAAATATATATATCCAAAATTCTAAGAACATATCTATAACAAATCCTAATGGAACAAATATTCAATTCGTTCTTAAACTATTCTAATATAATTTAAATTTCTAATAAAAATTTAATAATATTAAAGATTTTTGCTCAAAAATAGAAAAAAGATTTGTCAAAATTTATTTGCAAAGAAAATACGTACGTAGTGCATATAATAGTGAATTATAATTGGAAAAATGTCTCAAGTTTGACACGTTCACATAACGTGCCACTAAAAATGAATCGGATCGCTGTCGAAGAAGGTTGCCACCCAGATCAAATTCCATGATAATCATAACAATAATACTAAGTTTACTACCAAATGCTTACAACCTTCTCAACCTTATCATCCCTCTGATATATGGACCACCTCCGATCCCACCTCTTCTCCAATAAATAACTGTTATGTAATATTTTGACCACATGACGACCATTCGAACAGTCACGGGATCCCACTTCTTCCTCCTTCAATGGACGGCCATCACATGACCGTCATATGGTGGTTGTAAAAATATTATTTATTTGATTGTAGTCATAACATACCCCCTACTCATAATGCTTCTCTTCCTTCTATCTTTTTTTTTTTTTTTTTTAATTCCAGCTGTATATGCTCGATTCTCGTTCTCCTGACTTTATCTGCACCTATCACATGCTCCCACCTGATTAAGTTCTGGCAGACCCAACCATAGTTAACTCCTCGACCAAACCAAACCAACCCTCCTGCTATTATTTACACACTCCACTCTCCACTCTCACTCTCACTCTCCCACCCATTCTCACCTCAGCTTCTGAGCGATGGCGACGAGAACTCTCCTCCTCCTCCTCGCCATGGCCGCTGCTTCCATCCTCGCTCACTCCGCCGAAGCCCACAACATAACCGCCATACTGGAAGCCTCCCCCGACTACAGCCTCTTCAACAGCTACCTCACCCAGACCAAGGTCGCCGACGAGATCAACTCCCGCGAGACCGTCACCTGCCTCGCCCTCCCAAACTCCGCCATGTCCTCCCTCGCCTCCAAGAAGTCCCTCGCCGGCATCAAGAACGCCCTCCGCCTCCTCGTCCTCCTCGATTACTTCGACCCCGCCAAGCTCCACGACCTCCCCGACGGTACCACCCTCTCCACCACCCTCTACCAGACCACCGGCAACGCCCCCGGCAACACCGGCTTCGTCAACATCACCGACCGCCGCGGCGGCGACGTCCTCTTCGGTCCCTCCGCCAAGAATTCCGCCCTTGCCTCCCGCTACACCAAGTCCATCAAGCAAATCCCATACAACATCTCCGTCATCGAGATCTCCGCGCCCATCCTCTTTCCCGGCCTCCTCGACGCCCCCTCCGCCGCCACCTCCAACATAACCGCGCTGCTAGAGAAGGCCGGCTGCAAGACCTTCGCTGGGCTGCTCCAATCCTCGGGGGTGCTCAAGGTGTTCGAGACCGCCATGGACAAGGGGCTCACGCTCTTCGCGCCCAACGACGAGGCGTTTAAAGCTTCCGGCGCGCCAGACCTCAGCTCGATCACCAGCGCGGAGCTGGTGACGCTACTGCAGTACCACGCGCTCCCGACCTACACCCCGAAAGCGTCGCTGAAGTCGTCCAACCGCCCGGTCGCGACCATGGCCAGCGGGGCTTCGGGCAAGTTCGACCTGTCGGTCGAGTCGGCCGGCGACGACGTCACGCTCAAGACCGGCGTCGACACGTCGAGGGTCGCTAGGACTGTTCTCGACGACACGCCGGTGTGCATTCTCACGGTTGATAGTCTCCTCCTTCCGGTGGAGTTGTTCGGCGCGGGACCGGCGCCGGCGCCGGGTCCTGCCGCGCTGACGCCGGTGGAGGCGCCCGGGACGGCTGTCGCGGTGCCGGTGTCGGCGCCGGCTTCGGCGAAGGCACCCGCACCGGAGGCGATGTCGCCGCCTGCTCCGCCAATGGGGACGCCTGCGAAGGCTCCGGGCGCGGCTGACGAGAAGTCGTCGGATAAGGCGGGCGCGGCGGCGGAGATTAGGCCGGTGGGGCTGGTCGCGGCGGCGATGGCGGCGGCGTGGCTCTTGTGAGCCGGTGGTGGTGGTGTATCCTGCTCGAGTGTTTATTTTATTGTATTTTTGGTTTTTTTTTGACCTTTGTCCCACTATTTGGATTCATGGACCCATGTGCGCGCGCCTGTTATGTTAAATTTTTTTTTTTTTTTTGTAGTTCAATTGAAGGCTTTGTTTTTTCTCATTTGGTTGAGACGTCGGTTGGTCGGGTTAAGGTGGTGTATTGTGCCTGAGGAACATTGTATGTTTCTACGACAGTTAATTAATGGTTTGCTTTATTTATGGAGAGCAGTGATGAGTGGGAATCCAGGAGGACTGGACAGTGCAGAGCGAGGCCATGTGATGTGCTGGAAGAGGGACAACACGTGGGAGACCACGTGCTGTGGCAGTTCTTTAATATGTCCGTTGTGGAGATTTGTCCATAGATGTCAAATAATGTAATTGTTGCTGTCCAATCAATCTGCGCGGCGCATCGTGTCCTTCCTCTGTGAAAATAAGCATTTTGCGATTCCCGGGTCGGTTTAGCAGGTTGGTATTGTGGGGGCGGCTCGGCTTGGTTCAGGCCCAAACTTGCTCCTTATTTATCTAGGGACCAAGAACATTGGTGAGCCTAGTCGTGCAAACCTCGGCATAATTCTTCTGATCTTTCAGGTTTCGGGCCTTGATGAAACAATGGGGTCGTCAACACCAATCAATGATGTTCGCTCGGTTGGTCTGATTGATGAGAAATTATTGTACGAGTTAGGTTTATCATGTACCTTTCTTAGCCATCCGTTGTATGCATTGGGACGAGTGCATACAAAATTCATACAATATCACGGATGACACGGAAGGTTGGGCTAACAGAATGATTTCTTCTGATTGAGGTCTTAACTTCTGCTGGTGGTTAGGGGATATTAGGATTTCTTTGTGTTTAGGAGGAAGTGAATATGACGATTCAGTGTCAGCTATTCCTTTTCTTCAAATAAGGACACCGGTCCCGATCTGGGGGATGCGATGCTTTGCCCCTTAGATGGATAAATAGTGAGTAAATCAGTTGATAAAGTGATAGCGGGTGAGTGAAAGCTTACATGTCCCCTCCAGATTGGTTGGGTGAAGTTACTTCTGTCCCTCGTCCGTCCGTGGTGGGTCGTGCCTGTTTTTTGGCCATGGAGGAAGTTGTGCCTAACCGGGAGGGTCTGCTTAAGACCCGGTTTGGTAGAAAGTAAGCAGACCCGGTTTGGTAGAAAGGATAAAAAAGCAAGGAAAAAGAAAAAGAAAAAGAAAAGAAAAAGAGATTTTTTTTAAGGATTAATTAGAGTTTATATTTTGGATTTTATATCAGCTTAAGAGTTTTGGTTCTGACTTGTCCAATTAAAAAGTTTAGATCCTGAATTTTTATTATTAATTGTGTCATATTCTTCATTATACATCTATTTCATGCTTGACAATAAAATATTTCTACATAAACTGAGAGGGTATAATTGGAAAAATAAAATAAATAATATATATTCAGGATCTAAATTTTCTAATTGGACAAATCAGGACCTAAACTCTAAGCTGGTATAAAATTTAGGATTTAAACTCATAGTCATATTTTTTATCTATATGAAAACGATAATTTTTTTTTTTTTTTGTATTTGGTAGGATGGATGAAAATAGAAGTGATATACTATTTTTTGTTTGGTATTAAAAAAATAGTGGTAGGAAAAAAAATAAAAAAAATTAGTTTTAGTAATTCTTTAACTAAAAATATTTATTTATTATTTGACTTTATTGAATAATTTTTAAATAATATAAAGGATATAATTTTAAATTAGTATAAGTTTTAACTTTTTTTTTTACTTTTAGAGATTGAACTTTTTAGGTTACGAAAGAAAAATAATCCCCCAACACGTGCTCCCTCTAGCCTGCTCCCATCTTGTTGGACGCATGTATGCTTTGTGCATGCTTTCAAAAGTCGGACGCATAGTATCTTGAATGCATGAAAATTTATTAAGGCCTGACTCCATGCGCCCATAGTCCATGCGTCCAGGAGATTATGCGGTTACGAGCCATGCATCTCTTCTTTTGGGCGCATGTCTCTACATGAATTTTGTGTCTCTGCACGACTTTATGTTCTTTTATTTTTCTCTCTTACACTTATGTCTTGTCACATCAATCACCTTTATGTCACTTCCCTCACAGTTCATTTATTGCCCATCACTTCGACAGTTGTCCTAAGTAGTGGACTTTTGCCCGAGCTTGCGTCCCGGAGGAGCATGTGACCGGTTGGTTCATGCAGCCTAACCTTCTTGTGCACGACTTAGACATGTATTATCCTTAGTTTCTCCATGTGTACACACGTAGTACTTTCTTGTTGGGATCATTTATTTTATTTATAATATTTCTTATCATCCTCTATGTGGTTGATTCTGGTTTGTCACGCCCCAGTCCCAAAATACGCAGGACTAGGAATACGTAAGCATGCCAGCCGTATGTATATATGGCAACTCCAATATATGGATACCATAATACACACATACGCTGTAATATGAATATTAACTCACATGTGGTATATATATTGTCACAAGTCACATGGCATAACTAGATCTCATCCACAGAATCAAATAACCAATCAACTATATAACTGAATCTCAATATGAAGTATCAAAGAATGATAGTCGGGTGGAAACAAATCCACTGCCAAATTAGAATATATGAGGAACAAAAATAAGTACATCTAATGAACAATGAGACTCGAAGAGAAGACATCCTCGAAAGAGAATGGAGTAGCTAGTCCTGATCCGTGCTCCTGCAAATAGTCAAGATCGTCTACACCTGGAAAGGGACCAGGTCCTCAGAGGGACGTAACAAGATACATAGAAGCATGCCAATTTGAATACAGTAAACATGCATAATAGGTAGAAAATATATAAGTACGCTGTACAAGTCAATCTATATGAATATGCATAATGAGGACAACTTTTTGACGTATAGGCCTGGGTAGGCTACTCTATCTAATCTCATAACTCACACACACGTCAGGGACATCATCAGCCGTCATACCGCGAGGGTAGCGACCATCGTGACACCATGAGCCGACATATCGTGAGTGTAGCGACCATCGAACACGACTACCATAGTGTGTGCTAGTTACTACGGTTTACCAGAGTGATTATAGCCCATACGCCTACTGATTGTCCTCCCTTCCATGATACTATGTGTCAAGTGTGTATCAACATATATATAGTATATAATTATGACTGAAAGAAAACACATATATAATGAATATATAAAAATATGATAAGCATGCAAAGTACTATAAGCAATTTGGCAAGGTATCTTGCCTGGTCTGAAAAGGGATGAAGTCGCAACTCAAGGCATCGTCCGATCTACCCGTCACATAAATTAAACAAGTTAGGTTACAAAAGTGGGTGAATAGGTTCCTCCATTTTAATCTATTTTAATTCTAAATAAAATAACCTAAAATAGTATTTTAATCTTATTATAATATGATTTTATTGCTAAACCCTCATTTCGGTCCAAAGAAAGTCAATTTTACGGATTTGTGATCCATGACACGCAAATCGAGGCAATCTTTTGACCAAAAAGTCAACCAACTCAAATACTTGATTTGTGTGTAGAATTCTATAGATTTAAGTGCTACATGAACACCAGAATCGACGGTTTCATAAAATCACAAGTCGGTAAAGAGTTATGGCCACAAGGGCGCACAGATGACAGTTTTTGGTGATTTTCTATTTACGTCTACGTTGCACGAATTTTACAGTAGAATAAACTTGCATGTTAAATTATAATTTTTTTTTTTATAGAAGTTCATCATGTCAAATTTTTGAAACTTCAAACGGCTCGTAATTCCGATTCGGGATCTCCCGAAATCTCGAAAACACAAAAACTCGTCTGATTTCGGACAGTTGGCACTTTTAAAATTTTCTAGAAAAATAGGTTCATAAATTATTAAAATATTTTATATATTCTGAAAACTAACCTTGATATGGTTCTAACAAAAAAAATGGAATACGTTTCGAGTCCGGAGCCAGGAGATATCATCTTTTTAAGTCGTCATAACTACTAGAAAATGAGGCTGAATTTATGACGAATTTTGACTGTTTTTGGACGAAAAAGAGAGGAGTTTGGGGAAGAAAATTATGAAAGATACTTTATTCCATAAGTCTAATAGGTATTTATAATTATGGAGACTACTTAATTGAATACGACTAGTATTTGCTAATTTGGATATGATTATGATGAGTTTAAATAAGGATAGGATATGCATGAAGTTGCTTTCCAAGTAGGCTCATGATTTGAATTAATTTAAAATAGAGTTTGAGTTTATCTCAATAATTTAAATCTTAAATAGAATTAAAGATAATACAAATAATTTATATATAATCTTATTAATATCTATTAACACTAAATTAGCATCTATCTAATATTAAGACTATATATATCCAAATAGATTCTAAATAATTTCAAAAATCCAAATAAATTTCTTAAAATTCTAAATAAATTACAAAAAAATATAATTAAATATTTAGCCTAAAATAAATATTTGGTAGGAACAACATGCAAGTATGGTCTCATAGTAAATCATGGAAGTTCTAAAAATTTACGTTTTCTATGTTTTAATTACCCAAAAAAATTCTAGAAAAATCTCCAAAAATCTAAAATAACCTTAAAATGATTCTAAATAAATATTTATATAAGTAAATATATCAAAAAATTTATTTTCCAATTAACTAAGAGAATACTCTAAAGAAATTCAATATTTAAAATAATCTATAATAAATATAATAATATAAAATATACACCAAATACATATTTTGGGTGAGGGGGTTTACAATCAACCCAACTTAAAAAAAAAATCGTCCTCAAAATTAAAAATAAGTGTCACGCCCCGGTCCCAAAATACGTAGGACCAGGAATACGTGACACGCCAGCTACGCATTCGACCAGACTCTAGTCTGACTCGAATACGTATAAGCTGTATAATATAAAGGGCACTATCTAGATATCCCATAAATGTAAACCTTTATGTCTCAATCCACAATGTACAACAGTATACAAGAAAGAGCTATATGTGTTAAAGTCGGCCGCCCAATAACACACAAACTCGAATAGACTCAAGAAGAGATGAGTCTATAAATACTATGATACAACAACAGATGAATAATCAATAAGAATAAAGTAACCATAATGCCGGTGGAAATGATATGAGTACCTGGTACAGAGCCCGCAAGACATGCCACTCCATCAGCAACTCCAAATGCTCCGTAATCATCTATGCTACAAAACTGGCAGGGAACCAGGTCCTCAGAGGGATGTAACAAGATATAAAAATACAGCATGCCAAGTATAACAAAAAGTACAAGTGCAACGACGGGGTAATCTAGGATAACCAACTAAGTGTGACACAGTTTGAAGACAATGTTCGACGCATAGGCTATCCAAAATAAAACTATAGCTCCGAATACAGAGACACACGGGGCGTACCGTAGCTCCGAGCACAGAGTCACACGGGTGATACAACTACACCAGATACATGATCACTACAGAAATAATACATATACATATATAAGCGCGTACAGAGGAGCCCAAACGTCTAGTAACTGTCTTCCCCATCCCAAGCGGTCAACGATGGTGCACTGAACCTGAACCTCTATCTAACAGTCTCGTCACACAGAAATAACTCAACAGACGCGACCCTAAGGTCGTCCCAGTCTCTGGTCATGATGTCAGTATCAGGATACAGGAATCTAGCACGATATTAGTGTATGAATGTGTCCTGGGGTGACGATATACTCAGGTACGTACATCGAGGTGTTACGAACATCTAGCATTCGTTACAAAATGTTACGTCGAACGTCTGCACCCGGTTGTGATCAGGACGTGAAGTATCGATCGTAACCCATACACGCACAATGTACATAATGAAACAATAGATATCTGTAATATGAAATACTGGGTGGCAAGGTACACTTGCCTGCATTCGGTTGCTGATGACGGGGATCCGGCACCACGCCCAAGTCCTCAGGTCCCGTAGTACCTAGAGACGAGATACAAACTCAATCAATAAACTATCATGTGGCAAACATGGGTGTGACACACGTCTAAACATAGGCTACACTCTCAGTTACTAGTCACACAGACACTAATCTAGGGGGGTTGACAAAAGTTAACCCAGGTAGGTTATATCTAATACAATCAATCACAGTATACTATCTTCAGACAAGTCCTCGATCTCACTATTCATCACTATATTCAGTAATTCAAACCATGATCAAATCCTCGGTTTCACCCAGGGTCTTTACCGACATTCTCATGTACGTTGACGTATCCCGTCCTCAAATAAATTATCAATTTATTTATTAAACCCTCGAATATACAACCATCAACATTTCACCTTAAAACTACTCCTCGATTAAATTCATTATTATTTCTCAGTCTCCAATCACTGACTAACGGTTTGATATTTCACCCTTTTCACAATCCATCCCCTGCTCCACAATGTCCATCCATATTTCAATATTATAGTATTATTTGTCAACAATTTAACTCTGTCCATCATCAATGATAAAATGCATATATTAAAACGAATACCCTAAAAGTCTCATATGGCACTTAAAATCCAACCTTATTATTATCATATTTTCCACAGTCTCATTTATATATTTCATATCCTCACACATGAACACCAATGCAAATTTAAACCAAAATCAATCAATTAGCAATTCCATCAAGGTATTTTATAATATGCATTAAACCTAAAAATCTCTCCTGCATATATAATCCCAAAATTTTCAATGCATATAAGTAACCTTTAACTAAAACCGTTTCATTCTCAAACCCCAAACTTAATGCATATCCAGTAATTTTATTTTAAAAAATACTTATGTAAGTAGACCCTAACCACTACCATAAACCCTAGTCACACCTCATTAAACACCAAGTCCATTAGCACTATACTAAAATTACACAAACAAAATATACAACATATAACCCTAACTATATACACAAGACTATATATATATATATCAAAATAGAGAAGGGGGGAAATGGTATACCTCGTCGGCGAGGTGGTGGTGATGCTGGCCGGAGGGGAGTGGTCGAATGGGTGGAGCTCGCCGGAGAGAAGTCGTGGTGATGCGAGGGGTGCGGGCAGAGAGTAAAGGTGATGTGCGGTAGCTCGTGGCAGCTCTCGACTACCGAAGTGTGGAGTGGTGGCGGGGGACAGCAGGCCGAGGGATTCAGCGTGTGGCTCGTCTGGAAGTGGCCGAGGTATGGGTGGACGCTGGAGGCTCCACAGCCGAGGAAGCTCGCGGTGTTGCAGCAGCTCGGCCGGAGCAGCAGTCGGTGGGTGGAGGAAGAACTCGTGTCAACGTCGGCGCAGCCAGCAACCGACGGTGGTGCTGTCGAGGGGGATAGCCGGAGTATCGAGGTGAGGTTCGGCCGGTGGTTGATGGGGGTGTGGAGTGCGAGGGGTGCAGCAGTCGTCGCCCGGTCGAGGTGTAAGCTGACCGGAGTATGGCGGGAGGCCGGAGTGTGGTCAGTTCGGCAGTGGCATCGGGGGGCTGGCCGTGGCATTGCTGGAGGGAGGCGGCTGGAGCTTTGGGGAGGTGGAGCTCGATCAGAGTGGAGGTGGAGATAGAAGCAGGCCGGAGCTCGCCGGAGCTCGAGGCCGGGGTGTGGGTGGCGCAGCAGCTCGCGGAGGAGGGCTCGGCCGGAGCGTGGACAGCGGTGCGGTGCGGGCTCGCGGGTTCTCGGCCGGGGCAGCAGCTAGGTTCGGGAGACTCACGGTGGTGGTATGGCAGCAGCCCGATGGCCGAAGGGGATCTCAGCCGGGGGTTGGCCTGAGAAAGGCCTCGGCCGGAGCAGTGAAGTGAAGGAGGAGAAGAAGGGAAAAAGGAGAAGAAGAAAGGAAGAAGAAGAAGAGTTTGGTTTTTAATGTAGGAAGAGGGAGAAGAGAGAGAGGGGGTGGGGGTTTCTCTAGGCATGGGGATTATGGTCGGCCTTGGGGGAAGAGTAGTGATGGAGACATTAAATAAGGGGAGTGTGGGTAGAATGGATGGTGGGGATTTACCCATTTCAAATGTGGGGTTGAGATCTCACATGAAGGAATTTATTTCCTCATGCAAAATAAGAGTGGGAGAGGGAGGCTTGACTTGGTCAAAGGAGAGGGGCTTCTCCATTTGGCCTAGACCAATGAGGTATTGACACATGTTACAATATTTGCAATTTAGTCCCTTAAGTTTGGGTAATTGTACAATCACATGAAATGATGGAAAAATTGTGGGAGAATTGGTGTTTGGTATTTTGTAGGGTGAGGGAGTATTGTGTGTTTGGCATGGGCTTAAATAAATGGCCATAGGAATTAAATGGGGATTAAAATAGGATTAGTCAAAGTTGGTATCCCCGATTTAATTAGATTAAATTATGTCTCATGCTTTTTAATTAAATGGGGCACTTGGGGTCTAAATTTGGAAGTGACACAAAGGTCAAAAATGGTGTGGGCTTGGAGTCATTCTTGGGCCCTTTAGTTTGTCCGGCTCAACGGGTTAAGTTGGTATCTCAAAATTGAAGGTAACGACACAGGTGTCCGACACAGAATTTAATTATGGGATTTTGGATACGGGAAGTTGTGCAATTAATTTAAGGCACAACGGATTTGATTTTTGAGTGACAAAAAAAATCTAGTGCCTAAGTTGGTGAGTCAAATCAGAAGTACCACAGTCCGATAGAATTTATGGGCTGATATTGGGCTCTGAATAATTCAACAATGGTAGAGCGCGCCAAGGGTTTAATTAATAAATAACAGACACAAGCAACCCTACTCTAAACCTCAAACATCTGCTGCTAAACCAAAATTTTTCATCCCATACCTGACTATCTATAGAATTAATTGAGGGGGTTTACATCCTTCCCAACTTAGAAAAATTTCATGCCCTAAATTAAAAGTAAAGCACGATAATAGCTAAGAGAATTTAAAAACAAGCTAGTAATCAAATGCGGTACGTAAATTCGTACCTTGCTCCTCAAATAAATACGGGAAATGCTGTCGAATGGAATCCTCGTGCTCCCAGGTAGACTCGTCTGGCGAATGATGCTTTCATGCAACTCTGACTAGTCGAATAGTCTGGCCTCTCAAGTCTTCTCACTGTGATCGAGGATCTCGGCTGCTCTACATAAGATAGACTGGGCCCGACTGTAATCTCCGAATGATCAAACATGTGGCTAGGGTCTGCCACATATCTCCTCAACTGCGATACACGAAATACGCCATGCACTCCTTCTAATGCTGGAGGCAATGCAAGACGGTAAGCCACTTCGCCAACTCGTTCCAAGATATAAAAAGGCCCGATGTACCTCGGACTCAGCTTGCCTCTGCCTCCGAATCTGATGGTACCACGAGTAGGCGATATCTTCAAAAATATATGGTCACCTTCCTTGAACTCCAATGGTCCGCGGTGCGCATCTGCCCAATATTTCTGTCTGTCCTGTGATGCACGCAGGTGGCTCTGAATCTGCTTGACCTTCTCCACTGTCTGTGTCACCAACTATGGACCAAGTATCTGACGCTCTCTCATGTTACTCCAACATACTGGTGACCTACATTTCCTGTTGTACAGTGCCTCATAAGGTACCATCTTTATGCTAGCCTGGTAGCTGTTATTGTAGGAGAATTCCACCAAGTATAGGTGGTCCTCCCAAGATCCTCCAAGATCAATCATGCACGCTCTCAACATATCCTCTAATATCTGTATCGTGCGCTCTGACTGGCCATCAGTCTGTGGATGATATGTAGTGCTGAACTCGAGACGAGTTCCTAGGCTCTCCTGCATACTCCGCCAAAAATATGACATGAATCTGGAATCATGATCCGATACGATGCTGACAGGCACTCCATGTAGTCGTACTATTTGCCTCATATACATGTCAGCTAATATCTCCGTGGACTGACCAACTCTGAAGGGCAAGAAATGTGCAGGCTTGGTGAGTCTGTCTACGACAACCCAAACTGCATCCTTCCCGCTAGGGCTCCGTGGGAATCCTGTGACGAAGTCCATGGTAATGTGTTCCCACTTCCACTCGGGAATGGAAAGCGGCTGCAATAATCCTGCAGTCCTCTGATGTTCAGCCTTGACTTGCTGACAAACTAAATATCTCGCCACGAATCTTGCAATCTCTCTCTTCATCCCATGCCACCAGAAATGTTGCCTTAAGTCTCGGTACATCTTCGTACCCCCGGGATGAATAGAATAAATCGAGCTATGAGCCTCGGTCATCAACTCCTGGGGTAGCTCGCCGTTCGGAACGTATAGGTAATCTCCATACCTTAATGTTCCGTCTTCATGAATCCTGAGTTCCGTCTGCATGCCGGCCTCTGTCCGCTCTCGCAGTCGTTAAAATCTCACGTCTGCAGGCAGGGCTGCCTTGATCCTCTTAACTAAATATGGACTGAACCTCGAGACTGGCCATCTGTCCATCCATGCCTGGCAATACAATCTCTATCCCAAGCTCCTGGAGATCCTCTAGCAATTGCCGTTAAGTCATCAAAAAGTATGCCATGGGTTCCTGCTTAAGGCATCTGCTACTACATTCGCCTTGCCAGGGTGGTACTATAACTTAATATCATAATCTGTCATCAACTCTAGCCAGTGCCTCTATCTCATGTTGAGCTCCTTCTGGCCCTTAGAATACACCAAGATATCATCGATAATTACCACCACGAACTTATCCAAGTACTGGTGGAAAATATTGTTCCTCAAACTCATAAATACTGCTGGCACGTTGGTTAAACCAAACGACATGACTAGAAACTCATAGTGTCCATACTTCGTTCGGAAAGCCGTCTTCGGAATGTCCTCTCTCCGTACCTTGATCTGAGGATAGCCTGATCTGAGATCGATCTTCGAGAATACACATGCGTCGTTAAGATAATCAATTAAATCATCGATGCACGGCAAATAGGTACTTGCTCTTTATCGTTACAGCACTTAACGCCCTGAAATTGATACGCAACGTACCGTCCCGTCCTTCTACGGTACAATATGATGGGTACTCCCCATAGAAAAATACTAGCCCGACCGAACCCTTGTCTAAGTGATCCTCTTCTATAGACCTTCAACTCAACCAACTCTATCGATGCTACTCTGAAGACGAGAAAATAACTGGCTCGGCTCTTGGAGTCAACTCTATAGCAAACTCTATTTCTCTGTCAGGTAGCAGGCCTGGAAGATTCTCTAGAAATACATCATCAAACTCTGATATAATACGGGGTACACTGGTTCACCTTGCATTATGTATCGCTAAGGTTGGACACCATGCTCTTGGGCTCCCTGTCGAAACCCAACTCAGGGTAATCTGGTGGTCATAAATAATGTAATCACGTCGACAATCTAGCGTCGTGTGGTATTGGCTCAACCAATCCATGTAGGATAAGGTCATAGTCTAGACTAAACCTCATAATAATTTCTTCTGTTCTATTTTTAACATCAATCCTTAAAAGGAAATTTCCTTGCCTAATGTATAATTTCTCTTCTCCTTAAGGTTTTTCCTAAAATTTTATTCCTCAAATTTTTTCCTTTCGTTATTTATCTCTCCAAGTCACATAGTACGATAATGGTATCACTCAAGAACATACTAGAATTTCTGGAATCCGATCATTATCTTCCAAGTGAGAGCCTAAAATTTTATCTCCTATAGTCCATAATATCATTCCTGGTATCGCTATCTTTTACAACAACTAATTCCTAGCATCGGGCTATGCACTCCCATAAATTATTCTAGGTTATGATCAACAATCTTTCCTGCTCCCCGTACTTCCAAGATTACTGCTATCTCAAGCACGGGTAGGGTACTACTGGGTCCAATTCTCTTGCTATCCTTCCACACTAGTCCTAACATCTCAAAGAACCTATCAATCTATCCTAATAAGGTAACAATCTTCTCAGGGAATATTACACGAATTCTGTCTTCTGTCGTCTGGTCTTCGATCTTCTTCTGGAGGGAAATCATCAGGCACAAGCATTCGTCTTCTCGAACAATAGGGAATGAGAAACAAAGATAATGATATTGACGAAAATTGAACGAATACAAATTGGAGGTCCAAGGGCGATAATCACATACAAAGTGAGTTTTCAAAATAGATTATAGATTGAGATCCTATTCAACAATCATAATATCTATTCCTAATTTGCAGGCTCGCTTGGCATAGTCAGGTGACCAAGACGATTTAAATCTGACCTGCATGGGCCACCACAAAAACATGTCACGCCCCGGTCCCAAAATACGTAGAACCAGGAATACGTGACATGCCAGCTATGCATTCGACCAGACTCTGGTCTGACTCGAATACGTATAAGCTGTATAATATAAAGAGCACTATCTAGATATCCCATAAATGTAAACCTCTATGTCTCAATCCATAATGTACAACAGTATACAAGAAAGAGCTATATGTGCTAAAGTCGGCCGCCCAATAACACACAAACTCGAATAGACCCGAGAAGAGATGAGTCTACAAATACTAGGCTACAACAACAGATGAATAATCAATAAGAATAAAGTAACCATAATGCCGGTGGAAATGATATTAGTACCTGGTACAGAGCCCGCAAGACATGCCACTCCGTCAGCAACTCCAAATGCTCCGTAATCGTCTATGCTGCAAAACTGGCAGGGAACCAGGTCCTCAGAGGGACGTAACAAGATACAAAAATACAGCATGCCAAGTATAACAGAAAGTATAAGTACAACGACGGGATAATCTAGCATAACCAACTAAGTGTGACACAGTTTGAAGACAATGTTCAACGCGTGGGCTATCCAAAATAAAATCGTAGCTCCGAACACAGAGACACACGGGGCGTACTGTAGCTCCGAGTACAGAGTCACACGGGTGATACAACTACACTAGATACAGGATCACTACAGAAACAATACATATACATATATAAGCGCGTACAGAGAAGCCTAAACGTCTAGTAACTGTCTTCCCCATCCCAAGCGGTCAACGATGGTGCGCTGAACCTGAACCTCTATCTAACAGTCTCGTCACACAGAAATAACTCAACAGACGCGACCCTAAGTTCGTCCCAGTCTCTGGTTATGATGTCAGTATCAGGATACAGGAATCTGGCACGATATCAGTGTATGAATGTGTCCTGGGGTGACGATATACTCAGGTACGTACATCGAGGTGTTACGAACATCTAACATTCGTTATAAAATATTACGTCGAACGTCTGCACCCGATTGTGATCCAGACGTGAAGTATCGATCGTAAACCATACGCGCACAATGTATATAATAAAATAATAGATATCTGTAATCTGAAATATAGGGTAGCAAGGTACACTTGCCTGCATTCGGCTGCTGATGACGGGGATTCGGTACCACGCCCAAGTCCTCAGGTCCCGTAGTACCTAGAGACGAGATACAAACTCAATCAATAAACTATCATGTGGCAAACAGGGGTGTGACACACGTCTAAACATAGGCTACACTCTCAGTTACCAGTCACACAGACAATAATCTAGGGGGGTTGACCAAAGTTAACCCAGGTAGGTTATATCTAATACAATCAATCACAGTATACTATCTTCAGACAAGTCCTCGATCTCACTATTCATCACTATATTCAGTAATTTAAACCATAATCAAATCCTCGGTTTTACCCTGGGTCTTTACCGACATTCTCATGTACGTTGACGTATCCCATCCTCAAATAAATTATCAATTATTTATTAAACCCTCGAATATACAACCATCAATATTTCACCTTAAAACTACTCCTCGATTAAATTCATTATTATTTCTCAGTCTCCAATCACTGACTAACTGTTTGATATTTTACCTTTTTCACAATCCATCCCTTCTCCACAATGTCCATCCATATTTCAATATCATAGTATTATTCGTCAACAATTTAACTCTGCCCATCATCAATGATAAAATGCATATATTAAAACGAACACCCGAAATGTCTCATATGGCACTTAAAATCCAACCTCATTATTATCACATTTTCTACAGTCTCATTTATATATTTCATATCCTCACACTTGAACACCAATGCAAATTTAAACCAAAATCAATCAATTAGCAATTCCATCAAGGTGTATTATAATATGCATTAAACCTAAAAATCTCTCCTGCATATATAATCCCAAAATTCTCAATGCATATAAGTAACCTTTAACTAAAACCGTTTCATTCTCAAACCCCAAACTCAATGCATATCCAGTAATTTTATTTTAAAAAATACTTATGTAAGTAGACCCTAACCACTACCATAAACCCTAGTCACACCTCATTAAACACCAAGTCCATTAGCACTATACTAAAATTACACAAATAAAATATACAACATATAACCATTACTATATACACAAGACTATATATATATCAAAATAGAGAAGGGGGAAATGGTATACCTCGTCGGCGAGGTGGTGGTGATGCTGGCCGGAGGGGAGTGGTCGAATGGGTGGAGCTCGCTGGAGAGAAGTCGTGGTGAGGCGGAGAGTAAAGGTATTATGCGGTGGCTCGTGGCAGCTCTCGACTGCCGGAGTATGGAGTGGTGGCGGGGGACAGCAGGCCGGGGGATTCAGTGTGTGGCTCGTCTGGAAGTGGCCGAGGTATGGGTGGCCGCCGGAGGCTCCACAGCGGATGGAGCTCGCGGTGTTGCAGCAGCTCGGCCGGAGCAACAGTCGGTGGGTGGAGGAAGAACTCGTGTCAACGCTAGCGCAGCCAGCAACCGGCGGTGGTGCTATCGAGGGGGGTAGCCGGAGTGTGGAGGTAAGGTTCGGCCGAGTTGGTTGATGGGGGGTGGAGTCCGAGGGGTGCAGTAGTCGTCTCCCGGTCGAGGTGTAAGCTGGCCGAAGTATGCCGGGAGGCCGGAGTGTGGTCAGTTAGGCAGCGGCATCGGGGGGTGGCCGTGGCATTGCTGGAGGGTAGCGTCTGGAGCTTTGGGGAGGTGGAGCTCGATCGGAGTGGAGGTGGAGATGGCAGCAGGCCGGAGCTCGCCGGAGCTCGAGGCCGGGGTGTGGGTGGCGCAGCAGCTCGCGGAGGCGGGCTCGGCCGGAGCGTGGATAGCGGTGCGGTGCGGGCTGGCGGGTTTTCGGCCGGGGCAGCAGCTCGGTTCGGGAGACTCACGGTGGTGGTATGGAAGTAGCCCGATGGCCGAAGGGGATCTCGACCGGGGGTTGGCCTGAGAAAGGCCTCGGCCGGAGCAGTGAAGTGAAGGAGGAGAAGAAGGGAAGAAGGAGAAGAAGAAAGGAAGAAGAAGAAGAGTTTGGTTTTTAATGTAGGAAGAGGGAGGAGAGAGAGAGAGAGAGGGGGTGGGGGTTTCTCTAGGCATGGGGATTAGGGCCGGCCTTGGGGGAAGAGTAGTGATGGAGATATTAAATAAGAGGAGTGTGGGTAGAATGGATGGTGGGGATTTACCCATTTCAAATGTGGGGTTGAGATCTCACATGAAGGAATTCATTTTCTCATGCAAAATGAGAGTGGGAGAGGAAGGTTTGACTTGGTCAAAGGAGAGGGGCTTCTCCATTTGGCCTAGACCAATGAGGTATTGACACATGTTACAACATTTGCAATTTAGCCCCTTAAGTTTGGGTAATTGCACAATCACATAAAATAATGGGAAAATTGTGGGAGAATCGGTGTTTGGTATTTTGTAGGGTGAGGGGGTGTTGTGTGTTTGGCATGGGCTTAAATAAATGGCCATAGGAATTTAATGGGGATTAAAATGGGATTAGTCAAAGTTGGTATCCCCGATTTAATTAGATTAAATTGTGTCCCGTGCTTTTTAATTAAATGGGGGCACTTGGGGTCTAAATTTGGAAGTGACACAAAGGTCAAAAATGGTGTGGTCTTGGAGTCAGTCTTGGACCCTTTAGTTGGTCCGGCTCAACGGGTTAAGTTGGTATATCAAAATTGAAGGTAACGACACAGGTGTCCGACACGGAATTTAATTATGGGATTTTGGATACGGGAAGTTGTGCAATTAATTTAAGGCACAACGAATTTGATTTTTAAGTGAGGGGAAAAATCTAGTGCCTAAGTTGGCGAGTCAAGTCAGAAGTACAACAGTCCGATGGAATTTATGGGCTGATATTGGGCTCCGAATAATTCAACAATGGTAGGGCGCGCCAAGGGTTTAATTAATAAATAACAGACACAAGCAACCCTACTCTAAACCTCAAACATCTGCTGCTAAACCAAAATTTTCCATCCCATACCCGACTATCTATAAAATTAATTGAGGGGGTTTACAATAAGGAATGATTTATTAAATCTTTCACATTCGTATCTAAGGCAAGTCGATCGCAATCTTCTCAAAAATTTAAATGACAAAATCTATTCAAATCCGTCACAATCTCTTCAAAATTAAAATAACCACTATTTAAATCAAAATTCAACCTATCGTAATCTCTTTTCGATTTTTAAATAATCAACATCCAAATTTAATTCGAATCTATATGACATCTTCAATATTTAAATAACCTACCTTAAATTTTATATCACGATTTTCAACTATCATAATCTCCTATAGATTTTAAACAATTCTAATCAAATATTATTTCTATATTTCAACTTAAAATTTTTGTATTCTTCAAATTTTAAATTTAATTTCTATTATCAACATTTCAAATAGGTGATCCAACAATCAAAATTTAACTTTTAATTCAAATCATCAAATTATAAATTTCTGAATCCAATCCATCAATGTTCATGTTTAGAGTTCTATTTTTTTTTCTCAAGATTTAAATTGTTAATTCAATCTCCAATATTCAAAATTTAAATTATGTGCTCAAATTGTAAATATTTGGTCTGTAATATCAAAATTTTAAAATTTATTCTATAAGGCATTCTTATCTTTAAAGTTAAATCATCATAATCTAAATTATTCTTCTAAAAATTCTCAAAATTAAAATGACTTAAATCTCTCAATCTAATCTTACTTAATCACAATCTAAATTTTTTTTACCTCAAGTTGACAATGCAACTTCTACCCAACTTAGAATTTACCGATCTATCACATAAGATTATACCTTTAAGAAAGACTTAGAATTTACCCAACTTAGAATTTACCGATCTATCACATAAGATTATATCAAATTATTTAATCGTGTTATTCAATATATCTTCAAAAATTTAATACCAAATATATCACATGTTTTATGCCCTTAATTACAAAATATAGTCACAAAGTAATATGATTGGCCTATGGGGTATATCTAGTACTCTCCGTGTATCAACCTTATACTAAGCACGAGCGTTCGTCTTTCCAAAATAGGGGAAGACGAAAAACAATAATAAAGAATTCAAGGAGGAGGTGATAGAATACAAGTACGTGGTTCAAGGCGATTAAAGAATTCAAAAAGAGAGTTGTGAGGGCAGTTGTGGATTAAAATCTTATTTTGATAAATTTTTATTCGCATGCTCATATCAGTACAGTTATGTAACTGATACGATATGCTCGAACTTGTCTAGAGGACAAGTATATTCGTCTAACATGTTGAGTCAACTATATCTTAATCTACGTAAAGTAGTCATACGAAGAGCGAACCAAGTGCATTAAGGTTGATCAGACCGTAATACACTGATTCTGATTTTAGATAATGTATTAGTAGCCGTCCCTAATAACACATATGTCATGAACAAGCTCGATAAAAGAATAAGCTTGCAAAACTAGGCTATAAAATAGCAGCATAAGCGGAGGTAGTCCAGAAATTATAAGTACGCTGAATTATGATAAAGGAAGGTACAGAATAATTTAAGTTCACAAAGAAGATAAGACTTGTCCGGTGTTGTGCCTCTATAGTTGCCATACTAACTTTCTTGTCTAAGTCTCTAGTCGACCAAATAGGGGTATGGGCATCTTAGTTCTATAGTCTGGATAAACACTATCTTCTTATGCAAGCCTATAGTTGGTGTCATTCAATTATACTTCATTAATGGATCAAAAGGACTATGTGATACTAGGTTATGAGACATACTACCAAACTTATAAGAATTTAACTAATAGTGTTATTGAATAATAGAGTGTATATACCTAGTGTAAGTCATCTTCCTAACCCCTATCAAGCACAAAAGAAGATATAAGATTAACGTTGTGAAAGGATCAAACAAGATGCAATACAAGCAAGCAAATAAGAGTGCGAAATGAAATCAAGGGAGGTGATTAAATAAGTGGATGAGATCCTATACTCTAATCCTATGCGTAGGCTTGCTCGGTACAGTAACGTAACCGAGACAATATGCTCTCGACCTGCATGAGCTACCACAAAAATATGTCACGCCCCAGTCCCAAAAAATATAGGAATAGGAATACGTAAGCATGCCAGCCGTATGTATATGGCAACTCCAATATATGGATACCATAATATACACGTACGATGTAATATGAATATTAACTCACATGTGGTATGTATATTGTCACAAGTCACAGGGCATAACTAGATCTCATCCACAGAATCAAATAACTAATCAACTTAATAACTGAATCTCAAGATGAAGTATCAAAGAATGATAGTCGGGTGGAAATAAATCCACTGCCAAACTAGAATATAAAAGAAACAAAAATAAGTACATCTAATGAACAATGAGACTCGAAGAGAAGACCTCCTCGAAAGAGAATGGAGTAGCTAGTCCTGATCCGTGCTCCTGCAAATAGTCAAGATCGTCTACACCTGGAAAGGGACCATGTTCTCAGAGGGACGTAACAAGATACATAGAAGCATGCCAATTTGAATACAGTAAACATGCATAATAGGTAGAAAATATATAAGTACGCTGTACAAGTCAATCTATATGAATATGCATAATGAGGACAACTTTTTGACGTATAGGCCTGGGTAGGCTACTCTATCTAATCTCATAACTCATACACACGTCAGGGACATCATCAGCCGTCATACCGCGAGGGTAGCGACCATCGTGACACCATGAGCCGACATACCGCGAGGGTAGCGGCCATCGGACACGACTATCATAGTGCGTGCTAGTTACTATGGTTTACCAGAGTGGTTATAGCCCATACGCCTACTGATTGTCCTTCCCTCCCATGATACTATGTGTCAAGTGTGTGTCAATATATATATATATAGTATATAATTATGACTGAAAAAAAACACATATATAATAAATATATAAAAATATGATAAGCATGCAAAGTACTATAAGCAATTTATCAAGGTATCTTGCCTGGTCTAAAAAGGGATGAAGTCGCAACTCAAGGCGTCGTCCGATCTACCCGTCACATAAATTAAACAAGTTAGGTTACAAAAGTGGGTAAATAGGTTCCTCCATTTTAATTTATTTTAATTATGAATAAAATAACATAAAATAGTATTTTAATCTTATTATAATCTAATTTTATTGTTAAACCCTAATTTTGGTCCAAAAAAAGTTAATGTTACGGATTTGTGATCCGTGGCACGCAAATCGAGGCAATCTGTTGACCAAAAAGTCAACCAACTCAAATACTTAATTTGTGTGTAGAATTCTATAGATTTTAGTGCTACATGAATATCAGAATCGACGGTTTCATAAAATCACAAGTCGGTAAAGAGTTATGGCCACAAGGGCGCACAGATGATAGTTTTTGGTAATTTTCTATTTACGTCTACGTTGCACAAATTTTACAGTAGATTAAACTTACATGTTAAATTCTGGAAAAATAATTTTATGGAAGTTCATCATGTCAGATTTTTGAAACTTCAAACGGCTCATAATTCCGAGTTCGGGATATCCCGAAATCTCGAAAACACAAAAATGCGTCTGATTTTGAACAGTTGGCACTTTTAAATTTTTTTGGAAAAATAGGTTCATAAATTATTAAAATAATTTATATATTCAGAAAACTAACCTTGATATGGTTCTAACAAAAAAACTGGAATGCGTTTCGAGTCCGGAGCTAGGAGATATCATCTTTTTAAGTCGTCATAACTACTAGAAAATGAGGCTGAATTTGTGACAAATTTTGACTGTTTTTGGACGAAAAGAGAGGAGTTTGGGGTAGAAAATTATGAAAGAGAGTTTATTCCATAAGTCTAATAGGTATTTATAATTGTGGAGACTACTTAATTGAATACGACTAGGATTTGCTAATTTGGATATGATTAGGATGAGTTTAAATAAGGATAGGATATGCATGAAGTTGCTTTCTTTGTAGGCTCAGCATTTGAATTAATTTAAAATAGAGTTTGAGTTTATCTCAATAATTTATAATCTTAAATAGAATTAAAGATAATACAAATAATTTATATATAATCTAATTAATATCTACTAAGACTAAATTAGCATATATCTAATATTAAGACTATATATATCCAAGTAGATCCTAAATAATTTCAAAAATCCAAATAAATTTCTTAAAATTCTAAATAAATTACAAAAATATATAATTAAATATTTTAACCTAAAATAAATATTTGGTAGGAACAACATGCAAGTATGGTCTCATAGTAAATCATGGAAGTTCTAGAAATTTACGTTTTCTATGTTTTAATTACCCAAAAAATTCTAGAAAAATCTCCAAAAATCTAAAATTGCCTAAAAATAATTCTAAATAAATATTTATATAAGTAAATATATCAAGAAATTTATTTTCTAATTAACTAAGAGAATACTCTAAAGAAATTCAATATTTAAAATAATCTATAATAAATATAATAATATAAAATACACACCAAATACATATTTTGGGTGAGGGGGTTTACAAGTTATTACTTGTGTTATGACTCTAGGAGAGAATGGACTCAGTAACCCGACCAAGTGCTAGAACTCATGCTTATGATCATGGTAGTTGGACTCGAATACTGTATCCGTGCTGATACAATCATTCCCTGATATTGTTCATGATCTGTGCACCGAGGTACGACATACTATATTACGTGTTAAGTGATTTATATTTGGGTTGTGCATCGAGAATGCCTCCAAATTTTTGAATGCGTGATACTATAAATATACTTTCCCCCAGCACGGGCATAATATGCGAGTCAACTACCAAAGCGTGGCTAGAATATTGATTTATTGAATGTTGCATACACGCTCGGGTGAATCCAGATTGAATTCAATGGATTTGTATCTAGCATGCCCGTACTTTGTACGACATCTTAAGAAATTTTTTTATGTGGCCACGCCTTGAAATTTCAAAACAATATAGGGTTAATTAGGCAACTAAAAGTGGTAGTAACATTGGGAGAAAACGGTATCCCGAGATCATGCCAACAAACATTTCCACAAAGATTTATTCTGGTGCGCTGTGGGCTGGCCACCACAGATACTGTATATCATCCGCCTTAGTGTAATGCAGTATCTGACCTATTATAAATAATATCGAGCCACTATTTTACTATAGGAACATTAGAACCGCTAATCCCGTGATCTAGCGCAGTGGCCCTACTGAAAACTGGTACAATTAGTGAAGTGCCTGTATAATCATTTTATTTGGCTCGGTTAGCTCATGTTCGGCAATGACGTGATCTATGGATACCTATTATGCATTATTCTGAGATAACCTCGGACTCCATAATTAACAAGCCGTACAAGTGATTGGCCGATCTTATTAATTGGACTTGATTGCGATTGTATTATTCCGTTGGTAGCCTAGGAAAATGGACTATCATAGTGTGATTGATTCAACCCTTGTCCTTGTTTGGTTGTAGGGTTGATTCTTTGTACTAGGATATGCCATGGACCTAAGTTACGGCGCAGAACCTATATATATTATTATATATTTATTGCTTGTATTTTTTGTTTCTCCATTTCATGCTTACTTTGTGGTACTTGCTATTTGGGGTCTAACCCCACTGGTTTTGTATGGCCAGGTTTCGAGCCAGCACCCGAGGATCCAACATACTTTCCACCGACTCATGCCGCGTACCAGGAACATGGTCGTCGAGGATAACGAGTGGGTTTTTTTTCCTCTACTCGTCATTGTACATTTTATCTTTTGGACGTTTAGCCACCGACACCTGTTAGCCGGCACGTTTGGACATTTAGTTCCTTACATGATTGTATTAAATCAGACTACAGTGATCACTATCATGTACTTTTGAATTCCACCAGCTCTTTATTTTGTACAGCTGGTCTCCAGAATATCTTGATAAAGCATTTGGGATGCCTTATTGCTTTATCATATATGCTTTATGATTACTGTTTCTTATTTGATTGATTGAGACATAGATGTTCGTGTGACCATAAGTGACCTAATTGTAGCATGCACCCTTTGTCTAGTTACAGCCATGATCGTCGTATGACGTATAGTACCTTATACGGGGTAGCTGACCGTGTCTGTCTCTGTATTCTGTATTGGACATGACAAGGTTTAAGTGGTGTCCTATGCAGGTCTGTTCTATAGACTTATAGGGTGTCATGGTCATAGGAGTCTCAATCAAACATGAACCTTCTTAAAATTCTGAATTTGTCCTCTTCGATACTCAGCTTAAAGTTTTCCAAATTACTTGCTACCTTGTTCCTTCTCATTATGTACTTGATATTTATCATGCTCTTCTTTAGGATTTCTCCTCCTCTAGATATTGCAGCAGCAAGAGAGGTAGAGTTACCAGTAGAACGAGGTCCTGTAGAACCCCAGCCAGGGATCCAAGTTGAGCCCAAAATAAATACGACAGAGCAGCAGGCTCCAGATGTTCTCGTACCTCCCACAGTACCGGTAGTACTAGATACCCCAGCCTTGCTAGAGATTATCTGAGGAATGTTGACAGCCCAACAACATCATATGGTGGTTCAGCAGCAACAACATCAGGAACAACAACGTCAACAACTTCGACGACAAGAACAAAATGTCCTGTTGAACCAAGGGTTGCAGACGGCGTTGAAACGAAGCGAGAGAGTAGATTCTGGGACATCTGTTAGGTTTTCTAGACTAAATCCTAGATATTTCAATGGCAAGGAGGATGCCATTATGATATGTCATGACCCGTACCCAAAAATTAGACAAGAGTCGTGGGTACGTCCAGTCTATGCTGCAGCATCCGCGGTAGAACACTGTCTAGGTCAAATAGCTATATATCAATGATATCAAAAACTGTCAACATGTCTCAACTCCAAATGGAGGACAATGAATATACATATAATCATCAATTCACAATGTACTCAATCACAATAACTATAAAGAAAGTAAATGACACGATAAAGATGTAAAGAAATACGAGAGGCAAAATAATATATATCTCAAACAAGTCAGAGTCTAAGAGTCTAGCTATCTCAACATAATAGAAGTCTTAACATAATACAACTCAAGCCTATAAGTCTGGAATAATCCAATACATAAAAATAACCTAAGTGATGACTAAACAACTGCGGGTGGTGTCTCCTCTATATGGAGTGGCTCCTCTGGAAGCTCCGAAATATAATCATCTTCTCCTGGACCATAATGGGTAGGACAAAAGACCTCAAGATCCTCTAAAAAATATTATCCAGTCAGGATTGGAGCGAAGCACAAAAACTAACAAAATTTTTAATTATATTGATAAAAACTATAAATCAGTGTAAGAAAATACATGATGAATAAAAATACTAGAATGTAAGAAGAAACTAGAAAGACATGTAATCATCATCGAGGATAATTAGCAGTAAAATAGATATATACGAATACTGGAAATGAATGTATTAGAATAAAGAATAGAAATATTGGCTAAGTACCATAAAATATTAGTTTGCTATGTGATCGGCTTGGGACTGGATCAGGCTTGTTATATATGATTGGCTATGAAACATGTGAGGTCAGGCTAACCATCTGGTTAGCTATAATACGAGCAAAAGTCAGGCTAATCATATGTAACAGGCTATGAGGCATATAAATGGTCAGGCTACACCCTACGTGATATGTGGGTGAGATATTATGCATGTAAGGTGGGATATGATCACATAACTTGCTAATATTTTTTCGTCCCCAGCTTGTACGATGGATCCAATCATGACTCCCCATGACAGGTATCTATGATACTAGCTCATGTATCTACTGTGTCAAAATCAAGTATACACTATACCACTCTCCATTTTCGATATACGTATTTGGAATATATTATTTTTTCTACTTATATTATTTGTTGCTTGCATGATAATTCGGTTGTATGTCATGGAGACTAGACCCATTCTTTGGTTTAATTAGACTTATGGTCTAATTGTTGGGTTGGGTTGGTTTGGTCATGAGTGAACCCATGGTCTAAACCTCAACCCTAGCATATATAAGTTAAATTCTTTCTCACTCTTCCCTCATTCTCTCATTTTCCTCTTCATTCATTTAGGCAAGTACACCTTACACTATATGGAAAAATCTCTTAATTTTTGATTCTTGTTCTTTTTTTGCATTTTATTAGTCTATCATGTGTACATATGATTCTAAACACTTTTAGTACTTTGAGTTTTCGATTTTCCTTGGTGGATTTGAGTAGATCTACACTTGAAGTTTAGGATTTTTATGGGTTCCTTGAGTTTTTGGTGGTTTTGATCTATTAAAACATGATATTTTAGAAAACCAGTTTTTGGAGTTGATGGAGAACTTCATTTTGAGCATTTTGGTTTTTGGTTCACTTGATTTGGGATTAAAATGAGATTTTTAGGAAGAAAATAATTTTTGAAATTTTTAGAGTTTTTGCCATGGCCGAACCAGCTGTTTGGAGAAGACGAAGTCTTCATGCGGCCAACGAGTTATACGACCGAGAGTGCTATGTGGCCTGAGTGCTATGCGCCATGAGCACTTTTCCGCTTAATGACCAGTATGATTCCATCTTGTTAGATGCATGACTGTCATTACTTAACTATTCTGGAGCTAATCAGTGAACTCCTTGTGTTTCACTTGCTGAATGAATGAGAAATTCGCTGAACTCCAAAAGAGCAATATGCGGCCGTGTGACCTATGCGGCCTGTAGAGTATGCGACCACCATTCCTTGGATGCATGACTCTAAACCGTAGGCACATATTTATATGATTTTGTATTTTCTTTCTGACACTTTATGGTTTGTCACATCCATCACTTCAGTAACTTCTCTGACACATATTAAATGCACATCACTCAACACTTGTCCCAAGGAGTGGACTTTATGCTATCATATGCTGTACTGATCCTATGCGGCACCGACCCATATGCGACCGACTTCCTATGCGGCACCTGTCCTTTGCGGCACTGACTCTATGCGTCCCTGATCCTCATGCGGCCTATGTGCACATTTTACAGTTTTGCTTGGTTTGGATACTTTATTGAGTTTTGGGATTCCATATGTGATTTTAATGATTGCTAATATATGTGAGCTACGTGACCATGTGTTAGACCTTACTATGTGCTAGAACCCATATGATTTACCAATGATTGGTAACTTGACTCGAATATTGGTATCTGTGCTGATACACTTACTACATGCTATGTGTTCCTATGTGCTAAGTGTTTCTACGTGATTATGTTAAATGTTTCACACCGAGGTGTGCCTACGTACTAAGCGACATATGATGTAATAAAATTTCTCCAGCATGGACATGATAGTTGGTCAATAACCAAGCGTGGCTAGGATTCGTTTGACTGTTGCACCACACTGGGGTGAATCCAAATTGAACTGCAAAGTGACAAAGTGAATTCGTATCTAGCGTACCCGTACTATGATACGACATATAATAGGAGTAACATGTGACAACGCTATGTGATTCCAGGTAACTGTATGGTTAACTAGGAAATAGAAACATGTAGAGCATTGTGAGGGACAAAATCCCGAGATCGTGCTTAATAGCCACTCTTAATCATTATATGGGGAGTGAAGGCTGGCCCCCATGGATATTGTTTAAATCCTCATTAGTGGATGTCAATATCTGATTATTATATTATACTATGTATTCTATACGATCTTAGTACGATGGCCTTACGAGGGACCGGTGCATACTACTATGTGTTAGCAACTACCTTCATTCTGATAATTTTTAATTGGGTAGATTATTCCGTTGTACTCTATTCACCCCTCTCTAGAGTTGCTTTATGGTCCTTCAATTGGTATCAGGGAAGATAGTCTCTTATTTAGTTTCTGATCCCAATTGCTCCTTCAATTGATGTCACGACCCGTACCCGGTGTAGGGATGCAAGTCAGGAACAATGTCCAGCCTACGTCGCAGCATCGACGGTAGAACGCTGTCTTGGTCAACTATACTATCTAATTATCTCACAATAATGCATAAACCTCCAATAATATTTCAACTCCAAGAAGAGTATAATCAACTTAATTCAACACAATACACAAATCTATAACATGATAAGATATCAAGGAAATCTAACATAACTATACAGTTAAAAAAATATAACAATAAATAGAAATAATATCCAAGTCTCAAAATATATGCCGAAAATAAATTCGGTACCAAAATGCTAAAGAGAACTAACTATACTAACTAGTGAATCCGGCTAAATCTTCCGGCAGTCACTCCAGAACTAGTGGGTCCAAGTCTGCACAATCTATAGGCTATGGTCCGTAGTATATCGAACACCAATCTCCTGGATCCTATGAAAAATGTTTTTCAGTCAGGAATGGAGTGAAGTACAACCCAATAGCACTTCCAATTAATTGACAAAAACTATAAAGCAGTAATATAGATGATGCTATCTACAAAGGGAATATAACTGATGACCAAGAACAATGAAAGTATAGGCAATACTAGCAATATAAATATAAATCAATGCATACAAGAATAAAGGAATGAACTGTTATGTCAGAATAGAACAAGGTAATCAATGAACTGAATAATGGAATCTACAATAACTATGTGTTTTGAGATACTAACTAAATATGTGATCGGCCTGGGAGATTCAATAATTATACTAAGGAGCTAACTCAACCATACGTGAATTACATGGTTAGTTAGTAGCCAATGATTACACTACTAGCCGATAGTTCTTGATCACATATTTAATTGGTATTTTTCCCTCTCCGACTGATACGATGGATCGAATTATGACACGTTACAAGCCAATTTATCCAATATTTAATCTACAATATTCAATGTTATCCAATACCAACAAGGGCAGTATCCGATACCATCTTAATAATCAAGGTAATATCTCATGACTGGCAATCCAATAACAATACCAATCCATGTACTATCGTGTCAAGAATCATAAGTAATATTTCTAAATACTTGAGTTATAATAGTAATCTAATAATGAAAACTATCAGAGAATGTCCTGGCCTGTGGTCCAGAGCAATAAATGAGAAACGGTATCCGAACTGGTGTCACAGACCTAAATAAGAAATATTGCATTAATACAAGGTCTTGGAAATGGAAATAAATTAAACTAGTCACCTTCAAGGTCATAAAGTCATTTCTAAGTCAAAATAGTCAAACTAGGTAAACTCTATGCCAAACTAGTCAAACTTGGTCAAACTAGCTATCTCTAGGTTGTATGAGTCTAATTCTAGGGTATTAGGTCAATACGCTATGAAACTAAACCATACTAGCTACGCTAAGATACTAGGAGACACACAAAATACCGTATCATAAGATACACAAGTTTTAATATGAAAATAGTAATTTATATATATATACAAGACAATACATATAATACTTTAGCTAACTAATGTAATTAGGATACCTTGACCTTGCACCAATGCGTATCACACTACCACACACCAATCTCGATACTCAAACCCAATACCTTGAGTATCAACCCAATATCTTGAGTATCCCTCACTACTTTGATATTTATCTTGGTATCCCAAGGTAATTCAAATCCTCATTTATAGCTAATATATAGCTAACCCCCATAACTAAACTATATGCTAACTCATAGCTATTAATCTATTACTAACTACTAACATATATTTTATATCAAAACATAGATATATATACCTATATAATAACTCATAATACTAATCTAACAAGTATTTATATATCTATTCTAACTACTAAACTAACAATGCATTTAACTAACTATTATACTAGGCTAATAGCTAACCTTAATACTAACTAACTGAACACACTGACCAATACCTTAACCCCCGAACCTAACCTCTGCCTTGATGTAATAGCAACTGCTCACTGCTTATACCCCTTGCTATTGGATAACTGCTATCTTGAACTTACCTTGCTGCTCCCTGTGCTCACGGCCTTGATACACTGTGTTGTTGCCACTGCATCTCCTCCCTGCCTGAAACTGTACTGCAGATATAATCTGCTGCAGTGAGGCATTGCTGAAATGCAAATGCAGCCTCAACACTTTGCTGTACTGAATGGTGGATGCAGTAACATGCTTCTAGCAGTGGTTACTGTATATTTGTGCTCGAGTTATACTAAAACTGGATACTCTACATAATGTACTGCCTTCCCATGCTCTATGCATATTGCTGTGCTTGCATCTCAGTGTATTGATATACTACAAACTGTACTTGTTGCTGCTGAACTACAGTTGTGCATGACTCCCTGCTGCAAATGTGCACAGTACTGAATTCATACTTGCTAATACTGCACAGTTGCAGTGCTGGCTCGAGCTGATGTTCAGTTGGCTGCTGCTACACAAGCTGCTTGTTGAGCTCCATGTGGAGGCTGATACTGTGCTGTACAGAAAAGCCTTGAACTTGTTATTGCATTTATTGATATGCATTGCCACTGCACACTATTTTTCTTCACTGCTGTACTGTGCAGTTGATGTACTAATTCTACTGCCACTTCGATTGTGCAATGATGCACCTGCATTGTTCAATTGCTATATTGAATTGGTTGAATGCTGCAGACTGCACTGTGCTGTGCTCTGCATGCTTCCTTGTTGTAATATACTTGCTGCTGATGCAGTGTGTCTCAACATCCTCCCTTGCTGATACTCTAATGCAGTTGGCTTGCATCAGCATGCTGTGCACTGAGTTGTGCTCCCTGCTGTGGCTGCTGTTGCATGTACAATTAATCCACTGTGTCGAGTCCCCTATGCTGATGTTGAAGCACTCAGTTGATGGGTGATGCAGAAGCATGCTAACCCGTACCCCTTCTCAACACACTGCTCATCCATACACAACCACCAATTCCCAACACACATACATATAACCCTCCTATATATGTATAAATCTATAAATATATATACTCTCAACTATACATATATAGTCATATATATACAACATACCTAACCTATACACATATAGATATATCAACATACTAACACATATACATATAGATATAGGAGTATATTTATATATACATATAAACGCATATGCAATTGATATCTTATATATACACATAGCTATATACACATCTATATCATATACTATAGATACACACACACACACACACACACATATATATATATATATATATATATATATATATATATATATATATATATATATATATATATATATATTACATAATATATTACACAAACACACATAGAATTGAGGGCAATAAAACAAACACGTGGAGTGCACCGCACCCATATCACACTAGATCTATGATACGCGTGTGATACGAGTCCACCACACAACCAAACGTACCCCGAAGTACATGAGAAAGTCTAAAATAATAAATATGAACAATACGAAGAGTCAATTATATATCTACGTGTTCGTGTCAAAGTGTGACATTCATAAAGTCCCGTGTCGGAAAAAAATCTCCCAAATCAACACGTATCACCAAATTTTGAGATACGGCCTATACGTGTCCAATTATGGACACAAAATTAGACACAAACAATCAAACACATGTCAATTTGGTCTAATTGACTAATTGATAAACACAACATGTGTCAATATCGGAATTCTCCCAAAATTGACACAAAACACACATAACTTTCTTCATAGGCCTCCTATGAAGCTAATTCCAATTCCTATGGTATCCTATGCATGTAGGATATTCATAGATTTAGAGTCTAATTAAAGAAAAAAACTGAATTATACTTATTGGGAGATGGACTCCCAATGAAACCTCTAAAAATGGTGAAATGAGCCTTCAACTTGTAGATCCTTGCTCCTATTTCTAGACCCTTGCTTCTTCCTTGTAGATCCTTGCTCTAATATCCTCCAATGGTGATTTGGGAAGAAATTTGGTAGAATTTGGTTGAGAAAAATTCTAGATCTAGATTTGAAATAAAAAATAAAGAGAGAAAGTTTTTATCCCCTTTA
Source organism: Iris macrosiphon (assembly GCA_036927795.1). Classification (NCBI taxonomy): domain Eukaryota; kingdom Viridiplantae; phylum Streptophyta; class Magnoliopsida; order Asparagales; family Iridaceae; genus Iris; species Iris macrosiphon. The sequence continues at coordinate 140,837,841 of JAYESA010000010.1, read as the reverse complement.
TATATGCCTCTCTTGCCCCCTCCCTCAAGCTACTATGTAAAGTCTAAAATACTCCTTGGGGCCTCTCTTGAAAAAATTAATTAAGAAGGGAAGGTTCTAGTCTAATGGTTTAATTTAATTAATCATCCTCTTAATGATTGGGCTTCTAAATATTGGACTAAATTCTAACTAGAATTAAATGTTGGTCCATGGATCTAATCTAAACTAGTTAGGTCCACTAATACAAGTCCAAAAAAAAATCTAACATGCTAACAATAAATAAATAAATATTCAACATGCACAATATTTAATTAATTATAAAATTACCAAAATATCCTTTCCTAGAAAATACGGTAGTGACAAGTCTATCCCCTTAAAATAATTTTATCGTCAAAATTTACGGATCATCGTACTCCTTCTAGGTCAAACCCCCAGCAATCATAGTCTAATAAGGTCTTATCTAAAATTACACGAAGAACAGTCCTATGCAAAGAACAACATGTATGGTTATGGTCTCAGTCTGTCTTATTAGTATCTTCGTCAGGGTATTCTATTAGCTACACTAACTATATAACACAAGGATCCAAAAGTTACTAAAGAAGCAATCAATCAAAATAGATGGAAGGAACAGAAAGAAAGAACAAAACTTGTTAACCCATCACCTGTAGTATCGGTCTCCTCGACCGTCATCACAAATGCTCCGCCTTGCCGAGGTAGATCCCTCTGAGGGTGATGAGCAATCTGTGGTGTTACAGGTGGCCTAGCTCCACCTCTCTGCCCTCGATCTGCATCCTGGCCTAGACGTTGAAGTGTCCAGAGACAATCCTTCACCAAATGCTCTGTGATCCACAATGTAAGCATGCCCCAAGTGTAGAAGCATGAAAAATGCTGGGAATTATCAGCGTTGTTGGCATAAAGCAGAGCTTCAGAGCTGTACGAATAAAAGTTTGGCGTAAAGAGCTGTACGCGTAAAAGTTTATGCTTCAAGACTGTTTGGCATAAAATAGGGCTACAGAGATGTACGCATAAAATAGAGCTTCAAGGCTGTGTGGCATAAAAGGTTGCTATATCTTCCTACATAAAGTTTAATGCAGCGTGAATTTGTACGAGAAACTCTTCGTATTCCTCGGATGAATCTGTCAGTCAAATCAGTGAACCTGACGTCTGACAAAAGTACTGCGGCTGTGATGATGATCTTGCACAAAGACCTAGGTTGTCATTTAGCAACATATTCTTGATACAAGTCATTTTTACGCATTTAAAGAATACGCTGCCTATTCTACATTGACAGAAATAAGTTTTTACGCTCATGACAAGACAAATCAGATGCCACGTCAAAAGTTGCTTCTTGTACAGAGCTCGAGGCATATCTCTGCATTTAATGCACGAGATTTTGTTCTATTTGTCATGATTGGGGAAAGCTAAGATTGTGACTAATATGCTCACATCACCATCCTTGTATTTTACACCAACCAGGCTATTTTTAACTATAAGAGTACGCCGTATGCTATCTCCTCGAAATACGCCAACACGGCTATAAATGCAAAGGTACGTGATAAGGCTACTTAGCCCAGAATACGCTCAAGACCTCAGTCGTGATGGATAATTGGCTATTTTACGCTCACATCAATATCCTTGTATTTTACGCCAACCAGGCTATTTTCAACTATAAGAGTACGTCGTATGCTATCTCCTCGAAATACGCCAACACGGCTATAAATGCAAAGGTACGTGATAAGGCTACTAAGCCCAGAATACGCTCAAGACCTCAGTCGTGATGGATAATGGGCTATTTTACGCTCATATCACCATCCTTGCATTTTACGCCAACCAGGCTATTTTCAACTATAGGAGTACGCCGTATGCTATCTCCTCGAAATACGCCAACACGGCTATAATTGCAAAGGTATGTGATAAGGCTATTTAGCCCAGAGTATGCTCAAGACTTCAGTCGTGAAGGATCATTTGGTTTTTATGCCAACAAGACGATCATCAGGCTTTTACGCCAACAAGACGGTCATCTGGCTTTTACGCCAACAAGATAGCTGTTTGGCTTTTACACCAACAAGACAACTATTTGACATTTACGCCAACAAGACAGCAATTTGGCTTTTACGCCAACAAGACAGCTGTTTGGCTTTTACGCCAACTAGACAGTTATTTGGCGTTTACGCCAACCATCTTTACGCAAGGTATAGTTATCTACGTGGCTTGAATGCCATGATCTTCGAGAAACAGTTATACGCGTTACCTTATAAAGGGATATGTCACACGCAGATTCAGAAGATTATTTGAACGTGGGTAGCAGTTATTATAACCGCCGCGTAAAAGATGCAACTTTCTTCACAGTTTGGCCTTCTACGCCAGCTAGACAGTTATCTGACTGATCTCTATAAATAGAGACCCCTAGTCACAGGGTAAAGGGAGTCGATCAGAGAGGGGGACAAGACAGAGAGGGCTGAGTTAGTTGAATCATATTCTATCATGTTCATATTACCTCTGAATAGATATGTTTAACTAATTTGAAGAGAGAAGAGGAGAGAAATCATATTCTATCATGTTCATATTACCTCTGAATAGATATATTTTCAATCCCTTTTGCAACCTTTGAAGCTTCTTCTTCATCTACAGCACTTCTTTATCATCATGTGGTCTAAGAGACAAAGTGATCGATCGCAGATCAGACTCCTATAGCAATACTTCCCCATAATCATTTTTATTGTACTTAACATCCTCATATAGGATTAATTGTACTCTTTTTCTTGTTTGTAAACAAAAGAAAGGTTTCGTATAAACCTTCTTCAATCAATTTGTTTATTCCATACAAAATGACGACTCTGCTAGGGAACACTTTCTCATCTGACGAGAAAGCAGTTGCTCAACACGATATTATATCCATCGGATCGAAGAAGAAGACTTTGGTCATCCACTTTGACCAATCTGCTCATGAAAACATGCTTTGAGCAGGGGGTAGTTCTCAATCCTCCTTTGTCCAGAACAATAGGAAGCTGCGTAAAGTGTGGATGCCTAAGACATCCTCTACCCTTCCTACAAGCTCTCACTCTCTGATCAACAAAGCTGTGACAATACATCCAACACGCCTTGTGCGTAAAAATTTGTCTCTCGTTTGTAACGTGGCAGACAAGACTTCTGGCAATGCCTCCGTGCCAATCTAGAAGTTTCAAACACGCCCTGCGCGTAAAAATTTGTCTCTCGTTTGTAACGTGGCAGACAAAACTTCTGGCAATGCCTCAGTGCCAATCCAGAAGTCTCAAACATGCCCTGTGCGTAAACCTTTGTCTCCCGTCTGTGACATGGTAGACAAAACTTCTGGCAACGCCTCAGTGCCAATCCAGAAGTCTCAAACACTACCTGTGCGTAAAATTACATCTCCCGTCTATGATGAGGCAGATGTACCCTTTGATCACATCAAAGGAACAGACAATGACAGGCTGAGGAGGAATCACCCTCGAATAGTCAGAGCATCATCTGAAGCTGAGAGTAGTATCTCCTTTGAGTCTAAAGATGATGCAACTATGACCGTCTTCCCTGAGGACAGTGCGACTCAAGAACCCAAGGCAGAAGGGCTCAGCGTTCGCCAATGACTCGATGCTCTTGAGGTAATGATGCACACCATGAGTGCCACAATGCAGACTCTGGCCCTCAAGGCAAACATGGTCCTGCTGACCTCAGGATCCACAGTAACTCTGCAAGCCGGGAGTATCAATCTTCAGGTGATCCACACCAACCTGTTATGCCGTGAGGACGGTGATTCCCAAGAACCAGACACCGACATGCCTGGGGGTAGTCTCCCTCGACAAAACAGAGCAGCATCCAAAGATGGGGGTAGAATTTCCTCTGAGTCCGAAGATGATACGACTATGACCATCTTCCCTGAGGACCGTACGACTCAGGGATCGGAAGCCAGAAATCCAAAGGGGACTTTCTCCTTCAATGAGGATGACATCATTGAAATCTTCAATATATTGATGAAGGAAAACAAACTTCGGCTGCCCAACATCAGACGCCCTGAAACGGCTGACAAGGTCGATGACCCAAAATATTGTCTCTTTCATCGGTACATTCATCACCCCACAAAGGCATGCTATGTACTAAAAAGAAAAATCCAGGAGTTGATCGATACCAAAGTCATCACTTTGCATATATGATCTCACTTTAATTTGGCAATTTTCCTCCTCAACAAGGACCGGATGATGAGTTTCCAAAGTCTCCCCAGCGGAGCAACCTTCAACGAGTTTTATTTCTCGGACATGGGTTCACGTTCATATTACCTCTGAACTATAGTCCAAACATTTTTTCCAGCTAAGTTTGCCATGTTCAAGTGACCTCTGAGCAAACCTTATGGGTTCGGCTATCGATTATCATGTCCATATTACCTCTGATATCGGTTGTCATCTCAACTTAGCACCCGTACTTAATTCTAGGTATGCCAGTGGTGTTAAATCCCCTAACAAAGTTTGCCATGTTCAAGTGACTTCTGAGCAAACCTTACTAGTTCGGCTATCGATTATTATGTCCATATTACCTCTGATATCGGTTGTCATCTCAACTTAGCACCCGTACTTAATTCTAGGTACACTAATGGTGTTAAGACCATAAAGGTTTGCCATGTCCAAGTGACCTCTGAGCAAACCTTCCAAGTTCGGCTATCGATTATGTCACGACCCGCACCCGGTTTAGGGGCACGAGTGCGTGGGTACGTCCAGCCTACGCCGCAGCATCGGCGGTAGAACGCTGTCTAGGTATTGATACTATCTAACTAATGTCACGCAAATATCCAATCTCCATTAGGAGGCACGGATGTCACAAATAGATGAACATATACTCAATCACAGGATCACAGCACGATAAGATTTCGAAACAGAATTTAAAATCTAACACAACACAAGTCCACAAGAAAACTTAACTTAACAATGTCCAAGAATCATCAAAATGCCGGAGACAAATCCGGTACCAAATAGTCTACTTAAGAACTAACAATAATAGTAATTTCCAGCTAGACCTCCTGGAATCACAACTACTACCAAGTCTGCAGCTACTCACCATAAGTGTCGGACAGCGGTCCTCTAAGGCATAGTCTGGAAAAAATATTTCCAGTCAGGAAGGAGCAAAGCACAATCTCAAATAACAGTTCCATTAATTGATAATGTCTATAATACAATAAAACATGTTATGCTAGCTACTGAGAAGAAAATGTAATGACAGTTTAAGAGAGACAGGCAATGTAAAGAGACAGGCAATGTAATATGATACAGTCAGTGCATGTATAAAAATGGAAGAACAAGGTACAGTATCATATACGGGTGATGTAGTATATGATTAAAGATAGAGAACTGTAATCTATTCTAGGTGTTTGAAATAGTAGTTTCGAAATGTGATCGGCTTGGGAACATGTACAGTAGCTACAGGGCCTGGCTAATCATGGGTGAAGAGCATGATTAACACTTACAATTTTATATACTACAATAAGAGGTTATGATCACATTTCTTACTAACTACTTCCCCGCCCCCAACTAGTACTGTGGATCCAACCATGACACGTCACGATACATGAGCAAGTCAAGTCTATCATGTACAATGTCTAAATATACATGTCGTGTACAATGTCAATACGATAATCAAGGTAACATCTCATGACTGCAGATCCAAGCTATACCAGTCCGTGTAACACAGTGTCAAAGATTCAGTTGTAACATTTCAAGATCATTGAACTTATAGCAATTATCAAGAATTGGAAATTATCAGAGAATGTACTTGCCTTGGTCCTTAGCTGGTATTTATGGATGTCCTGTTCCAGAGTACCCCCTGGGTAACCCAACAGTCCTATAAACATAACACAATATAACATTTGCATCAGATGCTACCCTAACATACAGTCTAAAACACTGAATTCAGGGCCTTCTCTAGGTAGGATACTGGTCACCTAGTAGCTAGATACATAATTATACACATCTTAATTAACATATGCACTTACAATATATATATACATCAAATTAAATATGTATACAAAATATATGTATATATATTAAAAATATGCTAAGATTTTATACAAAATATATATACACCAATACGAAAATATAACTTTACATATATACATTGATACCAAAAATATACGTTTATATGTTTTAGTGGAAAATACCTTGGTTATATCTATATGTATGTATCATTACCAAATAAAATATATATATATATACTATATACCAGTATACACACATACTAGAGTATACATATACCAATTACATTATATATATATATATAACATTAAAACTCATATATAATACATGTGCATTAATTTAAATACCTACTTATTCAATTTATTAACAAAATAAATGATATACCTATGCTAATTTAAATCATACTAGTATACTTTTCAGTAAATAAAAGCCATAAAATAAACCAACGTATATATACATTTATATATACAAATTAAATTAAATACATATACTTACATACATTAATTAAATATATACATATACATATATATTAAATTATATATATATTAACATACACATTTATTATATACATTAACTTACTAATACATTTTATATATTCTATATATTATGTATTTTAAATATTAATTTGGTACATACTCAAATATATGATTTAATAAAAATAGTTAATATACTTATTCATATGCATTTAATTATACATACTATAATTTACAATTAAATATTAATAAAGAATATACATTTACATATTTATGACTATATGAAAATAACCAATTTCATGCATACACATATATTAAACATTAAATAAATACCGTACGTATACATATACTGTTAAACGTTAATTTAAATTACATAATTTCATATACATTAATTTACAAATGCTATACATATTTATGTATTTAAAACATTAATTAGATACATACTTAATTATATAATTTAATAAAAATAATTGATATACTTATTTATATGTTAATATTTATTAAAAATAATACTTGTACATATTGCATTCATATACTAATGTATATAGGTATACTATACATATTAAATAAATAGTTATTAAACATATATATATACTAATTATATACAAATACATATACTAGCTTATACAAATTATATATATACCAATATTATATATACTATTAAATTAAATACATATTTATACTATTTATTTAAATACATACAATACCTTATATTTATTATACAATTAATTACACTAATTATCATGTATGTATGTATATATATACATATATATACATATACTTATATATATATATATATATATATATATATATATATATATATATATATATATATATATATATATATATAAAGAAAGAAGGGGAAGAAGGAGACTTACAGAGGCTTGCCGGAGCACGGCCGCCGGACCAGAGGGCCGCCGGAGATCGGCAGCGCCGCCGGACTGATCTGCAGAGGGAGCGGGTCTCGGCCGGGCAGCAGCGGGCTGTGGGGACTCGGCCGCCGAGGGATCGGGGCTGGAGCACAGGGAGAGGTCGGATGGGGGAGTGGCAGCCGGGGTAGCGGGGATGTGCAGCGCCGCCGGCGCCGGAGTTGGCCGCCGAGGGTGAACGCAGAGGGGAGCAGCGTAAGGGACTTGCCGCCGGGCTGGAGGACAGCCGGGCCGGAGGGCTCGGCCGGCGGGGAGTAATGGTGGATGATGGTGGTGGTTTTGATGAATGGTGGTGGTGATAGTTGGTGATGGTGGTGGAGATAGGTGGTGGTGATGATGGGAGAGTCGAGGAAAGGCAGCAGCCGCCGGCCGGAGTGCAGCGGGGGACGACGACCGGAGCGCAGGCCGGGTCGGGGTCGGGATCAGAGTTCGGCCGGGGTCTCGGTGAACAGTGTCCCCCCCCCTCTCTTATATTTCAAAAAATCAAAAATAAAAGAGAAGAGGAAGAAGAAGGAGAAGAGAAGGAGAAAAGAAAAGAAGAAGAAGAAGAAAGGAAGGAGAAGAATTTTACAACGTAGGAGAGAGGGAGGAGACTTGTGAGGGGGTGTTGTTTTCTAGGTTCTAGGGATTAGGGTTTGAGGGTGACATGATATTAAATAGGATGAGAGAGGGTGTGATGTAGGGTGAGGATTTGACCCACTTAAATGAGTGGCTAGGATGGAACATGAGGAAATTTAATTCATGTGGGAAAATAAAGGTGAGGTTTAATTAAATAATTAAGGATTCCTCATTGGTTAAAAATAATTGAGTGTTGGCACAAATGCCAATTTGCAATTTAACCCCCTTAAATTCGGGAAATTGCACCAACACATGAAATGACAAAAATAGGGCGGGCGATTCGGGGTCCGATATTTTGTAGGGTCAGGGGGCACTGTAAGATGGGTATGGGCTGAATTTGCAGGGCACTGGAATTAATTTGGGATTTTAAAATCAGATAAAATGGTATCCTCAAATTAAATAGAAATAAATGCAAGTTGTGTTCAACAATTAATTAGGAGTACTTGGGGTCAAAATCAGATCAAGTCATCAATACCAACATTGAAGAAGACTCAGAACAGAATATTACCCTAATTTGGGCCGCACGAAAAATAGGTCAAGATGGCCTCCAATTTTCGATTGGAACGCACAACGATACAAAAATAGGAAATTAAAATAACGTCCGCGACGATTTTTGTGCGGCTAGAAACAATGCACAGGGAGCAAAATTATGAGTTGCAAAAATAGCAGAATTGAAGGCGGGCATGTCTAGGGCAAGATGGTGAAATTTGTTGGAAGACAAAAGTCTGGATAGTGCTCCAAATATCGAAGCAAAGGCAATGCGCAAAATATTAAATAAAATACAGTAATTAATTACAATCTCCAAATATTAAATTCTAGAAAAAATAATAAAAATCCCGAATTCTATAATTCGGACAGGGGTTCGTCTACTGGACTTCTAGGTCTAGTCTGCTAGCTAAAATAAATAATAACTCTGCACATCACACATAATAATTATTTAAATCAATATACTATTATGCAATTAATTAATTATAACTATAATAATATTAAATATTAAAAAATTCGAAAATACCCCTGTTTTCGGAATGTGGTAGTGACAAGTCTACCCACCTTAAAAGAATTTCGTCCTCGAAATTTAAAATCCTCATATTAGCATTTAATCATACACATTATTATTCCCTCCATTAAACTCATCAACCACGAATAATCCACAAGGTCTTTTCACAATTTCAAAAATCTGAAATTATCTGTATTCCTGTGAAATTCTCGACATAGAATCAAAGTCCCTTTTTATTAAAAATTTCCTGAAAGTTTTTGAGTTAATAATTCAGTACCCGGAATTTTAATATCCACTCCTCAAAATACTCAATAATATGATATTTAAGGATTCTCCAATTGTTACATCCAATTATAAAGTTCAAAAATTCATAACTTGCGATTAAATAAATACATTGATAAATCTCCCAAAATTTCCAAATTAATAACCAATTTAAACATGTCAAAATCTTTCCTGGAATTAATAAACCACCAATTATGCCATGTAAATTTCTTAACCATTTATTTAAATCAATAATTATCCCCAAATTTTATCATCTTGTTCCTCCTGTCAAGTCATAACTCCTTTATGAATCTTCACTTCAGTCAACACCAAGAATCACGGTCTAAGGAAATTCTACCTATAGTCATACCACATACAATCTAGGGGGAACATACATGGTTATGGTCTCATTTGTTAGGGTGTTGCAGTCCATGTATCAGGGTGTACTACTAACTACATTATAACAAAGAATCATGCATACGAACTATGGTACTAAGCAATCAATCAATCAAATAGATAGGAACAGAATAAAGGAAAGAACAGAAACTGCTAACACATTACCTGCAGTATCGGTCTCCTCGACCGTCATCGCAAATGCCTGTCCTGCTGGGGTGGTTCCCTTTGCAGGTACTGAGCAATATACGGTTCCACAGGTAGCCTAACTGGATCTCTATAGTCTGAAGCTGCGTGTTGGCTGAGAAGATGAGGGACTCGAAGACAATCCCTTACTCGATGTCCCGCAGCGCCACAGTGCAAACAAAGTCCTAGCCTCGTTCTACAGCTCTCCCAAAGGTGACCTGGCTTCTTACAGAAGTGACAAGTTCGTTGATCCTGCTGTACAGGAACTGGTGCCGGGTACTGCTGTTGATACTGAAATGCCCAGGGCTGTCGCTGGATAGGAACTGGTGCTAGGTACTGCGGTGGATGCTGAAATGTCCATGGTTGTTGCTGAATATGAAATGGTACTTGGTACTCCTGTTGGTGCTGAATACGGGGATGCTTGGCCGGTCTTGCGCTATCATTTGTATCTCCAAAAGTATTGTGACTCCTCTTAGGTCTGAGATCCAGGTCCTCTTCTGCAACCTGAGCATCCATCAATATAGCCTCAAAGGTAGCGGTACGACGACCAGAAGTGCGCGACTTAATCTCTCTTGTCAGTCCCTTTCTAAATTTCCGGGCTCGATCTCCTGGGTCCCGAATCATAGACGATGCAAAACGGCTCAATCTACAGAATTCCGCAGCGTACTCGTCGACCGACATGTTTCCTTGAACTAAGTCATGAAACTGACTTTCCAAGGTTCCCAATGCCACGTCGGGAAAGAACTTCTCCTTGAAGAGTTCCTTGAAGGTCTCCCAAGTAAGTCCTTGCGCAGTAATTCTCGGCTCCGTGCGATACCACGTGAGTGCGATATCGAACATCTGACTGCCAGCGGCTTCTATCTTCAAGTTTTCCGGAATCTGGGTCAATCGCAAGCTTCTCTCTATATCCTCTAGCCAGTCGTCAGCGTAGAGTATCCCTTCGGTGCCTTTGAACTCTCGAGGCATCATCCTTTTGAAATCCACTATAGTGCCTGATCTCTGCTGTTGCTGGCCAGAAAACTGCTGGTACTGTGCTACTTTCTCCAAAGCTTGGAGAGTCACCTGGTGAGCATTCTCCATGTTTTCTTTCATCAGCTCGGTTTGTGCCTGGTACGCTTCTGCTTGCACCTTCTGAGCCTCAGCTTGAACTCGCTGAGCGTCTGCTGTTACTCTTTGGGCATCTACCATGCCTTGGATCAAGGTAAACATCTGAGTTCCGTCAATAGGCAAACCTCCGGGAATCGGAGTTGATGGAGGAGGAAGGTTGTCTGTTACAGCTGCGGCTATCCTCTTAACAGGTGGAGGAGGAGGATCACCTACGTGCATCGGAGATGTAGGAGGAGCTACGGCTGTCTGTCTCTCAGGTGGAGGGGTGGCAGATCCCTCTAAAGCTGATGTTCCCGCTCTCATAGACCTTGTCTGCGGCGACATCCTGAAGGCAGATCCCAAAGAATCAATTAGGGTAAAATGCGATATCATCAAGGGAGGACAGTACAGTTCTAAAGAAGCAACATTCAAGATAAATAGATAGATAGATTGGAAATAAACCCTAGTTGTGATTGCACAGGTCAAGATGCATCCAAGGTTTGATACTTCTATCCCCTAGGTATCACAGTTCTATCACAAGCACACTCACTGCTAGTTTCCTTACCTACTGCAATCGCTGATACTAGTTATCCTTATCACTCAAGTGCATATCAATTTCAACACACCATACTAACTACTGCTCTCTCTCTAATACAATCCTAGTTGAACACCCAAGCCAGTTTGCAGTAAAATCTCAATCACGCTCAAGCCAACAGATCTTACACATGCATCTCATCTACTATATACTAATATATTTCTCTCACTATAAAATCTTATCCTTAAATAAAATTCCTCAAATAACTCCTCGAATAAACTTTTAAAGTAAAATGTATACACTTTCCTCAAGATTAATTATCTAAATACTGAAATTAAAACTTAATCACCTTAAAGATCCTTACAGACTTGTCTAGGTTTATTGAATCAAATCGGAATCCTCAAAAATAAAATTTTAATAACAATATTTCAACTCCTCAATTTCAAAATTTTACAATTCATTGGAATCTTTAAAATAAATTTTAATAACAATCTCAATCTTCTTAGAATCCTAAAATTTGAAATTCATTTTCAATCTTCAATTAAAATTTTAAATCCACCTTCTGTAGTCCAATAGCTCTACTGTTAATCATTTTTACTGTCCTCACTGACGTGCATCTTTAATTTATACCATAAATCAGTCTATAAATTCCTCTTAATATGAAATCAACTCTATAATAAAGCAAAAATCCTAATTTAATACCTTAATTAACAACAATCAAATCAATATCAACAAGTGAGAATGGACAGAACAAGGGAATGATTTAAATTGGAAATTTTAACAAGATTCTCAGGGGTCATCCCAGGAATCTCTCAAGGAATTGTGATTGAGTATTTGCTCTCGTCCTAGTATCCTATGTCCTAGATTCTATAGCAGGTACGCAGTAGTATAACAAGGATGCTACACTACTACGACATCGCACAACTCGCGAAGTCTGACCTGCATGGGCCACCACTAAAAACGTGTCACGACCCGCATCCGGTTTAGGGGCACGAGTGCGTGGGTACGTCCAGCCTACGCTGCAGCATCGGCGGTAGAACGCTGTCTAGGTATTGATACTATCTAACTAATATCACGCAAATATCCAATCTCCATTAGGAGGCACGGATGTCACAAATAGATGAACATATACTCAATCACAGGATCACAGCACGATAAGATTTCGAAACAGAATTTAAAATCTAACACAACACAAGTCCACAAGAAAACTTAACTTAACAATGTCCAAGAATCATCAAAATGCCGGAGACAAATCCGGTACCAAATAGTCTACTTAAGAACTAACAATAATAGTAATTTCCAGCTAGACCTCCTGGAATCACAACTACTACCAAGTCTGCAGCTACTCACCATAAGTGTCGGACAGCGGTCCTCTAAGGCATAGTCTGGAAAAAATATTTCCAGTCAGGAAGGAGCAAAGCACAATCTCAAATAACAGTTCCATTAATTGATAATGTCTATAATACAATAAAACATGTTATGCTAGCTACTGAGAAGAAAATGTAATGACAGTTTAAGAGAGACAGGCAATGTAAAGAGACAGGCAATATAATATGATACAGTCAGTGCATGTATAAAAATGGAAGAACAAGGTACAGTATCATATACGGGTGATGTAGTATATGATTAAAGATAGAGAACTGTAATCTATTCTAGGTGTTTGAAATAGTAGTTTCGAAATGTGATCGGCTTGGGAACATGTACAGTAGCTACAGGGCCTGGCTAATCATGGGTGAAGAGCATGATTAACACTTACAATTTTATATACTACAATAAGAGGTTATGATCACATTTCTTACTAACTACTTCCCCGCCCCCAACTAGTACTGTGGATCCAACCATGACACGTCACGATACACGAGCAAATCAAGTCTATCATGTACAATGTCTAAATATACATGTCGTGTACAATGTCAATACGATAATCAAGGTAACATCTCATGACTGCAGATCCAAGCTATACCAGTCCATGTAACACAGTGTCAAAGATTCAGTTGTAACATTTCAAGATCATTGAACTTATAGTAATTATCAAGAATTGGAAATTATCAGAGAATGTACTTGCCTTGGTCCTTAGCTGGTATTTATGGATGTCCTGTTCCAGAGTACCCCCTGGGTAACCCAACAGTCCTATAAACATAACACAATATAACATTTGCATCAGATGCTACCCTAACATACAGTCTAAAACACTGAATTCAGGGCCTTCTCTAGGTAGGATACTGGTCACCTAGTAGCTAGATACATAATTATACACATCTTAATTAACATATGCACTTACAATATATATATACATCAAATTAAATATGTATACAAAATATATGTATATATATTAAAAATATGCTAAGATTTTATACAAAATATATATACACCAATACGAAAATATAACTTTACATATATACATTGATACCAAAAATATACGTTTATATGTTTTAGTGGAAAATACCTTGGTTATATCTATATGTATGTATCATTACCAAATAAAATATATATATATATATACTATATACCAGTATACACACATACTAGAGTATACATATACCAATTACATTATATATATATATAACATTAAAACTCATATATAATACATGTGCATTAATTTAAATACCTACTTATTCAATTTATTAACAAAATAAATGATATACCTATGCTAATTTAAATCATACTAGTATACTTTTCAGTAAATAAAAGCCATAAAATAAACCAACGTATATATACATTTATATATACAAATTAAATTAAATACATATACTTACATACATTAATTAAATATATACATATACATATATATTAAATTATATATATATTAACATACACATTTATTATATACATTAACTTACTAATACATTTTATATATTCTATACATTATGTATTTTAAATATTAATTTGGTACATACTCAAATATATGATTTAATAAAAATAGTTAATATACTTATTCATATGCATTTAATTATACATACTATAATTTACAATTAAATATTAATAAAGAATATACATTTACATATTTATGACTATATGAAAATAACCAATTTCATGCATACACATATATTAAACATTAAATAAATACCGTACGTATACATATACTGTTAAACGTTAATTTAAATTACATAATTTCATATACATTAATTTACAAATGCTATACATATTTATGTATTTAAAACATTAATTAGATACATACTTAATTATATAATTTAATAAAAATAATTGATATACTTATTTATATGTTAATATTTATTAAAAATAATACTTGTACATATTGCATTCATATACTAATGTATATAGGTATACTATACATATTAAATAAATAGTTATTAAACATATATATATACTAATTATATACAAATACATATACTAGCTTATACAAATTATATATATACCAATATTATATATACTATTAAATTAAATACATATTTATACTATTTATTTAAATACATACAATACCTTATATTTATTATACAATTAATTACACTAATTATCATGTATGTATATATATACATATATATACATATACTTATATATATATATATATATATATATATAAAGAAAGAAGGGGAAGAAGGAGACTTACAGAGGCTTGCCGGAGCACGGCCGCCGGACCAGAGGGCCGCCGGAGATCGGCAGCGCCGCCGGACTGATCTGCAGAGGGAGCGGGTCTCGGCCGGGCAGCAGCGGGCTGTGGGGACTCGGCCGCCGAGGGATCGGGGCTGGAGCACAGGGAGAGGTCGGATGGGGGAGTGGCAGCCGGGGTAGCGGGGATGTGCAGCGCCGCCGGCGCCGGAGTTGGCCGCCGAGGGTGAACGCAGAGGGGAGCAGCGTAAGGGACTTGCCGCCGGGCTGGAGGACAGCCGGGCCGGAGGGCTCGGCCGGCGGGGAGTAATGGTGGATGATGGTGGTGGTTTTGATGAATGGTGGTGGTGATAGTTGGTGATGGTGGTGGAGATAGGTGGTGGTGATGATGGGAGAGTCGAGGAAAGGCAGCAGCCGCCGGCCGGAGTGCAGCGGGGGACGACGACCGGAGCGCAGGCCGGGTCGGGGTCGGGATCAGAGTTCGGCCGGGGTCTCGGTGAACAGTGTCCCCCCCTCCCCTCTCTTATATTTCAAAAAATCAAAAATAAAAGAGAAGAGGAAGAAGAAGGAGAAGAGAAGGAGAAAAGAAAAGAGAAGAAGAAGAAAGGAAGGAGAAGAATTTTACAACGTAGGAGAGAGGGAGGAGACTTGTGAGGGGGTGTTGTTTTCTAGGTTCTAGGGATTAGGGTTTGAGGGTGACATGATATTAAATAGGATGAGAGAGGGTGTGATGTAGGGTGAGGATTTGACCCACTTAAATGAGTGGCTAGGATGGAACATGAGGAAATTTAATTCATGTGGGAAAATAAAGGTGAGGTTTAATTAAATAATTAAGGATTCCTCATTGGTTAAAAATAATTGAGTGTTGGCACAAATGCCAATTTGCAATTTAACCCCCTTAAATTCGGGAAATTGCACCAACACATGAAATGACGAAAATAGGGCGGGCGATTCGGGGTCCGATATTTTGTAGGGTCAGGGGGCACTGTAAGATGGGTATGGACTGAATTTGCAGGGCACTGGAATTAATTTGGGATTTTAAAATCAGATAAAATGGTATCCTCAAATTAAATAGAAATAAATGCAAGTTGTGTTCAACAATTAATTAGGAGTACTTGGGGTCAAAATCAGATCAAGTCATCAATACCAACATTGAAGAAGACTCAGAACAGAATATTACCCTAATTTGGGCCGCACGAAAAATAGGTCAAGATGGCCTCCAATTTTCGATTGGAACGCACAACGATACAAAAATAGGAAATTAAAATAACGTCCGCGACGATTTTTGTGCGGCTAGAAACAATGCACAGGGAGCAAAATTATGAGTTGCAAAAATAGCAGAATTGAAGGCGGGCATGTCTAGGGCAAGATGGTGAAATTTGTTGGAAGACAAAAGTCTGAATAGTGCTCCAAATATCGAAGCAAAGGCAATGCGCAAAATATTAAATAAAATACAGTAATTAATTACAATCTCCAAATATTAAATTCTAGAAAAAATAATAAAAATCTCGAATTCTATAATTCGGACAGGGGTTCGTCTACTGGACTTCTAGGTCTAGTCTGCTAGCTAAAATAAATAATAACTCTGCACATCACACATAATAATTATTTAAATCAATATACTATTATACAATTAATTAATTATAACTATAATAATATTAAATATTAAAAAATTCGAAAATACCCCTGTTTTCGGAATGTGGTAGTGACAGATTATCATGTCCATATTACCTCTGATATCGGTTGTCATCTCAACTTAGCACCCGTACTTAATTATAAGTACGCCAGTAGTGTTAAATCTGTCACGACCCGCACCCGGAAATTCGGGCACGAGTGCGTGGGTACGTCCAGCCTACGCCGCAGTGTCGGCGGTAGTACGCTGTCTAGGGCATGATCACAGGTGAAAAATCTAGCTCATTCACAATAAATTAAATAGGCAAGGAAAAACAGCAGGAAAAGAATGCTAAAATTTTATAACCAGAATAGGATAATCAGATCCAGAGTTTATTATAGAACCATAGATTATATCGGGGACAAACCCGATTACTAAGATGAAAGGAAAACAAATAGCTAAAAGCTAACTACTCTGCAGGAGTAGTCTCCTGGGTGGGAACCGGCTCTGCAACTGTATCACCTGCTGTCTCATAGGGGCCATAATAGGTGGGGGCAAGGTTCTCATCATCACCTAAACAACGGATCCAGTCAGGAAAGGAGCAAAGTACACAATGCACAACAAGATTTAAGCTAAATATTCGTGACAGGTAGAAAATAACTGACTAAGCATTATGTTGAGAAATACGTAAGTAAGTAGTGAAATTAACTGAGAAATAATGTTATAAAACAAGACTAGAAGTAAAATATGATTGATTGCTATAAACAAGAAATCCGAGTAAAATAGGAATAAAATGTGACAAGAAATATAACGGTAACGAGACAGGAACTTATGTGCGTGAACTTGTATATTTAGAATACCTAGTTGGCATGTAGGGGTTTATAAGGCTATAGGGCCGTCATAGACGACTAGTACACAATGACTACGGGAATAATCAAGTATAAGGCTGATGGTAGAATCGCGTACCAACAGCTGGCACACAGTGATTACAGGGGGAAAGGGGTAAACTACATGCCTCCTAGTATTCTCCCGCCCGACACGAAAAGCAAGACATGAAATATATTATTCAAGACATGAAATCCAGTGTTCTAACTCTATATATGATCATCAATGGTACTATTAAGCAAGAAATTTATTTATCACAATATAAAGGTTAAACTTGAAGTGCAGGTACTTGCCTGTTGTTTGGATCTGATTAAATTAGTTCTTGGGGGAAAAGTCTAGAGATGAGTCCAAAAGCTGAAATAGACATTACCATCACGCTCAGAAGATGTCAAATAGCTAGAAACGTCTGTCCTTGGGTCCAATTTGGAGACAAGGGAAAAAATGACAGTTTCGGGTCAAAACGGGGTCCGCCGGTGGGCCCGCTTTGCACCGAAAAATGTGTCCGAGTCAAAAGTCTCCAAATTCACCAAACTTAGTGTCAACAGGTCAGGAACGCTGATACGAACCCAACGGAACTTCCAGATTTAGATTCCGATAAGCCGAACACAAAATCGCCCATCGAGCGGGGCCTGTGGGGCCCACGACACGCGATTTCGTCAACGTTCTCAGAATCGAACCAAACTTGACCCACAGGACCAGCGTATTGCTACGAGTCCGATGGCGCAAGTTTCGTCTCGATCTGACGAGTGTGCACGAAGTTAGGGTGTATTACAGAAAAGCCGGATACGGGGCGATGTCCGCGGATACGCGTTGATTCCGGTGTGCACGCACACCCGAATCAGCTTCCGCGAAATCTCATATGTCCGTATCGATGGTGCGTACGTATCTGCGAAGACCGCACGCGACCAAGTCGTCCCGTTGGCGGGGCGTACTCAGTTCCGGGGGTGAAACAGGGTCTGGTTTTTCCTGTTTTTGGATCGCGGTGTGCGATCACCACAGGACGCGATATCCCGAACAGTTTGTCCGGACACCGAGAGGGTCATACAGGCTTCACAACGCAATTTACGAAATTGAAAACGGAGCTACGAGGCAAAAGTTACACGCACCTGAAGGGGACCCGAAAATCAGGGTCGAGACGTGTCCGTGTCGTGTCCGACACGGAATCCGAAATTAGGGCTAGGGTTAGGGTTTCTGATTGCAGGCGGCGGTCCGGCCGGAGGAGGGCGGCGCCGCTGCGGGGAAGCTGGCCGGGGCTGGGCGGCGCCGGCGAGGGCGGCACGGCAAGGCGGCGCGGCCGGCTTGCGGCGGCGCTGGAGCTGCTGCTGTCGGCTGCGGCTGCTGGACGCCGGGGACGGCTGCGGCCGCTGCTGGCGGAGCGGTGGGAGGCGGTGGCGCGGGCGGCGCAGCCTGGGGCGGAGCCAGGGGGAGAGGGCGGAGCGGGATGATGGCGTGGCCGGAGTAGAGGCGGCCAGGGGTTTATAAAGGGGGAGCGGGTGGTGGCGCTCCGGGCGAGGCGGAGGAGAGAGCGGGGGGTCGGCCGCGGGGTGCGGGGCTGCGTGGCCGGGCGGGGCGCCGCATGGCCGGGCGTGGCGGCAGAGGAAGCGGGCGCCGGCGCGGTTCAGGCGGCTGGGGGAGAACGGGTCGGTGGCGGGTTAGCGGTGCGGGTCGGGTTCGGCAGACCCGACCCGACCCGACCCGATAAGGTTGATGGGCCGCGGGGTGGGCCGGGTATCTGTGGGCTGGGCCGGGCTGATATTTAATAATAAATAATAATAATAATAATAATAATAATAATAATAATTAGTTAATTAAATAAATAATTAGTTTAAATAGTTTTTAGGTATTTAAAAATAGGTCTGAGGCCCAATAAATTCCAGAAAATTGCCCTTAGTCCAGTTTTCCATTTTACACCCAAAAATATTATTTTCATAATATTTTAATGTTATTTATTATCAATTAAAAATTATGTAATAATTCAAAACCCTGATTTTAATTTCAGAAAATTCCCAGAAAATTCCAGAAAATTGTGAAAAATCCCAATTTTAATATTTTTGAAAAATCAGGGGCTTACAAAATCCTCTAACAAAGTTTTTCATGTTCAAGTGACCTCTGAGCAAACCTTAGGGGTTCGGCTATCGATTATCATGTCCATATTACCTCTGATATCGGTTTTTATCTCAACTTAGCACCCGTTCTTAATTCTAGGTACGCCAGTGGTGTTAAGACCATAAAAGTTTGACATGTCCAAGTAACCTCTGAGCAAACCTTCCAATTTCGGCTATCGATTATCATGTCCATATTACCTCTGATATCGGTTGTCATCTCAACTTAGCATTCGTACTTAATTCTAAGTACGCCAGTGGTGTTAAATCCCCCAACAAAGTTTGCCATGTTTAAGTGACCTCTGAGCAAACCTTACGGGTTCGGCTATCGATTATCATATCCATATTATCTCTGATATCGGTTGTCATCTCAACTTAGTACCCGTACTTAATTCTAGGTACGCCAGTGGTGTTAAGACCACAAAAGTTTGCCATGTCCAAGTGACCTCTGAGCAAACCTTCCAAGTTCGGCTATCGATTATCATGTCCATATTATCTCTGATATCGGTTGTCATCTCAACTTAGCACCCGTACTTAATTCTAAGTACGCCAGTGGTGTTAAATCCCCCAACAAAGTTTGCCATGTTCAAGTGACCTCTGAGCAAACCTTACGGGTTCAGCTATCGATTATCATGTCCATATTACCTCTGATATCGGTTGTCATCTCAACTTAGCACCTGTACTTAATTCTAGGTACGCCAGTGGTGTTAAGTCCATAAAAGTTTGTCATGTCCAAGTGACCTCTGAGCAAACCTTCCAAGTTCTGCTATCGATTATCATGTCCATATTACCTGTTATATCGGTTGTCATCTCAACTTAGCACCCATACTTAATTCTAAGTACGCCAGTGGTGTTAAATCCCCCAACAAAGTTTGTTCTCTGAGCAAACCTTACGGGTTCGGCTATCGATTATCATGTCCATATTACCTCTGATATCGGTTGTCATCTCAACTTAGCACTCGTACTTAATTCTAGGTACGCTAGTAGTGTTAAGACCACAACAGAGTTTGCCATGTCCATATTACCTCTGAGAAAACCTTACGGATTCGGCTATCGATTATCATGTCCATATTACCTCTGATATCGGTTTTCATCTTAACTTAACACTCGTACTTGATTCTAGGTACGCCAGTAGTGTTAAATCCCCAAAAGTTTGCCATGTCCATATTACCTCTGAGCAAACCTTTCAGGTTCGGCTATCGAGCATTATGTCCACAGTACCTCTGATATCGATTGCCGTCTAAACTTATTACCCCTACTTAAAATTTAAGTGCACCAATGGTGTTAAGTCCACTAAACTTGCCACCTCTTGCAAGACCGGTTTCGAACTTATTACTTGTACTTACATACACAAAAAGTAATAAGTCCACCAAAGATCCTCTAGCAGGATATCCTCCATCCAAGGGATATTACGTATCTCCACTTTCCCCAGCAGAGTGAATCTATGACTACAAGAAAATGGTCATGTCCACATTACCTCTGTCTTATTTTTTTTTATCCCCACAGAGTCATATCTTTCCATGTCCATATTACCTCTGAGTAAGATATTTCTAGAACTTTTCCATGTCCATATTACCTCTGAGTAAAGTTCTGCTTTCTACTATCACGTTCACATAACCCCTGATAATGCTAGTCATTTCAGCTTATTATCCATACTTAAGGTACACCATGGGTAATAAGTCCATAACTTAAGAGTTTGCCATATCCATATTACCACTGAGCAAACATTCTTGCCCATCGAATTTATACCATCACGTCCATAATACCTCTGATGGTGTCAGTCGTTCCAACTTATTATCCGTACTCAGTCTTAGGTACGTCATGGGTAATAAGACTACCAAAATCTCCCTGTAGAAGCATGAAATACATTGGAGAATTATACGCGTAAAATCTCCAACAAATATGAAGTCCGCATAAAATAGAGATTCAGCGTTGTGTGGCGAAAAATATGATTTTAGAGCTATACACGTAAAACAGAGCTTCAGCGCTGTATGGCGTAAAATATGGCTTTAGAACAGTCCGCGTAAAGCGGCGCTTCAAGGCTGTTTTGGCGTAAAAGGTTGCTACATCTCCCACCGACATAAAATACGTTTGTTTTTAATGCAACATAAAGTTATACGAGGAACTCTTCGTATTCCTCGAATGAATCTGTCAGACAGAACAATGAACCTGACTCCTGACAAAAGTACTGCACGACGATCGAGAGGACGACTGTAATAATAATTCTGCACAGAGGCCCAGGCTGTCGTTTAGTGACATATCCTTGATACAAGTTATTTTTACGCATTCAAGGAATACGCTGCCTATTTTACACAGGCAGAGATGAGTCTTACGCTCGAGATAAGACAAAATCAGACGCCACATCAAAAGCTATCTTTCGTACAGAGCTCGAGGCATATCTCTGCATTTAATGCACGATATGGGGGCAGATCTCTGCATTTAATGCACGAGATTTTATTCTATTTTTAATGACTAGGAGAGCTAAAACTGTGACTAATACGCTCACATCACCATCCTTGCATGTTACGCCAACCAGGCTATTTTTAACTATTGGAGTACTCCGTATGCTATGTCCTCAAAATACGCTAACTCAGGCTATATTTGCAAAGGTACGTGATAAGGCTATTTAGTCCAGAATACGCTCAAGACCTCAGTCAGGAAGGATAATTGGCTATTTCTACGCTGGTTACCTATTATTCATGCAGCATCAAGTTTTACGCAGAATCTGGCTTTTACGCTACCAAGACAGCTATTTGGCTTTCACGCCAACAAGACAGCTTTTTGGCTTTTATGCAAACAAGACAGCTATTAGGCTTTTACGCCAACAAGACAGTTATTTGGCTTTTATGCCAACCATCTTTACGCGAGGGGAAGTTACTTACGTGGCTTACATGCCGTGATCTTCAAGAAGCAGTTATACGCATCACCTCATAATAGGATATGTGTTATACGCGGATTCAGGAGATCATTCAAACGTGGGTAGCAGTTATTATAACCGCCGCGTAAAGAGTGTAACTCTCTTCACAGTTTGGCTTCTACGCCGACTGGACAATTACTGTGACTGAGCTCTATAAATAGAGACCTTCGGTCACAGGAGATGGAGGTCGAGATCAAGAAGATCAAAGAAGAGAAAAGATCAAGATCAAGGATCGGATCGAAAGAGGAGCAGAGAGCACAGACAGAGAGTGTCGATTAACAACTTCGACAATAAGAATTTAATCTCACTTGCAACCTTTGAAGCTTCTTCTTCTTCTACAGTACTTCTTTATCATCATGTGATCCAAGGGACAAAGTGATTGACTGTAAATCAGACTCCTATAGCAATTTTTCCCCAGAATTATTTTTATTGTACTTAACATCCTCGTATAAGATTAATTGTACCCTTTTTCTTGTTTGTAAACAAAGAAAAGGTTTTATATAAACCTAGTTTCATTCTTTAGTTTATCATCAAACACAAGATGGAGACTCTGCTGGGGACTACTTTCTCATCTGACGAGAAAGCCATTGCTCAACACGATGCTATATCCGTCGGATCAACGAAGAAGACGTTGGTTGTCCAATTCGACCAATTTGCTTATGAAGACATGCTTCGTGCAGGGGGTAGCTCTCATCCCCTCTCTGTCCAGGACAACAGGAAGCTGCGTAAAGTGTGGATGCCCCAAACATCCTCTACCCTTCCTGCAAGCTCTCCTCCTAAGATCAACAAGGTTGTGACAACACAACCTATACGCCTTGTGCATAAAAATCTGTCTCCCGTCTGTGACGTAGCAGACAAAACTTCTGGCAATGCCCCAGTGCCAATCCAGAAGTCTAGAATGCGCCTTGCGCATAAAACTTCGTCTCCCGTCTGTGAAGTGGCAGACAAAACTTCTTGCAAAGTCCTAGTGCCAATCCAGAAGTCTAGAACGCGCCCTGCGCATAAAAATACATCTCCCGTCTATGATGAGGCAGATGGACTCTTGGATCACATCAAGGGAAAATGAGTGGCGAACCTCCCAACCTCTAGGCTTTTACGCCCACAAAAGAAGAAAATTCCCACTCTTCAGATTACGCGGACTTTTCCTGTTTTACGCGAACCTGTGCAAAACTCCAAATTGTGCCAGAAGAGGTCTGTCCGCATAAAGAAGACTCGTCTTATGGGAAGATACGCTCCTCAAACAGATGATGGATCATATGCCACTCACATGGGTGAACTACTGTATTCCTATGGCAGGGAAAGGGTTATGGTCCCTAATTTATACATTCCTACTGATGTAAAAGGTAGAATAAGCCTTCTTCTTCTTCTTCTTCTGATAATTACCCTGATTTGCATAATTTCTTGATCCAGAAAGGCAAAGACAGGGGTCAAAATCAAGATTTAACGCCCCTAACTACCAAGCGTGGGGAAATTATGTGGGAAGTAGCGTCAATATCTAATATCGTCATGACATATGGGCCACATGAAGAATCTGTCTTTATTGTTCTACCGACTCGCAATGATCACATCAAATAATCTTCGGTCGAATGTGGAATAGACCGATTATACAAGAAGAATCCCACGAGTCTGATGTTGGAAGAATGCAAATCCACAGATATGGCCCACAAGCTTTAAAAATTATGCAAAATATGGGTTATGATTTAAAGTTGAAGCAGGGCCTCAATTATGGAAAAGGCAGACGAATACCGTTGCATGGTGATCCTTACTATGAACGAACTCGTTTTGGGTTACGATTTACCGCACCTCTTGCAAACTCCAAACCTTTTGAGTCTGATCCTGTAATACCAGAGGCAGGTCCTTCTAAATCAACTTCTGTGGACAAAGGCAAACAAAAAGAAGAAGAAGAACCAGACAACGACATGGCTGAGGGCAGTCTCCCTCGACAAAATATAGCAGCATTAGAAGCTGGTGGTAGAATTCCCTCTGAGTCCAAATATGATGCAACTATGACCATCTTCCCTGAGGACCGTACGACTCAGGTATCGGGAGCCCGAAAGCCAAAGGGGACTTTCTCCTTCAATGAGGATGACGTCATTGAAATCTTTAATATATTGATGAAGGAAAATAAACTTTGGCTACCTAACATCAGATACCCTGAAAGGGCTGGCAAGGTCGATGACCCAGAATATTGTCTCTTTTATCGGTACATTCATCACCCCATAAAGGCATGCTATGTGCTGAAAAGGAAAATCCAGGAGTTGATCGACGCCAAGATCATCACTTTGCATTTATAACGAGAAGACAGTATCTCCTCAGATGAGCAACCTTCAGGACTATCCCTACTCAGAAAATCACTCCCTGTGAATTTTTTAGACATGGGTTCACGTCCAAACTGTTTTTCCTCCTGCTAAGTTTGCCATGTCCAAGTGACCTCTGAGCAAACCTCCCAGGTTATTACTATCGATCAGTTCACGTCCATAATACCTCTGAACTACGTCTCTTCATTTTCCCCAGCAGAGTAAATCTATCACCACAAAAATTGTCATTCCCATATTTCCTCTGGCCTGTTTTTCTTTATCCCCATTATATCGTACCACGTCCACATTACCTCTGAGTAAGATATTTTCAGAACTTTTCCATGTCCATATTACCTCTGAGTGAAGTTCTCCTATTCGACTTTCTACTATCACGTTCGCATAACCCCTGATAGTGCTAGTCGTTGCAGCTTACTATTTGGGACGCCATGGGTAATAAGTCCACAACCCAGAAGTACAAATCAACTCTTGGTTCTTCATACCCAGCAAATGCCTATGTGCAATATTTTTTCGATCGTCGAAGATCAAGAATCATATTCTATCATGTTCATATAACCTCTGTATAGATATGTTCAGTAATTATCATCCCCAGCAAGTGCCTATGTGCAACATCTTCTTCTTTGTTACAAATTCTTGTAAAGAACCATCATCCGTATCCAAGAATCCCGGATACACAATGGATGATGGATCCTCAAATTCCCCCACAGCGGAGCAATCCTTAGGTCTACTTGCACACTCCCGCAATGACTATTCAAACCAGTCTCATTAGATGCTCGCCATGTTCATATTACCTCTGAGCTATCGTCCCATCAATTTCCCCAGCGGAATAATCCTTTGGTCTATCTTCATGTTTGGATAGACCACACTCAATGAATCACTCCTCAAAGAGTTTTTCGGACACTAGTTTATGTTCATATTACCTCTGAACTGCTGTCATAATATTTCTCTCAGGCTCAGTTTGTCAGGTTCATATTACCTCTGAACAAACCTTTCGAGTTTTGGCTATCGATTTTCATGTCCATATTACCTCTAATATCGGTTGTCATCTCAACTTAGCACCCGTACTTAACTCTAAGTACGCCAGTGGTGTTAGGTCCACAAAAACTGCCACGTCCATATTACCTCTGGCAGGGCTTGTCTTAAACTTATTACTTGCACTCTCGTATACATGAAGTAATAGGTCCACCAAAAACCTCCCTATGGGATGCTCGCTATGGAAACAAATTGTTCATGTTCATATTACCTCTGAACTATCCTTATTTTCCCCAGCGGAGAAAAAATCATTTCATGTTCATATTACCTCTGGACTATGTATCTCCATTACCCCCACATAGTCATATTTTATCGCGGCTATATTATCTCTGGTGGGACTTATCTCAAACCTATTACTTGCACTCTCGTGCACAAGAAGTAATATGTCCACAAAAAATCCTTCCTCCACATATTATTGGCGGCCATGCTCAGAATTATGTTAGGGATTTAGACCCAACACAATAGTGGAAGACACGGCCAAGCTGCCCACCAGGGTCCAGCTTCATAATAGAGAAAAATACAGCTAACAAGCTGTGTGGTCTAATGCGATCCTTCGTCTCTCTTTGACGAATCGCCATATAAAATTGCTGATTATCTCGAGCAAAGGAAGCTATGATATCCTTCCATGATCCATCGTTGCAGAGAATATTTGCTCGAAGATACCTTTTTTTACGGCTCCTTATATGCTGGAAGAGCATAATCTTCTTCCTCCTCAGTGAAATATCTTCTGCAACAATAGATCATGGAATATTGCATTAATACAAGGTCTTGGAAATAGAAATAAATTAAACTAGTCAACTTCTAAGTCATAAAGTCATTTCTAAGTCAAAATAGTCAAACTAGGTCAACCCTATGCCAAACTAGTCAAACTTGGTCAAACTAGCTATCTCTAGGTTGTATGAGTCTAATTCTAGGGTATTAGGTCAATACGCTATGAAACTAAACCATACTAGCTACGCTAAGATACTAGGAGACACACAAAATATCGTATCATAAGATACGCAAGTTTTAATATAAAAAATAGTAATTTATATATATATATATATACAAGACAATACATATAATACTTTAGCTAACTAATGTAATTAGGATATCTTGACCTTGCACCAATGCTTATCACTCTACCACACACCAATCTCGATACTCAAACCTAATACCTTGAGTATCAACCCAATACCTTGAGTATCCCTCACTACCTTGACATTTACCTTGGTATCCCAAGGTAATTCAAATCCTCATTTATAGCTAATATATAGCTAACCCCCATAACTAAACTATATGCTAACTCATAGCTATTAATCTATTACTAACTACTAACATATATTTTATATCAAAACATAGATACATATACCTACATAATAACTCACAATACTAATCTAACAAGTATTTATATATCTATTCTAACTACTAAACTAACAATGCATTTAACTAACAATTATACTAGGATAATAGCTAACCTTAATACTAACTAACAGAACACACTGACCAATACCTTAACCCCCGAACCTAACCTCTGCCTTGATGTAATAGCAACTGCTCACTGCTTATACCCCTTGCTGTTGGATAACTGCTATCTTGAACTTACCTTGCTGCTCCCTGTGCTCTGGTCCTTGATACATTGTGTTGTTGCCACCATATCTCCTCTTTGTCTGAAAATTTACTGCAGATGCAATCTGCTGCAGTGGAGGCATTGCTGAAATATAAATGCAGCCTTGACTGTTTACTACACTGAATGATGGATGCAGCAACATGTTGCTAGCAGTGGTCACTGCATAGTTATGCTCAAGTTGCACTGAAACTGATACTCTAGAGAATGCACTGCCTTTCCATGCTCCCTGTATATTATTATGCTTGTATCTCAGTATATTAATGTACTGCAAACTGCACTTGTTGCTACTGAAATGCTGTTGTGCACGACTCCCTGCTGCAAATGTGCACAGAGTTGTACTAAATTCATACTTGCTAATACTGCACAGTTGCAGCACTGGCTCGAGCTGATATTCAGTTGGTTGCTGCTACACAAGCTGCTTGCTAAGCTCCCTGTGGAGGCTGATACTATGCTGTACAGAAATGACTTGAACTTGTTGTTGCATTTTCTGATGTGCATTGCCACTGCACACAATTTTTCTTCACTGCTGCACTGTGCAGTTGATGTACTGATGCTACTGCCACTTTGATTATGCACTGATGCACCTGCATTGGTCGATTGCTGTACTAAATTGGTTGAATGCTACAGACTGCACTGTGTTGTGCTCTGCATGCTTCCCTGTTGCAATGTACTTATTGCTGATGCAGTGTGTCTCAGCATCCTCCCTTGCTGATACTCTAATGATGTTGGCTTGCATCAACATGCTGTGCACTGAGTTGTGCTTCCTGCTGTGGCTGTTGTTGCATGTGCAATTGATCCACTGTATCGAGTCCCCTATGCTGATGTTAAAGCACTCAGTTGATGGGTGATGCAGAAGCATGCTGACCCGAGCCCCTTCTCAATACACTGCTCATCCACACACCACCACTAACTCCCTACACACATACATATATAGCCTCCTATATATGTGTCAATCTATAAATATATATACTCTCAACTATACATATATAGTCATATATATACAACACACATATACACATATAGATATAGATATATCAACATACTTACACATATGCATATAAATATAGGTATATATTTACATATACATATAAACACATATACAATAGATATCTTATATATACACATAGCTATGTACACATCTATATCATATACTATATATATATATATATATATATATATATATATATATATATATATATATATATATATATATATATATATATATATATCATACATAGTATATTACATAAGCACATATAGAATTGAGGGCAATGAAATAAACACGTAGAGTGCACCGCACCCGTATTACACTAGATCTATGATACGCGTACGATACGAGTCCACCATACAACCAAACGTACCCCGAAGGACACGAGCAAGTCTAAACTAATAAATATAAATAATACAAAGAGTCAATTATATATCTACGTGTCCGTGTCAAAGTGTGACATGCACAAAGTCCCGTGTTTGAGAAAAAATCCTAAATCAACACGTATTACCAAATTATTGTGATACCGCCTACACGTATCCAATTATGGACACATTACTAGCTATAAACAATCAAACAAATATTAATTTGGTCTAATTGACCAATTGACAAACACAACATGTGTCAATCTCGAAATTTCCCCAAAATTGATATAAAAATACATATAACTTTCTCCATAGGCCTCCTTTAAACTTAATTCTAATTCCTATGTGTAGCCTATGCATGTGGGATAGTTTCTTATGGTTAATTCATAGATTTTGAGTCTAATTAAAGGGAAAAAACTGAATTGTACATATTGAAAGATGGATTCCTAATAAAACCTCTAAAAATGGTAAAATGAGCCTTCAACTTGTAGATCCTTGCTTCTTTCTTGTAGATCCTTGCTCTAATAGCCTCCAATGGTGATTTAGAAAAAAAATTGGTAGGAATTTGGTGGAATTTGGTTGAAAAAAATTCTAGATCTAGATTTGGAATAAAAAATGAAGAGAGAAAAAGTTTTTCTCCCCTTTATATGTGCCTCTCTTGTCCCCTCCCTCAAGCTACTATGTAAAGTCTAAAATATCCCTTGGGATCTCTCATGAAGACATTAATTAAAGAGGGAAGGTTCTAGTCTAATGGTTTAACTTAATTAATCATCCTCCTAATAATTGGGCTTCTAAATATTGGGCTAAATTCTAACTAGAATTAAATATTGGTATACGGATCTAATCTAAACTAGTTAGGTCCACTAACACAAGTCCAAAAATAAAATCTAACTTGCTAACAATAAATAATTCAATAAATAAATATTCAACATGCACAATGTTTAATTAATTTTGAAATGACCAAATTGATATCAGAGCTAGTTCTCTTGATATTTGGCTTAACACCCTATGAGACTTATGGCAACTGTTAGATCTATCCACACCAACAATGGTGAAGGCCAGTCCACAAATGGGCCACCCCTATTTGATGGTACTAACTACACATACTGGAAGACATGTATGAGTTTCTACTTGAAGTCACTTGATTTTGACCTTTGGGATGTAGTATTAGAAGGATACAAGAAGCCACATAGAATAGTCGTAGATGGCAATCTTGTAGAGAAATCTCATGATAAGTACACAGACACTGAAAAAAAATAAGCTAGTCTTGATGCTAAAGTAATTAACGCTCTATTCTGTTCTGTAGATAGAACTAAATTTAACAGGGTCTTCACTTACGGAACTTCGCACAAAGTATGGAAACTTCTTGAGGTCACTCATGAAGGAACCTTTCAAGTGAAGGAATAAAAAATAAGTCGTCTAACACAAGAGTATGAAGCATTCAAGATGAAGCAAAATAAGACGATCACTCAAATGTTCACGAGATTTCTCGACATCGTCAATCATTTATCATCTCTTGGCAAGGAGTACAACAATCACGAGAAGATTCACAAAGTACTCATGAGACTAACCAAGAATTAGAATCCGAAGGCGACTGCAATCATAGAAGGGAATGATCTCACCATGATGACCCTCGAGACGCTCATAGGCAAGTTGATGACTCACGACCTGGATCTCAAGAAATTTGAAGAACCCACTCCCAAGGAGAAGACGATTTCTCTTAAAGCACATCACAAAAAGTTTACCAACTATGACTCCGATGACGATGAGTCTCAAGATAAGAAAGTTACCCTGATCACTAAAAACTTCAAGAAATTTTTGAAGCTTGAGAGATCAAAGAAGAAGGAGCTTACTAACAACAGTGATGAAGAGCCTATATGCTACAACTGTAAAAAAGTAGGGCATATAAAGAAAGATTATCCAAACTTAAAGAGAGGAAATTGCTACGATCACTCATCCAAAAGAAAATCAATGAAGTATGCAAATACCAGCATCTGGCATTAAAGCAAAGCTAGTGAATCCGAAGAAGAGAATACTCGAGATGCAGCAAACATATGCTTCATAGCGTTAGATGATTAGTTAACAGATAAAAACTCTTATGATGATTTTATATTTGATGAGCTAGGTAATGCTTTTAGTGATGTTCTTGATGATTTTTGGAAACTTAGAAATAAGTATAAGCATGATAAGAAATATGTTCAAGAATGTCAGACTGAAATAGAGAGGTTGACATCTCTACTAAGTGAAGTAAATGATACCTCTAAAAATTTAGATGATAATTCTAGACTTAAGTTTAACCACCATGAGGCACTTGCCAGTCTTGACAAGGGCTCTCAGGAGAATGCTAAACTTAAGGAAGAACTTGAATCTGAAAAGAAGAAGTATTCCATTGCTGCACATAGAATAGATACTCTCACTGCTAAATATGATGAAATATATGCTACCTCTAAAAGATTAGAGATTAGATTGGGTAAATAGGTCGAACAAACCCCTATCCAACCTAATACGAGATACGTAGCAAGACAAATGAACACTCACAACTATGCTCCAACCTACATGCATAACAGTTCATGCAATCATATATTCAGAATACATCATGCACGTAGAACCAAACATAATCATGCATTCTATTATAGATATCCATGAAGACCACAAAGAAATATCTCACACAATCATGCATTCTATCAAAATAGACCACAAATTACTACTTCATACACTCATGTCTATCATGTTCCACCAAGCACTAAAAACCTAGCTATATGTCATTATTGTGGTAAGAAATGACATATATCTAGATTCTGTACAACTAGAAAGTTAGTAGATATGAATGTTTATGCATGTGTACCAAAGACTAACACAACAGGACCCTCAAAGAAATGGGTACCAAGGGTTACATCTACAACTCGTTTTGTAGGTGGACCAACCCTCTCATGCTAGAAGAAAGTGAATCCTCGATAGTGGTTGCTCACGACATATGACTGGTGATGCTAACTTATTTGCAATGCTATCGATGAAGAAAGAAGGTTATATTTCCTTCGGCAATAACCTCAGATGATATATTATTGGTAATGGTAATATAGGTATTCCTCTCTATCCTGTCATTAAAGACGTTTGTCTAGTAATGGAATTAAAACATAACCTACTCAGCATCAGTCATCTAGCTGACCATGGTTATGGTATTAACTTCGTTCAAGACAAATGCTCTATATATGAAAGATCCACAGGTAATGTTATCTATGAAGGGATCAGGAAATATAATATATATATATATATATATATATATATATATATATATATATATATATATATATATTATCTTTCAAAGGACACTAACAATGCATGAAGATGTCTATACGTTAACAAAAATGACAGCTGGCTATAACACATGCGTCTAGGACACACAAACATGGACACTATTGTAAGACTGTCCACAAAGAACCTGGTAAGAGGCTTACCGAAGATTACTTTCAAGAAAGATATGGTATGTGCTGACTGTGAAAAGAATAAAGATACTAAATCTTTCTTTAAGTCAATCAACACTGTAAGTACCTCTATACCTCCACAACTCTTACATATGGACTTGTTTGGACCCAGTAGAGTCGCTAGTCTTGGCGGTAAGCTTTATGCTTATGTTATTGTTGATGAATTTTCTAGATACACATGGATTTATTTTCTTGCAAACAAAAATGAAGCATTCTCTGAATTTGTCACTTTTTGCAAAAATATTCAAAATGAAAAAGGTTTCATGATTATTCGTATCCGGAGTGATCATGGAGGCGAATTCAAAAATAGTAATTTTAAAAGATTTTGCAATAAAAATAGTTTTTTTCATGAATTTTCTTGTCCTAGAACTCCTCAACAAAATGGTGTTGTAGAGCGGAAGAATAAAACTCTTGGCGATATGGCTAGAGTCATGTTAAATCAGTATAACCTTTCGAAATACTTTTGGGGTAAAGCTGTAAGTACATCATGCCATATTTTGAATATGGTGCTTATTCGACCTATATAGAAGAAAACCCCTATGAACTTTGGTTTGGTAGAATCTCCACTATTAGTTACTTTAAAGTTTTTGGCTGCAAATGTTTTATTCTCAATACTAAAGATAACCTAGGAAAGTTTGACCCCAAGGCCGATAAATATATTTTTCTAGGTTATGCCGCCAAAAGTAAATGATTCAGAGTATTCAACAAGAACTCATTGACTGTTGAAGAATCAATCAATGTTACATTAGATGAACGCAATACTCAAGTACTAAATGACAGCGACAATGAAGGTAGTCAATCCGCAACCAACAAGACATCTGAAGATACAACCAGTGCAAGTTATCCAAAAAGTTTGCCAAGGAGACTGAAGTTCTCCACAGATTATCTTAAGGACTTGGTAATAGGTGACGTATCAAAAGGTTTAAGTACACGTTCTTCAAGTAGGGATACCATTGCAAATATTGCTTTTATTTCTCAAATAGAACCTAAAAATATTGTTGAAGCTTTTGCTGATAAATTTTGAATTTCTGCTATGCAAGAGGAACTTAACCAATTTAAACATAATCATGTCTGGGAACTCATTCCTAAACCTAATAATTATCCGATCATTGGTACTAAATGGGTTTTTTAAAATAAATTAAATGATGATAGTTCAGTTACATGTAACAAAGCACGTCTCGTAGCTCAAGGTTACAACCAAGAGGAAGGTACTGACTACGATGAGACCTATGCTCCTATTTCTAGACTTGAATCTATCCGAATACTTTCCACTTTGGTAGTTTTCATAACTTCAAACTTTTTTAAATGGATGTTAAAAGTGCTTTTCTAAATGGTGTTATCAAAGAAGAAGTTCTTGTCAAATAACCCCCTAGTTTTGAAGATGTCAAACACCCTAACCACATTTTTAAGCTACGAAAGGCTCTATACGGACTCAAATAAGCCCCACGAGCTTGGTATGAATGTCTTAGTTTCTTTCTACTTGAAAACGGTTTTTCAAAAAAAAAATTGATACTACCCTTTTTATAAAATCTTCTGTTGATTCTTTATTATTAGTGCAAATATATGTAGATGATATCATATTTGAATTTACTAATAAGATGCTATGTAATGAGTTTGCTAAGTGTATGCAGAGTAAATTTGAGATTAGCATGATGAAAGAACTGATATTCTTCCTAGGATTGCAAATCAAGCAAGATTCACAAGGAACCTTTATCAATCAGGCTAAGTACACGAAGGAATTGTTCAAAAAGTTTGACATGGACAATGCAAAGCCTATAGGAACTCTAATGGCAATATCCACTAAGCTTGACCTTAATGAAAGCAGTAAACCAACAGACATACGTAAGTATCGAGGTATGATTGGTAGTTTGTTATATCTAACTGCTAGTCGTCCAGACATTATGTTTGCTGTATGCCTTTTTGCTAGATATCAGGCTAATCCTAAAGAATCATATTTGTGCGCAGTTAAGCGTATCTTCAGATACCTTAAAGAGACTTTGTCGGTAGGCTTATGATATCCCAAAACTACATCATTTGACCTTACTGGTTACTTGGATGCTGATTTTGCTGGATGCAAAGTCGATCAAAAAAGTATCAGTGGCACTTGTCATTTCCTAAGAAAGTCTCTAGTCTCCTTGTTTAGTAAGAAATAAAATTATGTTGCATTATCAACGACTGAGGCTGAGTATATCGCCGCAGGACGTTGTAGTGCTCAAATTTTGTAGATGAAGCAACCCCTAGAAGACTTTAATCTGTACTATAAGAATATTCCTATTCTCTATGATAACACTAGCACCATTAATATTACTAAGAATCCATTATGCCATTAATGTACTAAGCGCATAGAAATCAGACATCATTTTCTAAGGGATCATCAATTACACGGAGATATTTGCTTGGAATATGTTGACACGAAACATCAATTAGCAAATATCTTTACTAGACCTTTAGCTGAAGATCGATTCAACTTTATCCGTCGAGAATTAGATCTTTTGGATTCTGATAAAATATAAGAATCATAAGATGCTTTAAAATTTCATCAATTTTTTAAAAGTTGTGAAAATTTTGGATACAAGCCGAAAGGGCTCTTCTGTCAATAAGGTGTAAATAACCTTAAGCGATACGATATTTAAGTATCTTCGAACCATCGCTAGCTGGGATCCGGCCCCTACAGCTACTCTAAGATGATCTAAACTCTTAAAAATGTACGATTTAATTTAGCATTTATTATTCTGTATTTATATCAAGTCAAGAAAGGCATAATATCGATTAAAGTTTACATTGAGATTCTTGAAATTAATGTACACAGAATCCGGACTGAACTTGGGCTGAGCTCGGGACGAACTCGGTTAGGTTAATTCCCGAATATGCTATGTCATTAATCTTCTTCCTAATTTGGGTTTCTACTAATCTATTTATACATCTTTTTGTGGCTCTTCATATAGACCAATGAAAATATCCCCTACTCCACAAATAAATCTAGTTTTTCTTCCTATATCTTTCCCCAATGGCCCCTAAAAAGAAAATAGATTCCTTTTCCGATCTCTTTTCTGTCCCATTATACCAAACATAGGAGAATTCGACAGTTTTACTTTTTGAAGCCTCGAAAGTTCAAATAATTGGTTTAATGACTTCTCTAAGATATACATCTGTCATAGCCATCTTATTAATTTTTTTTCCAACACAATGACTATCTACCTATTCTTCAAAAACTCCAACTTGAAGAAATTATTGAGACCCGTACCCATGTTTACACCAATGCTATTCAAATATTCTATTACAACTTAGCATATGAACATAATACTATTTCATCCAGAGTTTGTGGCATTCCAATTGAATTCGATGCGGAGGACTTGGATAAAATTCTACACATTCATGCTGACGGACAAACCCTAGTCAATATCACGCAAGTTTAATTCGAACATGACTTAACTCTAGACTCTTTCAAAAATATCCTTTGTCATCCTCAGGAATGTCAATCTAGAAAATTTTACGCTCGATATTTGAATGGTTACTTCTTTGAAATGCATCGTATTATCTTTTCAACTTTTCTACTTAAGAAGACTTACTTTGATTAGGTCTCTTATTTAGAAATGTTGACTTTATACCACTTGTATTTTGGCATTAACTTCAATGTTCCCCAGACCATCATATCTCAAATGGATCAATGTCGCAAGAAAGGGCGTCCACTACTCTACGCCATGTACTTGCCAACCATTTTTAGCTACTTCGACATTCCATTAGATACTTGTCCATATCTTGAGGAACCTTTATCCCTTAATATAGTTTAGAGAATTGAGCCGTCTATGCTTCTACCATATAACTCGTCATCCAATTCCAACACACATCCTGCTGATTTTGTCCATTCTGTAAATGAGCCACCACAAACCTTAGAGTCTATTTTCAATCTGTTATGTGATCTCTTCCACAAAGATGATATACGCTATCGTGCTTCTGTTTACCGCCAAACTCTTTAGACTCAGGCTCTTGGCAATACTTTTATAGACATCCAGTACACCCTATCGAAGTACCCAGCCGAACCTTTTTCGATTCTCCAAAATCCAAACCAACCAGGATTTTATATTGATCACCTCTATGTTCAGAGATATTTGGATCCAACTGATGCCTTATTTGATCCAAATAGAATAGTTGAACCTGATGATGAAGATGAAGGCAATGATAACTAGATGCTCAATAAATTTTGAATATTTAAGGATTAGTTTTGGTTATTCTACTATGATGTTTCCACAACACATCTTTATTGTATGCTTTCGTTTTTAAGAACTAAAGTTTAATAAAAGCAATAGATTTTTCGCTATTTGTCATTAACTGTTGGTTCTTATTATTGTTATCTTGTATATGCTTTACTCTCTTCTTTTCTTATCATACATGATATCTCACCAATTTTGGGAGAGCATATCATTTTGATCAAATAACAACGGGAGAGAAGACTTACATGATACTAACATACAAGATGATCCTTGACTGACGTTGACTTCAACATATCAAACTGTTCCACAAGTTACGGGAGAGCCTTGCATATCAAAGACTTGCAGTATCATTCATAGTTTGTCAATTATCAAAATAGGGGAGATTGTTGGCCTATTCGGTCTCAGTCAACTTGATTTTGATAGTTAACTAAACCATGCATTGATATTTCACAATCTGAAGACTCAATACTACTGTTATATGCCGTTTGTACTGTGACTTTCAAATATAATTTTTTATTTTATTTGAGTATATGACTTGTTTAAATTGAGTCGCACTGGCATAACCCAAAGTCCACTCAAATGAACCTCAAATCCAACCACAAAATTAGTCCATATTCATTCACAAAGCCTACCATACTTAGCAACCGAACTCTAGCCGAATTTATGCCGAACTCAGTTACCACTTTGGTATAAAATCAGTACAGTTGTTATATCCCTGATTTCCTGGCACATCGTTCAAAAATTTAAATTAAACCCTATCCGAATTCTGGCCGAATTTGTTTGCCAATACACTATAAATAGGATTGGATTTCCATATTCTTACTCACTCATCTTCTCTTAATCCCTTTATCCTATTGTAACCAAATATCTGAACGTTAACTTTTCTATCTCCAAGAGCAACTCTCTAGCCTTCCTAGTGCCAAGTGTGGTCTCGATCTAGAAGTCTACAGAGTTGTAAAGAGCTTGGCTCCATCAGTTTTTCTCTCTCTCTTGCTGTAAATTTGTAAGACTTCGGATCAAATCTTGTGGTGTAAAGAAGTGGCAAGCCTTCAAATCAAATTTTGTGATTCACTATTGGTGATTATAGTGGATAAAACTTCGAGCTTGAGTTCTCGGGACTGGACTAGTGTCACGATCCGCACCCAAAATAAGGGCACGAGTATATGAGCCACGCCCAGCCTACATCGTATAAATAACATAGAACGCTGTCTAGGCCATCAATACTATCTAAATATCTCATACAATATATATATATATATATATATATATATATATATATATATATATATATATATATATATATATATCATGCTATCTCAACTCCAAAAATGGAAGAATAATACTAATATGATAAATGATATCCCATACTCAATCACAATATCCAACTAAGGAAGATAGAACATGATATGGAATAAGAAAAGAAGTACAAATAGTCATAAAATATCTCAAGTCCATCACAACACTAAGGTCTAATCTCAACACAAAGTCTCAACGAATAATACAAACTATAAAGTCTAACTAGAGTCAATACAATCTCATAATGAAATATCTAAAATCTCTCCAACTAATAGAACTACTCAACAAGCTCTACGGACTCGCCATCTTGTATCCCGTAGTAGGTGGGACACATCGTCTCAAGACAATCATCTAAGAAAATATATCCAGTCAGGATTGGAGCAAAGTATAACCCAATAGCAGTTCCAAGTTAATTGATAATGACTACAAACAGAAATAGAGAATGTGGTACAAGACGAGAAGCAATAAAATAATATCATACTATGGAAGAAAGAGACAGATAATCTAGAGCAATATGGTATAAACTGATTACCATGAAATAGAATAAAAGCAATGAACTAGAATATAGAGAAGAACTGTAACTACACAAAGTGTTTGAAATACTAGTTAGATATGTGATCGGCTTGGGTTATCAAGATCTACTAACACGATCAATAACACAATCATATGATCACTATGATTGGCTATTGTATACAAGGAGCACAATCATTTAAGATTGACTATTGTCTATAAGAACACATTCATTTAAGATTGGCTGTTGTCTACGGAGTAACACAATCACACGTGAGGTATATGACTGGCTGTTGTCTACATAATGCAATACAATATTCAAGGTTTTGATCATATATCTATCTAGCACTTCCCCTACCCCCAACCAATACTCATGGATTCGATCACGATATGTCACGAACACGAATATAATATGAGTACACGAATTTACACAAAGGAATATGAGCACAAGGAATACCCGATGCACACAATAAAGTACATGTGAAGGAGTATCCAAAGTACACGATAATGGGATGACATCTCCTGACAGGATCCATATAGTATCAGTCCGTATAACCACTGTGTCAGAGTCAAGTAAAATATTTCTAAATGCTTGTATTATATTAATTATCAAATAATGAAAACTATCAGAGAATGTACTCGCCTCTGGTCCTGAGCAAAAGATGTAACTCGATATTCGAGATGGTGTCACACACATCTATATATATGAATATCATGTCAATGGATATAAATAAAGATAAATGAATTAAAATGCACTAAAATATATTTTTCTAGGTTAAGGCAAGGTCACACTAGCTAAACTTGGTCAAACTAGGTGTTATCTTGATTTCTAGGTTCATAACTAGCTTCTAGAGTGATTACTAGTCTAATATAGTTTATTCTAGGTATAACTAGGTCAAATCTAGGTTCTTGGGTCAATACCTTGAAGGTATTAGCTATACTAACTACTATTACTAAGATATATATATATATATATATATATATATATATATATATATATATATATATATATATATATATATATATATATATATATATATATAACATCACCTTAGTATAGGGCATAACCTATACTAAAAACCTCATTGTCAATACTTGCTAATAACTAAATATAGTACTAATACCCTAACCTAGATAATACTTAGTACACCAACCCAATTACCATACCCACATCTTAATACCTTAATAATACTTTAGCCAATACCTTATCTCACTCTACTAACTTGGTTTCACTACACTCTAAATCATTTCAACCACACTAGGATACCTAGGATAGATACCCAGGATACCCACTCTCTTGTACAACCCTCGATAGACTTAACCTTCAACTTGCTGTTACGGATGTTGCTGTCACTTATCCTTATGTTGCTGCTACTATATTGTAGCTACTGCTACTGTTAATACTTCCTTGGTTCCCCCTTATTTGTTACTGCAACCGTCATTGTTACTGCTGTTGTTGATACTTCATCAATTTATGTCAACTTGCTAATACACCTGAGCCCCCCATCTCTTCATAGACGATATTTACACATGCCACACCTACTGCCATTACACTTGGTCTGCACTTGGTGCAGTCCTCAAATCTACTGATACTCAAGTCTATTCCAACAGATCTGATACCTTAAATGGGTATCATACTGCCGAATTGCTCCAACTTCACTGATATACAATGGAGACGCATACACTTACTTTCTAACACTCGAGTATAAGGATACACTCACTGCACACTTTGGTGTTACGTCTCACACTCCTCTCTAATGCTCTCCACCTACACACTCAAACTATAATACCCCTGATACACTTGCTACCACACTCTAAACATCACAAGTCACTCACTTATATATGTTTATATATAGACACAAACACACACAGGTTTACTTGGACACTCTTACCTGTGCATAAGCCACCCTAACTGCCTTATTGGTGCCACTGCATTTCAATGCAGTTTCCTCAAACTTCCCTCCTTTCCCTACTGATACATACTAATTGCCACTTGCACTTTACTACTCACAGTCTAAGTGCACTGACACCTGACACAGTGCATCTCAAATCCCCATTTCTGATACACCCACGACCAATGCACAGATACAAACATCCCCCTAATTGACTGCAGTGTTATCTTCTGCACTATAATAATGCATATTGATGCAGGAATACACCACTACACCCTTGATTTCACCTAACATGCACACACAGTGTATCAGTTGATAACTACACTGGTTCATCCACACGATACCCCTGAACACATGTTCAGTTCACCAAAAAAATCTGGACCTTGGCCAAACTGCTCCTCACATTAACCATTCACTAAAATACTTGCATCTAATGATGCCTCCCACACAAGGTACTATAACACCCAAATATCATTATAATACTAATCTTAACACAACACTCACACTACACTTGTAAACCCAACTCCAGAATA
This sequence comes from Iris macrosiphon, assembly GCA_036927795.1. Classification (NCBI taxonomy): domain Eukaryota; kingdom Viridiplantae; phylum Streptophyta; class Magnoliopsida; order Asparagales; family Iridaceae; genus Iris; species Iris macrosiphon. The sequence goes on along the minus strand of JAYESA010000010.1, from coordinate 140,797,093 downwards.
TCACACCAACACAGCTGTCATCCCAAGCATTGATGCACATCCTCTCTTTGTTGTTATCTGACAGAACCCTCTTGCACTGAACACTCCCTAAGATACTATTACTTGTTATATCTGAGCCTCAAACCCTTGCAGTCCCACATTCTCTTATTAATATAGTTAGGCACCCCCTGTAGACCTTTGATACCCAACCCACCTAATGAACATAATAGTGAACCAATCATTGATACCTACAGAGATATAACTCACTGCTGCCATCACCACCCGACTACAACTTAACACAAAACACACACATATATATTTCAATCCCCACCTGTGCACCAAACTAAAGATACACTTACATAGACATACAATATCACTGATATACACTCAAATACTTATAAAACTATAGCACACAGTAAGCACCTAGCTTACTGACAATTGTACAGTCTATACACCACTGACAATTCTGTAGTCCACACACCAACACTAAGAGTCATTACACCAAATACTTGGTATGCATAAAATATGATATTCCTTGATACGTACCCAAAAAAAGTTCTAAAATACCAAATACTCTCAAATACACATTCATACATATCATATACTCAATATATTAACTAATACAACTTGTTACACTAGGAATTGAAGAGAATGCACAAAATTACACAAAATAAGCTTTGTATCACATCGTATCAAGATACGTCCTACACTTATCCATTTGTGGACACATATCTAGTCCCACAATTTCGATCTAAGTCTGATTAGACTAAATTGGTCTCATAAAACATATTTGATGTGTTAACCTCATAATTCTGTAAACCCCCTCGACCAATTCAGGGTTAATTTGACGTAAATCAAGAGACTAGGATTAATTTGGAATTAATTAGGATTAATGTACGTCCATTATACGACTTAATATACCTTGACGTTGCTTCGAGGTTGGGGCACCACATCAGTAGTTATCTTTCACCGAAGACCACGAACATCTCTTGGACATGCCAGACTACTCCCCTGACCCTTGTATGACCATAGATACTCGCCATTTCATCTCACCATAGCTACGCAATGTCCGTTAACTTCGCCTTGTGCATTAATTATTAATTTAATTAGTTTAGGGCCAAATTCACCTCAAGTAGGACCTGACCCAGCCCATGAACATTTTCATGTAGACCAGCCCACTTCCCAACCCCGAGGCCAGCCCACAAACCCCATCATCATATAAATATACATAATCCCTCATAGGAAACCCTAAAGACCCTATTCTCTCCACCACCTAAGAAAACCCTAGCCGCAACCCTACTCCCCGTCGAGATCACCCCCACCCGATAGCCAAGCCACCGTCCCAGCCGCCTGATGCCGCCGGCACTGCCCTCCTCGACCGGACAGTCCCAGCCGCCTGACCACCCAACACAACTGCCCGCGCCGCCATCTCCTTCACCATCCTCGACTTTCCATTGGAGCCGACTCCTTAGCTGCTGCCAACTACCCCAACCGCCCTTGGCCGGCCGACCATGACGTCCCCCACAACCCGGCCACCCCCAGGCTCCCTCCCAATCGCCTGCCGCCGCCGCCAGACCTGTGCAGCCGCCGCTGCGATGACTGCAGCTGCTGTTACTGCCGGCCGCAGTTGCTGCCACCGCCGCTGTTCACTGCTGGCCGCCGACCAGAGCCGTCCCCTCGCCGAAGTACACCCCCTCGACGAGCACAAGCCCTCTCCAATCAGCCACGTCGAGGTAACCACCGACATTCCCCTCTTCCTCTTGATATCATCGTACGAGTAGCATCGTGTCAACGTGTCGTGTCTTGGCATGGACACGAGATGGTTAATTTGGAAACCCTAATTGTTCATATATGCATTCCTAATCAGTTGCCTAATGACTTATAAGTTAGTAATCAATAACTTAGTGAACGTCCTTGTAGCAGAAATTGTTATTAAAGACTTGAAAGTATCAATAAAACCTGGACATCGACAATATGCTTAATAGGGATGATAAGGACCATTAATTATACTAAACATAATTAGTTAGTGCCTTGTGACCTTAGTATTTTTACTGTCGCGGGATACACAGTGACTGAAGACAGGGTACGTGTGTATCTTAGCTACATGCACCCGCGACTCTGTATTCGACCGACGTGATCCTTGCGTCAGTACCGAAGAGCAACGTAGTATATATATTACTTAGTATCTGATAATGGATTGCTATATTATATTGTGTTTAGGATCATTGGATCAGCCAGGAGACACTACAGGAACTGGCTTTTGGCATTCACAGCTTGAGGACTCAGGCAAGATACCTTCCCATATTTATTATTTAAATTAATGCTGCATATGTTGTATGTTATCTTGTTGTTCTATTTTATATGACTGTGCGCGTCTGAGATTGATTCGGGTACAGTCGACGGATGCGTCGACGATTAATATACTTGACCTAGACACTAGTGACTCACCCCATTGGAGGATACCCTGATATCTTCCGAGACATGACACTCTTACACGTTTCACTGTGAAATATTCATATTGGGATGCAAGTCCGCGTACTTGACTAGCTATCGTTGCGTGTGACATGCAACACGGTTAGTACGTAACTCAGGGCTACTTTTATTCATAGAGACTGGCATATAGATATGTGGTATGCATGTCGAGTATTCAATTTGTGTATCTACATTGGGCGGGGAGGACCACTAGTAGGCGTATGAGATACACCCATTGGAATCTGTAGTATCCGGAGGAGCCACGGATCCAATGACTCCCTTTATGCAGATTCTCCGTTCTTCGGAGCGGTATGGACGTTGTATATACTGGCAGATTTCACGTTCTTCGGAGCGGTATGGACATATATATACTTGCAGATTTCTCGTTCTTCGGAGCGGTATGGACGTTATGCCTACACCTACTCATACATACCAAAGTTGTCCTCACATTGCATTCACTTAGATGGCTAGCACACCCCTTTATTGCATTTATTTTATTCAGTATTTATATATGGCATGATTCTATGTATCTTGTTGCGCCCCTCTGAGGACCTGGTACCTTTCCAGATTTGGACGAGGCCTACTACCCACAGTATACGGGCCAGGACAGGAGACGAGGTTCGCTACTGCAGAGGAGTTAGAGGTGCAGCCGTCAGAGTTTTCGTGATCACTTGATAGGCCTTCTGCCTAGGATTGGGTGCATCATTACCTAGTCAGCCGATGCCCTAGTCATTATCTTTTATCTATCATTTCAGTACTTTATTTTATCATAGTAGTGGGTTTGTCCTCACCAGACATTATTGGTTGTACTATAATATCTTGAGACTGGTGTTTATCTTCTAGCAGTTTATTTAGTACTTCTTGCTGTTTATATTGTGGATGAGATTAGTTTACCTGTTAATTGACGGATATTGGACATGTCAGTATTTTAGGACAGCGTAGCACTCTTCGTTAGGATTCATTAAATTGGGATATCCTCGAAAATGTGACAGTTGGCTATTGCCACTGACTTAGTTTCGTGTATTTTGGGACTGGGGCGTGACAATTTCTCCAAAATATATATAAATTATCATGTAGAATTCATAATACATAACCAAATAGCCTAAAAATTATTCTTATTGGTAGATATATACCATTGGGGTGTTCCTAGGAATCTAATGCATGATTTAGAAACTAAAATAAGAAGGAATTCAGAATTTACTAATTGGGAGATGGATTCCGAATAAAAATACAATTGGACATGATTCAAACACGATCTCTCCACCAAGCTCCTTCTCCTTGTGCTCCTTGCTTCTCCAAGATCCAAAGCTTCTTGAGAGATTAAAATAAGAGAAAATATAATTGAATTGATTGTGAATTGATGGAGTAATGAGAGAATTAGGGATCTAGGAATTTGGAGATCTAGAAATGAGTATAAAATAAAGAGGAGAAAGAAAGAGAGAGAGAGAAGAGGCTTTATCATGGTCGGACCTTCATCTCCCTTCTCTAAGTCACATTAATGTCTAATTTGTCCCTACATGCTAGTTTATGAAGAATAATTTGAGAAGTCTCTAACTAATGCATTTAAGCTAATTATCCTAATTAACTAGTGAGAATGGGTTTAACTTGAGCCTAGTCCATGTTGGGCTCAATTGTTTGTCATAACAAGTCTAATTGGGTTCACTAGTGTCAAGTCTAACTAATAGGCTAGTCCACTAGTTATAAATAAATAATACAAGTCAAAAATAATTAAATAGCACACTAATTAAATAAAAAATAAAAATTATGCAAAATGACAAAAATACCCTTGTATAAAAATATGGTAGTTACAATCAGTCCACTAAGAGAAAAACCAGTATACATCGTGGTGTTTGCGTTTGCTTTCTCTCTCTCTCTCTCTCCCTCTACTTTACTGCTTTACTTCACTATCTTTATATACATTGTTAGTTAGCAACTGCCTTCATTCTTATAATTTTTAATTAGGTAGATTATTCCGTTGTACTCTATTCACCCCCCTCTAGAGTTGCTTTACGTTTCTTTAATCAACGAGGATGAGCTTTCGCCATGACAGTTGAGGAGGAGGAGCTAGTCAAAAATTTGATATCAGGTTCAGTTCTCCTTGATTCTATTCCAGCTTATACTTTGTTTGATTTTGGTACTTTCTATTCTTTTGCATCTGTATCTTTTGCTCTTAAGCATCGATTAGAGTTTGAACCTTTGGCTAGGACTTGCAAGATCACGACTGGAGGAGGCATTATCTTGGTCAGTGATGTTTGCAAGAATAGAAGAGTTATACTAGAAGGCCAGGAGTTAAGCGCATTCTTACTCGTAATGCCACTTCTGAGCTATGATATTGTACTCGGGATGGATTAGTTGAGTAGTCACCATCCTAGTATAGATTATCGTGGAGGTAGAGTTTTGTTTCGACTGCTAGGAGAGCCAGGGTTTGAGATTGCCAGAGGAGCAATGGAGCAGAGCGAGGATGCTATTTGTGTAACCATGGTGGAAGAGAGGGAGTTGTTACATCCGTTGATAGTAGAGTTCATAGATGTTTTTTCGGAATAGTTGCCGGGTTTGCCGCAAGACCGAGATGTTGAGTTCTCTAAAGATTTGGTGCCAGGCACAGATCCGATATCTCAGCACGTCTATAAAGATAACAACATTGAGATAGTAGAATTAAAGAAGCATGTGGATGAGTTGCAAGACAAAGGCTTCATTTAATCCAGTTTATCACTATAGGGTGCTCCAGTATTATTTGTACCGAAGAATGATGGGTCGGTACACATGTGTATCGACTACAGGGCTCTTAAAAATATTACCATCAAGAACAAATACCCGTTGCTGAGGATTGATGATATCTTTGATTAGTTGAGCAGAGTGAAAGTATTTTCGAAGATAGACCTGAGGTCAGGTTACCACCAGGTAAAAGTGAAGAAGGAAGATATTCCAAAGATAGCTTTTTGGACTATGTATGGCCAGTTTGAGTTCATGGTGATGCCGTTTGGGTTAACTAATGCCCTGACGGTATTTATGAATCTGATAAATAAGGTGTTCCACCAGTATCTTGATAAGTTTTTTGTGGTATTTATTGATGATATCCTAGTGTATTCGAAGATTTCGGAGGAGCATGAGAAGCATTCGAGGATAGTTCTGAAGATCTCAGGAAGGAGAAGCTTTATGGCAAGCTTTTGAAGTGTGAGTTCTTCCTTGACAAGATTGAATTCCTTGGCCATGTAGTTACAGGTGATGGAATCTTAATGGACCCGAAAAAGATTTTAGCAGTAGAGTTATGGGCTACTCCGAGTTCAATGGCAGAGATCAGGAGTTTCTTCAGACTAGCAGGTTATTATCGGAGGGGACAGACATAATTTTGGTCACGAGGACCACCTCTTCCCACATAGTAGCAGAAGTTTACATAGTACCAGCAGCAGAAGGGTACAACACCTTAGGAGAGAGCTTTTGCTATGACTATGGAGGAGCCAGAGGCGACTGCTGATATCATCACAGGTTCTATCTTACTTTACTCACATCCTGCTATTGTATTATTTGATTCCGGTGCATCCTACAGTTTTATATTATTAGAATTTATGCTTAGACACAAATTAGACACTAGGTTTACAAAGAAGGCCGACATAATCATGATCGATGGAGGAATAGTCCCAGTTAGAGATGCTTATGAATGCCCAACATCCTAGCCGGTAGAGAGTTCAAGGCACAACTCCTTGTAATGCCACTTTCGGGATTCGATGTAGTCCTCATGATGGATTGGTTGAGTGAGCATTTTGCGGTGATAGATTACCATCAAGGAAGTATAATATTTAGCCCGCTAGGAGAGTCAGAGTTTGAACATCCCAAAGCAGAGAAAGGAAGACTTGGGGAAATCAACTATAATGCAATGATTGAAAGGAAGGAACCCCCTCATCCTACTATTTCAGAATTCCTGGACGTCTTTCAAGACGAACTACCCAGAATTCTACCCGATCGAGACTTAGATTTCTCCATTGACTTAGTCCCAAGCACTGCTCCTATATCACATAATTTCTATAGGATCAATCCTAAGGAAGCAAAGGAGATGAAGGAGCAGATTAATGAACTCGTAGAGAAGGGCTTCATCAGATCTAACGCATCACCTTGGGGAGCACCAGTATTCTTTGTGCCCAAGAAGGATGGGACAGTTAGAATGTGCATTGACTATTAGGCTCTGAATAATATCACCATCAAGAATAAGTATCCCCTTCCCCGCATAGACAAACTTTTTGATCAGTTGAGTGGAGCAAAAGTATTCTCCAAGATAGATTTGAGGTCGGGTTATCACCAAGTAAAAGTCAGAGAGCAGGACATTCCGAATACAACCTTCAATACCAGATATGGGCAGTACGAGTTTCTAGTATTGCCTTTCATACTTACTAACGCCCCAGCAGTCTTCATGAATCTCATGAACAAGGTCTTCCATCAGTATTTAGACAAATTTGTAGTGGTCTTCATTGGTTACATCTTAGTCTACTCGAAGATCCGGGAAGAACATGAAGAGAACATAAGGATAGTTTTGGAAATCTTAAGAAAGGATAAACTGTACGAAAAACTCTCTATGTGTAAGTTTTTCCTAGACAAAGTAGAATTCCTGGTGCATGTGGTAACAAAAAATGTCATGGTAGTAGACACGAATAAGATTATAGCTGTTGAATCATGGACTACTCCGAGTTCAGTAGCATAAGTCAGGAGTTTCTAGGGACTGGTAGGCTACTATGGAAAATTTGTTAAAGATTTTGCCAAAATTGCAGAACCTATGACCAATATTACAAGTAAGAATGAAGATTTTGTATGGACCGAGGCATGCTAGTCAGCTTTTGAAGAACTCAAGAGAAGGTAAACCACCGCACCTATTTTGGCCAAACCATCCGGATCAGGAGGATTCGCCATCTATAGTGATGCATCTGGTAAAGGCTTAGGGTGTGTACATGAGCAGAACAAGAGGGTTATAGCTTATGAATTTAGTCAACTAAGGCCTCATGAGAGGAATAATCCTACACATGACCTGGAACTTGTAGCGGTTATCTTTGCCTTAAAGCTTTGGAAGCACTATCTCTATGGAGAAATGGTTGAGATTTTTATAGATCACAAGAGCCTCAAATATGTCTTTATTCAGAAGGAGTTAAATTTGAGACATCGAAGGTGGTTGGAGTTAATGAAGGATTTTGATATCACTCTTCAGTACTATCCGGAAAAGGCTAATGTTGTAACAAATGCACTTAGTCGATACCTGATGGCGACGTACTTGACATAGATAGGTATCTTCTGGAGGATTTGGAGAGTTTGGGAATAGAAGTAGTCATCCCAGGAGTAGAGAATAAGTTAATGAACTTGCAAGTCCAATCCAGTCTTATGGAAAAAATCAAGGAGACTCAGTTTTAAGATGAGAGTCTTTGCTGTATTAAGGCACAAGTGCAAGCAGGATTAGTTGAAGAGTTCAGTATTGCAGAAGATTTAACACTCAAACATGGCACTAGACTTTGTATACCAAGTAGAAGTTTGAGAGAGGAAATCATGCATGAAGCCCATCAATCTCATTATTTTATGCATCCATAAGCTATAAAGATGTACAAAGACCTAAGGGAATATGTTTGGCGGTATGGGATGAAGAGAGACGTAGCTATATTCGTCTCCAGATGCTTAGTGAGCCTGCAAGTGAAGGCGGAACGTCAGAGACCCGGGGGACTATTATAACCTTTTTACACTCCAGAATGAAAGTGGGAATATATTATAATAGAATTTATCTCGGGATTACTGCGATCACTTGGGGAAAAAGACGCTATATGGGTGATTATGGACCGGTTGACCAAATTTGCATATTTAATACTTTTCAAGGTAGGACTATCAACTGAGAAGTTAGCAGAGTTATACATGAGACAAATAGTGATGATCCATGGGGTACCCGTTAGTATTGTATCAGACAGAGATAGTAGATTTACCTTATATTTTTGGAGGAGCTTAAAAGAGAGATTATGGACTCAGTTGAAGTTCTGCATGATATACCATCCTCAGACCGACGGTCAGTCAGAGAGGACTATCCAGACTTTAGAGTATATGCTGAGGACTTATACCTTAAACTTTGGAGAATCTTGGGAAGACCATTTGCACCTGGTAGAATTTGATTACAATAACAACTACTAGGATAGCAAAGAGATGACCCTATTTGAGGCCTTATATGGCAGACGATGTCGTACCCCTTTGTCATAGGACGATATAGGGAAGCGAGCATTACTCATCCCAGAGATGGTAGTAGATAAAATAGATAAAGTCAAGCAGATCAGGAAATGCCTACGAGTTTTCCAGAACAGACAAAAGCATTGGGCAGACAATAACAAAAGGACTCTAGGGTTCGCAGCAGGAGACTTGGTATTTTTGAAGATTTCTCCAACCAGAGGCACTATAAGGTATTGGACCCTTCGAGGTATTGGCCAGAGTTGGCATAGTCGCTTGTAGACTTCCATTACTGGCTTCCTCAGAGAGAGTACACAATGTATTCTATGTCTTCCAGCTTCGGAAGTATATTGCTGATCCTAGTCACATACTGGATCACTCAGAGCTCGAAGTAGGCCCTATCCTTACATACTCAGAGCAGCTAGTAGAAATATTAGATCGCAGAGAGAAGAAGGTGTGCAACCAGATTACCCTCCTTATTCGAGTTTCTTTGAGACACCATTCCCTAGGAGAACCCACATTGGAACGGGAAGACGAGGCGAGGGAGAAGTATCCCTACATGTTATAGACTCGATGTATTCTTCCTTCTTGTCCTTCCCTAAAATTTTGAGGATGAAATTCTTCAAGGTGGGGAGATTTGTAACTCATTTCCTATTTTCCAAAAAATAACAAAATTCGCAAAAAATTTCTTGTAAAATATTAGCAATTGTTAAATAAGTTATAATTAAAATAAACCAAACCAAGACTATGAGCCAACCCAATATTAGACTAATCCATTAGCCCATAAATTAGACCAACTCCTACATGACAGTTGGCCCATAGACCCAGACCTCCAAACCGCCAAACCCATTACCCAGATGCGCTAAGCTCGACTAGTCACCACATCTAAAATCAAAACCAAAAGCCGATTAGACTAATTGGTCCCAGCGACCAGGCTGACCCGGGTTAGGGTACCTTACCCTTCATTTAAATCCGACCCGAAGTCATCCCAATATACTGATCTAATTTTCTCATCTTATCAGAGTAACCGACCACTCGCCTCACCCCTTCGACGATGACCGTGAGCTTCTTCATCATTTCCGAAACTTTATTCCATGTCACCGATCCTTGACCTCGTGCCAACCAACTCCACCGCTTCATCTCCTCCGTTCATTTGCACCGATATCACCTCTTCCCATCACCGTCGTTCGCTCATAACCGCCCACCCCCTCGTCGCCCAACCTCGCCGCGTATTAATAAGACCTCGACCTCTTTATTTTCCAGCATCAAATTCAATGGCGAAGCCCTGCGTCATCTACCCCTCACCCTACTCTTCTTTTACCTCCTCGTTTCAAGAATTTGTTTGTCACCTAACTGACGACAGAGCTCTATCAAACTCGACCAAGGCGGATGGACCTCTCCATTGGTAACGACCACCTCGTGTTCGATCGAGTGAGTTCATTGGTTCCTCTTTTATCCTTTATTTGATCCCCTTTTGAATCAGTCACACTGTTTAGTCGCTCTGTTACTGATCTAAGATTCGTGGTTTAGGAGATCGAATCCATTCAATCGATCATGACGAGCTCAAATATGACCAGGACGATGCAGAGATTATCTTCTTCATAGAATTGGCTCAACAATGAGATCTGATTATCGATGAGTAGATCGACAAATTGATCGACCGATCGACAGTTCGAAACAACTTCCAGTAGGTGAATTACTTCAACCTAGTGATTTGATCTTTCCTTTAGAGTTTTAATTATTTTCTTAAACTTTTGTCTTGGTAAATAGTAGGAGAAACCTTTCTTACTTCTCTCCTTGTTCTGCTCGACAACTGCTTGTTGAATTGCCTCTAAAGACGTACAGGACAAGCCTGGACACAAGAATATCTGTGTCTGACGTAAACTGAACTCACGACTTCGCTCACAGGTCCAAGGACCGACTTTGTACAGGTACATCTCTTTGTTTTTGACTCTACCCTCTCGAATTAGTTTATTGATATCAGTAGGATATAGAGGGGATTACTCCCCTATTATTCCAAGTAATGGAGAAAACTTCTTTTTATAGATTTATGGGGGTTAATAGGATTGTTTTAAACTGAGCTAGCAGTAAGGTTAGGAATAACTTGGTTATTCATGATTGTGAACTCTATAGAAGAAATCATTTGGAAGTGAGGCAAGCACTACAACAGTCACATTTGGCACTATAGCAAAAATTTAAAATGTGCACTAAAATTTAGTAGACGGGTAAGCCAGAAGATTATGGATGCAAGTCCAAGTTAAATTAGAATAATGTGATCTCCAGGTTTTAATTTAAACCAAATTTCTCAAGTCTACAATTTGATCGAGTCAACACAAGTCAAGAATAGTGCCCTGAGGCTGACCACTAAATGGATGAATAGTTATAAGTAAATAAATGGGTAAGGCTGAGTGATTAGAGAAGAGAATAGCTAATAGGAATATGTTGGTAGATTAAGTAAAATGGGTGAAAAACTTAATTAAGATTTTTATTCTAGGAGACATTTTGGAAGACTAACATATAAACTTTTGCTAGGAGGGACTCGTTCCACACCATCACCATTCCAACTACCAAGGCAAGTACATGCTATCTTACATTTCTATACGATATTTTATGCATATTTTATTATTTATTGCCCATCTTCACATGTCTTGTTGTGTCTTGTCATGTCGGGAAGTGGGAACACTATAATGGCATGTTATTTTTCTAGCCTTGGATAAATACGTGAATGATAGCACTGTCACTAGACGTGTCTGATGTCCATTTACGTATGTACGTCACTAATAATATATCATTCGTGATATACCTGATTCTTGATTTAGTCCCTACATGCTTGATAGTTTTCCATGTACACGTTTTACACGTAGATAGAGTATGTAGACAGTTACTCTTGTTTTCATGTTACTTGTCATTTTTATCTATATTGTATTATATTATTTTCTTGCGTCATATTGTATAACACTGTGAGATATGTATGTAACTTTTCTTCTTTTTGACTGGATAACCGTGACAGGTGATGATGACATAGAGTATCCCACTTTCTATAATCTCCAAGATGAGACCATATGTGATGTTAGTTTGGAGATTATCCCGTACATGGAGGACCCTGTTCGAGAGAGTTTAATTGTTGTTTAGTTTCATTTCCATTAGATTATTTTGTATTGTATCGTGTTGTGATGATTGTCGTCTTTATATTTATCGGGTTTGTTCTCGTACATCCTTGTAAAAGACTTGTAATAAAAGTAATAGTAGATTATGGTGATTGTTCATGGAGAAAAATATGACTAAAAAGCTGTGATGAATAATTATATATTAAACTCGGATGAAATTGAGGTGCCGACAGCTGACTACTGCTGTCAAAGATAACGTAGGCTGGATATGTTGGACCCAAACCCAAATATTTGAGAGCACAGGTGTAGAAGCATGAAAAAAATGCTGGATAGCTCTACGCAGCATGTTGATACATGACAGCGTAAACAGAGGACCTCAGAGCCATCGACGTGCAAACAGAGCTTTTCCGCTGAGCACAGCGTAAAATATAAAGCTCAAGGACCACCCGCGTAATGCAGTATGTCCAGGCTGCTTCAGCGTAAAAAGGGTGCTACATCGCCTTTATGGCGTAAAACTCATCCTCTTTCAAAGCAGAATTGAAGTGTACGAGGAACGCTTCGTATTCTTCAAAATGAACCTGTCAGATCATGTAATAAACCTGACGTCTGGACTCCTGACAAAGGGTACTACACGACTACCCAAGCGACGGCTATAATGATGGCGCGGTACTGCAACCCAAGCTGTCATTTACTGCCATTTCCTTGGCGTAGACCGCTTTTACGCATACAAAGGAATACGCCGCCTAGTTTTACACAAGCAGATGTGAGTTGTTTACGCTCCACAGAAGACAAACAACCTGCCACGTCAAAAGCTGCTCTTCGTACAGGGCTCGAGGCACATCTCTGCATTTAATGCGCAGAGCGGTGACAGGTTCTCGAGGCACGTCTCTACATTTAATGCACCGAATACTGACAGATGCCCGAGGCACGTCTCTGCATTTTATGCGCAGAAGGGGGGGCAGACCTTCAAAATACGCCTCTGTATTTAATGCACAGGATAATGGCAGATCTCTGCATTTAATGCAGGATATTTGATTAAATGTCACCGAACCGTCGTCTAGTAACATTCCCTTTGCGCAAACTGCTCTTACGCATACAAGGGGATACACTGCCCAGTTTTACACAGGCAGACGTGAGCTTCTTACGTTCCGCAGAAGGCAAACAGACCGCCACGTCAGCAGTTACTCTTCGTACAAGATTTGAGGCGCGTATCTGCATTTAATGCGCAGAATGATGGCAAATCTTCAAGACAAACCTCTGCATTTAATCCGCAGGATGGGGGTAGATCTCTGCATTTACTGCAAGAGATCTGATTATATCTCCAAGAGCCGTAATTCCGGCTAAAACGTCCACATCATCTCGGCTTCTACGCCCACTCGGCCTCTATGACCACTCGGCTTCTACAACTACTCGGCCTCTATGACCACTCGGCTTCTACGCCCACTCGACCTCTATGACCACTCGGCTTCTACGCCTACTCGGCTTTTATGCCTACTTGGCTTCTACGCCATGGTGACAGTTATTGGCTTCTATGCTAACCTCTTGTAAGCCCCCTGATTTTCAAGAATTTTTAAATTTGGAATTTTCACAAATTTTTGGAATTTTCCAGAATTTTTCTGTAATTAAAACCTAGGCTCTTGGTAATTAACTAATTTTTATTTGCTATTAATTACTATTAAAATATTATAAAAATAATATTTTTGGGTGTAAAATGAAAAAGTGGACTTAGGGTAATTTTTCTGGAATTTATTGGACCCGAAAATATTTTTAAATGCCCGAAAACTAATTTTTATTAATTAAATTAAAAACCAAGTTAGACCGGATTGAACCGGGTTCAAACCGGTCTGAACCGGCCGAACCCGGTTCAGCCAGACCGGACCGGTCCACCCGCCCACCGGGTCGGGTCGGGTCCACCCGCACCCGCCCAAATCCGAAACCCGACCCGCTTCCTCACCCCTGAACCGTTCCTCCCCCGATTCCTCCGCCGGATCCGCCGCCTTCGGCCACGCGGCGCTCCGCCCGGCCACCTCCCCCGCACCCCGCGGCCACGACGCCGCTCCGCCCGCCTCCCTGGCTGCCTCCCTCAGCTCCCCGACCCTATATAAACCCTAGGACCCCCGCCCCTCGCCGAGGCACCGCCACCGCACACCCGTCGTGCCCCGCCCAGCTCCGCCGGTCCACCGCAGCCCCCTCTCCTTCCTCCACCTTCCTCCCCGCCCGCAGCGGCCAGAACCCCTCCTCGATCGAGCCCGACCCCGCAGCAGCGGCTGCGCCGCCTCCGGCAGCCGCCGGCGTCCCCCGCCCGCTCCGGCGCGTCGCCAGCGCCGCCCCTCCGCCTCCGCCTCCGGCCGCAGTGCCCCCGAGCCGCCGGAGCTCCGGCAGCAACCCCGAAACCCTAACCCTAAGTCTTGCGTCGTGTCGGACACGAGTCGGACACGAAGGATTTCGGTTTCCAGGAGCCCTGTTCAGGTACCTGTATCTTTCTCCTCGTAGCTCTGTTTTCGATTCCGTCAGTTGCATCGTGAACCCTGCGTGACCCTCTCGGTGTCCGTGCAACCCGCTCGGTGCATCGCGTCATGTGGCGATCGTGAACCGCGATCCAAAAATAGGAAAAATAATGTCCTGATTCACCCCGGAACTGGGTACGCCCCGCCAAACGGGACGACTTGGTCGCGTGCGGTCTTCACAGATACGTGCGCGTCGTTGATACGGACGTGCGAGATTTCACAGAAGTTGATTCGGATGTGCGTGCACACCGGAATCAACGCGTATCCGCGGACACCGTCCCGTATTCGTCGTTTCTGGAACGTATCATAACTATGTGTACACACGTCGGATCGAAACAAAACTGGCGCCATCGGACTCGTAGCAATACGCTGGTCCTGTGACCCAAGTTTGGTTCGATTCTGAGAACGTTGACAAAATCGCGTATCGTGGGCCCCATAGGCTCCACTTGACGGGCGATTTTGTGACCGGCTCATCGGAATCCAATTTTGGAAGTTCCGTTGGGTTCGTATCATCGTTCCTGACTTGTTGACACTAAGTTGGATGAATTTGGAGACCTTTGACCCTGACACGTTTTTCGGTGCGAAGCGGGCCACATGTGGACCCCACTTTGACCCAAAATTGTCATTTTTTGCCCTTGTCTCCAAATTGGACTCAAGGACAGGCGTTTCTAGCTGATTGATATTTTTTGGATCTAATGGTAATGTTTGTTTCAGCAACCGGAGTACTGCCTGCAAATCCCGCTGAAGTCAGAGCCACAGTTGGAGACAGAACCACAGGCAAGTATACATTGCCAAATCCTGCAGTTTTGCTACTGATCTCCTGGACTTATTTATACATTGTCGTGCAAGATACTTGTACAATATTTGCATGCTTCCCTTTTCAGTTGTTATTTTCTTGTCTTATAGTTTCTTGATGCGCTGTTCATATTGATTTATTCCTGCTGCTCTAGTCTTATTTCTCGTTTACGTGCATGTACATTATTTGCTCTTTTCCATGGATCACTATTTGTTCCTTAGATATATTGTGATGGTATATGTTTACTCTACATTCCTTGAGTTGACTCGGTTGGTTACTTTAGTTCCTAGATGATCGTTATCAGGCACTGACTACACTTGAGCATTCTCGATTGTGAGTACCCATTGTGCTGCGATAGAGACTTGTTCATTTGAATACCTCATTCGTGAGCTCCCATAGGGCTACGAAAGAGCTAAACTCCTCATTGGACTACCTTCTATAGGACCGTGATCTCCCATTGAGTTGCGGTTATCCCGATTGTTAGTAGTCATGTTTGATAGCACCATCGGTACGCCACCATCTTAGATGCAGTGATTTCTCGTGTCTTGTTTGCTTTCTTGTGTTTACTTTCCGGTCTATCTTGCATGTTCATTTACTGTACTTTTGGCTCATATTCTTTTGTATCTTGTTACATCCCTCTGAGGACCTGGTTTTGTTCTCCAGATTTAGCAGACGAGGAGCACCCGCAACTTTACGAACCGACACCAGACGAGGGTACGATTGCAGTCGATGGCCCTGTTTATACGTAGTTATTTTCTAGCATGTCTTAGTTATATTTCCTTGTCTCTGTTTTTCTATTTATCGGTAGTGGATTTGTCTCCACCCGACTCAGTATTATTTCTTGCTGGATATTCGACAGTAACTTGACTTCCAGCAGTTATTCCAGTTTGCTATTTAGTTCTTATACTGTTCTGTTGGATGAGATCTAGATACTTGACATTTATCATTGGACCTACTTATTGTTATATTACAGCTTAAGCATGCCCCGATGGATCCATTAAATTGGGTTTGTCCATCGGTGTGTGCTGCTGGCCATTGCCACGTGTCTAGTCCCTCGATATTTTGGGACTGGGGCGTGACATGGTTTTTGTGGTGGCCCATGCAGGTCAACGACTAAATTGTTCGGTTTTAACTTAGGGACCGAACAAGCCTGCAGTAAGAATAAGATAAGTTTTTAGGATCTCATCCACTTGCTTGAATCGTTCTTGATGTCTATATCAGATTCAAAATTAATTCTTAACTTGCATCTTGCCTTGATTCCTGTGCGTCTCTTATAGTTTATTTTAATGCAGAGCAATGGATTTACAAGCACGCGACGAGACTCCTGCAGGAACACCACAAGTTGCAGATGCCACCTATGACGATGAAGTGACCCCAGTTGGTGGAGGTCAACTAGAACAACAAAACAGTCAAGATACCTCAAGAGATCGGCAAGACAACAATCCACCTCCGTCGCAGTTCACACCACCAATGCCTGTATTCCCACAAGGACAAGCTATAGACGGGCAACAGATGTTTCAAATGATCTACGCAATGATGCAAGCTCAATAGCAGATTCAACAAGAGACTTTGAGTCGCAACCTAGCACTTGTACTGGAGCAGGCGAATCTACCAACTCGACGGCCAACGACGGGCTCTATCACCGATTTCCGGCAGCTGAAGCCCCGTACCTTCTCAGGCAAGGAGGAGCCCACTGAAGTTCATGAGTGGCTCACCAACACACAACACCAGTTGGAAGCAGCTGAGCTTCCTCGAGAACGTTGGATGACTGCCGTTAGAATGCAGTTGACGGATAATGCGCATCACTGGTGGCTATCTGAGGAGACACGGCTCGGACCAGATCGAGTCACTTGGGAAGAGTTTTCTAGACTCTTCCAGGAGATGTACATTCCGGCAATCGCTCGATCAGAACTTCGGGACAAGTTTAATCGTCTCACTCAAGACAGTATGATAATAGAAGAGTACAACGCGGAATTCATTCGTCTAAGTTGCTTCGCCCCAACCTTGATTCTGACAGAAGAAGAGAAGGCTGAGAAGTTCTTCGACGGACTAAACATTGAGCTACAGAAACTAATTGGATCCGTTGCACCTACATCTTACTCGGACGTCCTTGCTGCAGCCCAACACATGGAGCGCGTCACAAGAAGAGAGACCAGTCTAAAGCGATCGTCCACATCAGCACCAGCCGGAGCACCACAGGAAAAAGTTGCAAAGAGACCTCGTATGCACCAGTCACCCGAAGCATCTCTACAGGCACTACCTATCTGTCCATATTGTCGCAGGCGAGGCCATATTGAGGACAATTGCAGACGCAAAAGGAAATTATATTTAGCTTGCGGATCCAGTCAGCATTTATTAAAGGAATGCCCCGAACGTCGAGAAAGAGCGTTACCAGCACCAAGGCCACCCTTGGCACCTCGAGCAGTACTCTTCCAGCAGGCCCAGCAGCAGCAGAGGAATCCACCACAAGGACGCGGATAAGCTTTCGCAATGACTTTGGAAGACGCGCAGACTCTTGGAGTAGCTAATGCGCATAAGTGATTTGTAGCTGCCGTTTCTAGTCTTGTTTTAGCTCGTGCCTATTGGTTCGTGACCTCAGCCCCAACCTAGTAATTTTGAACTTGCTAATAACCTGGTATGCTTTTATATTTGATAACTGTAGAGATTGTAGAGTCTTTTGTTATTGTGCTTATTGTGTGTTGTTTTGTGAACTTGAATTAAGTTATACCTCCTTCCATCATCATCTAGCGTACTTATAATTGTTGTACTACCTTAACTTATGCTGCTAATATAGCCTAGTTTTGTAAGCTTATCCTTTTATCGAGCTTGTTCATGACATATGTATTATTGGGTCGACACACTAATACAATTGTCTATTCAGAATCAGTGTATTACGGTCTGATCAACCTTAGTGCATTTTGATTTGCTCTTCGCACGACTACTTCACGTGGATTGAGATATATAGTTGACTAGTATACTTGCCCTCTAGATATGACTGAGCATATCGTATCAGTTACATAACTGTACTAATACGAGCATGCGAATGAAGAATTACCAGAATAGGATTTCAATCCACAACTGCTTGACGATTCCCATTTGAATTCTTTAAACACCTTGACCCAGATACTTCTATTCCATTACCTCACCCTTGAAATCCTTATTATTGATCTTCGTCTTCACTTATTTCGGAAAGATGGAACCGCGTGCTTGGTATAAGTTTGATATATAGACAGTACTAGATATACCCCACAGGCCGGTCGCATTGATGATGACCCTTGTATATATGATTAAGGGAATACCATAGGTGATGTGTTTGGTGTTAAAGACTTGAGGATTCAATACCATGATTAAATAAGTTGGGACATAGCTTTATTAGATGTGTAGCCTTAGATGATAGATGGGTAAATTCTAAGTTGGGTAGAGACCGCAATGTTCACTTGAGAGGAATTCTTTAGATTGTAATCAAGTGAATTTGGATAGAGAGAATCTTACCATATTTTAATTTCGAGGACGAAATTTTTTATAAGTTGGGTAGATTGTAAGCCCCCTGATTTTCAAGAATTTTTAAATTTGGAATTTTCACAAATTTTTGGAATTTTTCGAAATTTTTCTGTAATTAAAACCTAGGCTCTTGGTAATTAAATAATTTTTATTTGCTGTTAATTACTATTAAAATATTATAAAAATAATATTTTTGGGTGTAAAATGAAAAAATGGACTTAGGGTAATTTTTCTGGAATTTATTGGACCCCGAAAACATTTTTAAATGCCCGAAAACTAATTTTTATTAATTAAATTAAAAACCAAGTTAGACCGGATTGAACCGGGTTCAAACCGGTCTGAACCGGCCGAACCCGGTTCAGCCAGACCGGACCGGTCCACCCGCCCACCGGGTCGGGTCGGGTCCACCCGCACCCGCCCAAACCCGAAACCCGACCCGCTTCCTCACCCCTGAACCGTTCCTCCCCCGATTCCTCCGCCGGATCCGTCGCCTCCGACCACGCGGCGCTCCGCCCGGCCACCTCGCCCGCACCCCGCGGCCACGACGCCGCTCCGCCCGCCTCCCTGGCCGCCTCTCTCAGCTCCCCGACCCTATATAAATCCTAGGACCCCCGCCCCTCGCCGAGGCACCGCCACCGCACACCCGCCGTGCCCCGCCCAGCTCCGCCGGTCCGCCGCAGCCCCCTCTCCTTCCTCCACCTTCCTCCCCGCCCGCAGCGGCCAGAACCCCTCCCCGATCGAGCCCGACCCCGCAGCAGCGGCTGCGCCGCCTCCGGCAGCCGCCGGCGTCCCCCGCCCGCTCCGGCGCGTCGCCAGCGCCGCCCCTCCGCCTCCGCCTCCGGCCGCAGTGCCCCCGAGCCGCCGGAGCTCCGGCAGCAACCCCGAAACCCTAACCCTAAGTCTTGCGTCGTGTCGGACACGAGTCGGACACGAAGGATTCTGGTTTCCAGGAGCCCTGTTCAGGTACCTGTATCTTTCTCCTCGTAGCTCTGTTTTCGATTCCGTCAGTTGCATCGTGAACCCTGCGTGACCCTCTCGGTGTCCGTGTAACCCGCTCGGTGCATCGCGTCATGTGGCGATCGTGAACCGCGATCCAAAAACAGGAAAAATAACGTCCTGATTCACCCCGGAACTGGGTACGCCCCGCCAAACGGGACGACTTGGTCGCGTGCGGTCTTCACAGATACGTGCGCGTCGTTGATACGGACGTGCAGGATTTCACAGAAGTTGATTCGGATGTGCGTGCACACCGAAATCAACGCGTATCCGCGGACACCGTCCCGTATTCGTCGTTTCTGGAATATATTATAACTATGTGTACACACGTCGGATCGAAACAAAACTGGTGCCATCGGACTCATAGCAATACGCTGGTCCTGTGATCCAAGTTTGGTTCGATTCTGAGAACGTTGACAAAATCGCGTATCGTGGGCCCCATAGGCTCCACTTGACTGGAGATTTTGTGACCGGCTCATCGGAATCCAATTTTGGAAGTTCCGTTGGGTTCGTATCATCGTTCCTGACTTGTTGACACTAAGTTGGATGAATTTGGAGACCTTTGACCCTGACACATTTTTCGGTGCGAAGCGGGCCACATGTGGACCCCGCTTTGACCCAAAATTGTCATTTTTTTGCCCTTGTCTCCAAATTGGACTCAAGGACAGGCGTTTTTAGCTGATTGATATTTTTTGGATCTAATGGTAATGTTTGTTTCAGTAACCGGAGTACTGCCTGCAAATCCCGCTGAAGTTAGAGCCACAGTTGGAGACAGGACCATAGGCAAGTATACATTGCCAAATCCTGCAGTTTTGCTACTGATCTCCTGGACTTATTTATACATTGTCGTACAAGATAATTGTACAATATTTGCATGCTTCCCTTTTCAGTTGTTATTTTCTTGTCTTATAGTTTCTTGATGCGCTGTTCATATTGATTTATTCCTGCTGCTCTAGTCTTATTTCTCGTTTACGTGCATGTACATTATTTGCTCTTTTCCATGGATCACTATTTGTTCCTTAGATATATTATGATGGTATATGTTTACTCTACATTCCTTGTGTTGACTCGGTTGGTTACTTTAGTTTCTAGATGATCGTTATCAGGCACTGACTACACTTGAGCATTCTCGATTGTGAGTACCCATTGTGCTGCGATAGAGACTTGTTCATTTGAATACCTCATTCGTGAGCTCCCATAGGGCTACAAAAGAGCTAAACTCCTCATTGGACTACCTTCTATAGGACCGTGATCTCCCATTGAGTTGCGGTTATCCCGATTGTTAGTAGTCATATTTGATAGCACCATCGGTACGCCACCATCTTAGATACAGTGATTTCTCGTGTCTTGTTTGCTTTCTTGTGTTTACTTTCCGGTCTATCTTGCATGTTCATTTACTGTACTTTTGGCTCGTATTCTTTTATATCTTGTTACGTCCCTCTGAGGACCTGGTTTTGTTCTCCAGATTTAGCAGACGAGGAGCACCCGCAACTTTACGGACCGACACCAGACGAGGGTACGATTGCAGTCGATGGCCCTGTTTATACGTAGTTATTTTCTAGCATGTCTTAGTTATATTTTCTTGTCTCTGTTTTTCCATTTATCGGTAGTGGATTTGTCTCCACCCGACTCAGTATTATTTCTTGCTGGATATTCGACAGTAACTTGACTTCCAGCAGTTATTCCAGTTTGCTATTTAGTTCTTATACTGTTCTGTTGGATGAGATCTAGATACTTGACATTTATCATTGGACCTACTTATTGTTATATTACAGCTTAAGCATGCCCCGATGGATCCATTAAATTGGGTTTGTCCATCGGTGTGTGCTGCTGGCCATTGCCACGTGTCTAGTCCCTCGGTATTTTGGGACTGGGGCGTGACACCTCTTCTACACAAAAGATAACTAGCTACGTGGCTTCTACGCCGTGATCTTCGTAGCAGTTATACGCATTGTCCTTAGTTGGACACGCGCCACATGCTCACTCAAAAGGTCATCTATACGCAGGCATTGGTTATTTTAACCATCGTGTAAAAGGGTACTGTACTTTCCACTACTCGGTTTCTACACCGACTGAGTGGTCACTGTCATTAAAACTCTATAAATAGAGACCTCTATTGACATAGGTCAAAGGTCACAAAATTGAAGATCGAACGATCGGAGATTGGTCAAGGAATCCAGTATCAGATCCAAGATCGACAATTGGGAGGAAAGAAGGAGGAGAGAAAATGGTCGAGAGAGAGAGAGAGAAGAATCCAGAGCTCAGGCAAAGAGAAGGGATCGACGACTTTGGCATCGGGCATCCACCCTCTTTAGCAACCTTCGAAGTTGCTTTCTGTCTTCCACGTTATTTTTTCATCATCGTGTGGTCCAAGGGCCAAAGTGATTGACTGTAGATCAGACTCCTATAGCAATATTTACCCAGATTAAATAAATTGTACTCGACATCCTTGTATAGGATTAAATTGTACAATCTTGTTTGTAAACACAGAAGAAAGGCAGGTTTTCGTATAAGACCTCGTTTCCATATATTATTTTTTCGTTTATTTTATCAAACAACAAGATGGCGATGGATAGCTCTAGGCAGCATGTTGATACGGGGCAGCATAAACAGAGGACCTCAGAGCCATCGACGTGCAAACAGAGCTTTTTCGCTGAGCACAACGTAAAATATAAAGCTCAAGGACCACCCGCGTAATACAGTATGTCCAGGTTGCTTCAGCGTAAAAAGGGTGCAACATCGTCTTTATGGCGTAAAACTCATCCACTTCCAAAGTAGCATTGAAGTGTACGAGGAACGCTTCATATTCTTCGAAATGAACCTGTCAGATCATACAATGAGCCTGACGTCTGGACTCCTGACAAAGGGTACTGCACGACTACCCAAACGACGGCTATAATGATGGCGCGGCACTGCAACCCAGGCTATCATTTACTGCCATTTCCTTGGCGTAGACTGCCTTTACGCATACAAAGGAATACGCCACCTAGTTTTACACAAGCACATGTGAGCTATTTACGCTCCGCAGAAGACAAACAGCCTGCCACGTCAAAAGCTGCTCTTCGTACAGGGATCGAGGCACGTCTCTGCATTTAATGCGCAGAGCGGTGACAGGTTCTCGAGGCACATCTCTGCATTTAATGTGCCAAATACTAACAGATGGCCGAGGCATGTCTCTGTATTTTATGCGCAGAAGGGGGGCAGACCTTCAAAATATGCCTCTGTATTTAATGCACAGGATAATGGCGGATCTCTGTATTTAATGCAGGAGATTTGATTAAATGTCACCGAACCATCGTCTAGTGATATTCCCTTTGCGTAAACTGCTCTTACGCATATAAGGGGATACGCTATCCAGTTTTACACAGGCAGACGTGAGCTTCTTACGTTTCGCAGAAGGCAAACAGACCGCCACGTCAGCAGTTACTCTTCGTACAGGATTCGAGGCGCGTATCTGCATTTAATGCGCAGAATAATGGCAAATCTTTAAGAAAAACCTCTGCATTTAATGCGCATGATGGGGGCAGATCTCTGCATTTAATGCAAGAGATCTGATTATATCTTCAAGAGCCGTAATTTCGGCTAAAACGTCCACATCATCTCGGCTTCTACGCCCACTCGGCTTCTACGACCACTCGGCCTCTATGACCACTCGGCTTCTACGCCCACTCGGCCTCTATGACCACTCGGCTTCTACACCCACTCGGCCTCTATGACCACTCAGCTTCTACGCCTACTCGGCTTCTATGCCTACTTGGCTTCTATGCCATGGTGACAGTTATTGGCTTCTACGCCAACCTCTTCTACACAAAGGATAACTACCTATGTGGCTTCTATGCCGTGATCTTCATAGCAGTTATACGCATTGTCCCTTAGTTGGACACGCGCCACATGCTCGCTCAAAAGGTCATCTATACGCAGGCTTTGGTTATTTTAACCGTCGTATAAAAGGGTGCTGTACTTTCCACTACTTGGTTTCTATACCGACTGAGTGGTTATTGTAACTAAAACTCTATAAATAGAGACCTCTATTGATAGAGGTAAAAGGTCGCAAAATTGAAGATCGAACGATCGAAGATTGGTCAAGGAATCCAGTATCAGATCTAAGGTCGACAATTGGGAGGAAAGAAGGAGGAGAGAAAATGGTCGAGAGAGAGAGAAGAATCCAGAGCTCAGGCAAAGAGAAGGGATCGACGACTTTGGCATCGGGCATCCACCCTCTTTAGCAACCTTCGAAGCTGCTTTCTGTCTTCCACGGCGTTTCTTTATTATCGTGTGGTCCAAGGGCCAAAGTGATCGACTGCAGATCAGACTCCTATAGCAATATTTACCCAGATTAAATAAATTGTACTCGACATCCTCGTATAGGATTAAATTGTACAATCTTGTTTGTAAACACAGAAGAAGGGCAGGTTTTCGTATAAGACCTCGTTTCCACATATTATCTTTTCGTTTATTTTATCAAACAACAAGATGGCGACTCCGCTGGGGACATCTTTCTCTTCTGACGAGGAAGCAATTGCTCAACACGATGCGGTATCCGTGGGATCCGTGAAGATGACACTGGTCGTCCATTTCGACCAGTTTGCCTACGAAGATATGCTTCGAACAGGGGGTAGCTCTCACTTTCTCTCTGTCTAAGACAACAGGAAGCTGCGTAAGGTCTAGATGCCCAAGACATCCTCTACCATTCCTGTCGACTCTACGACCTCTCCAATTTCTCCGACCAACGAGGTTGTAGCATTGCTCCCTCCGCACCTTACGCGTAAAATTCAGTCGCCTGTCTCTGGCAGGGCAGACAAAACTTCTGGCAATGCCTCATCGCTAACCCAGAAGTATACTCCGTGCTCTGCGCATAAAATTCAGTTTCCTGTCCCTGGCAAAAAAGACAAAACTTCGGACAATGCCTCAGCACTAGTCCAGAAGCCTATACCGCGCTCTGCGCGTAAAAATCAGTCTTTCGTCCCTGGTGGAACAGACAAAATTTTTGACAAGGCCTTAGCGCTAAATCAGAAGTTCCAAACGCGCTCTGCGTGTAAAAATGCATCTGTCTTCTGCAAAAAAGCAGATGACCCCTGCAATCTACACAAGGGAAAGCAAGCGACGGACTACTCAACTTCTCGGCCTTTACGCCAGTATGGGAACAATCTGCCCGCCCTCCGGATTACGCGAGAGGCTGACAGCCGACTGAGGACAACCTCAGCTTTACGCCAACCAGAGCAGAGCTCCAAATTACGCCAAGAGAAGCCCCTCAGCATAAAGAAGGCTTAATTTGCGGAAAGACACCCTCCTCAGGGATTATCTGCCACCCAGATGACCAATCTGTTGTATACAGGTGGCACAAGGAAAACTAGGGTTCCCAACATCTGCATGCCCACTGATGTGAACAGAAAGAACAAGCCATCTTCTTCTTCTGTAACTCCTCCCGACCTGCGCAAGTACCTGATCCAGAAATGCAAGGATAGGAGATCTTCCAGCATGTCTATTACGCCTCCTAATGAGCACTCTTGTAATAGTCATAGGATTATAATTAATTGTTGCTGTTCTGAAGTAAAACAATCGGTTTTCGATCGGTTGAGCTACTCTCCATCTTTCCAGGACGAAGACCCACACATGCATCGGTGAACATGGCTTCACACATACCTAGAGGAAGATCGAACTCAAGACGTCATCCCTCTAGAGCTCCGAGCCGAAGGAGTTTCAACCAGCTCCTTAAGAACACTGAAGCTGGGGTATTCCGAAACACCCGTTCGAGGTCGCGACAACCGACTTCGTACTCTTCTGATTCCGAAACTGGGGGTCGCCAGTCTCCCGAATCAGATACTGAAAGTATAGAGTCAACTTCTACAGAGACCTATACTAATCTTTCAATGACACCCAGGGAGATGGGAGTTTACGCCGTTGGAGATGAACACGATAAAGCTTCCCCGTCCGGGAGCGCTGAGCAGCGCATTACTGTACTGGAGACATCTCTCAAAGAAATACAATCCATGATGGAGAACATGCACCAGATGATGCTGACTCAACACACAGCTGATATGGCTCAAGCGTCGGTCCCTCCAACTCAGATACGTGTGGGGGTGGACTTACCACCATCCAACGTGATCCAAGAGCCTGCTCTAGATCAGGAGTCAGCAGTTCCTCCGCTTCCTCACTCGGAGAATGTACTACCTCCCGTCGGAGTCGTGATGCAATCGATTCCTCATCACTCCGTGGTCCCGCTACCGGCTGAAGATCCGATACAGGCAGTACGGGGGTTGAAAGCCTAATTTGATGCCCTGAAGCACAAAGATTAGCTCAAGAAATTGGGAATCAACCAACCTTACCCAGCTATCTAGGAAGAGGTCCCTTTCCCTCCTAGATACAAACCACAGACTATGGCTTTGTTTAAAGGAAAAATGTCACCGAGTCAGTACATGAACTACTTCAGTATGATGACAGTGTTATTACAAGGGAACGACGCCCTCCTCACTGGGGTGTTCAAAGGCTGTCTCTCGGGGGTAGCTTATCAGTGGTACCGAAGTCTGGCAGACAACTGCATTACTTCCTTTGAAGACTTCAAGACGTTATTCTTCACGCGATTCTACGAAGGAGGGGTGGACATGTCTATGTCCTCTCTCATCGAAGTCAAGCAGAAGGAAAAAGAGAATGTTCGTACTTTTATCGAACGTTTTCGTCAAGGCACTTTGCAAATGCCTCCAGGAGTTCCAGACTCGGCATTGGTGGACATCTGCAGGAAAAACCTTCTTCCCGTGATCTCAGTATTCACAGGACCATATCAGTTCCATGATTTGCCCTCGTTCATCATCTCAATGGTAGCCGCCGAGGACAACAGTCAGAAGGCGCGCGATAATGGCATCATGATCTCTGCCTCTGATAAAGGCAAGAGGTCATCCTACAACATCGACCATCCTCGTGGTACCAAGGGTAAAGAAGCTCTGGCGATCAACACGTCCAGGCAAAAGACTGTGGCCACCACGCAGACGAAACCTGGGACTTCCAGGCCCATTGAAGTGTACTCTTTCGATGACGACGATATTTCGAGCATATTCGAATGTCTTGTCAAAAGCGGCAAGATTACCCTTCCTGAGGTGAGACGACCCAATGAGGCCGGCAGTACCAACAACCCCAAGTACTGCATCTTCCATAGGTACATACACCACCCCATAAAGGCGTATTATATACTGAAAAGGAAGATCCAGGAGCTGATCGATGCTAAGGCCATCACTCTGCACAACAGCGAGAAGATGGTCACGGCCAACATAATCTCTCTGCAATTTGGCAATCTACCTCCCCAAGAAATCCAGGATGGTGTTACACCTATTTCCCGGACGACGATGAACATCATTAATCTCCCTTCAACTAGAGGTCAAAATCATGACCTGGTACCACTAACTACCCAGCGAGGCAAGATTATGTGGGTTCATCCAGATTTGGTGTCCGGGATCGAGAAAGAGACTCAAGCTGCTAAGGCTAAGTCTAAGAAGAACTCGAAGCGGAAACTATGTCACATGGTTGCGGCAGACTCGGCATCAGAAGACGAGGTCTTGGCCACTGGAACCCGTTCAGGGAAAGCTTACCTCCAGGACTATGGAGCCAGCCCGGAAGATGCACCGGCAGACGCTTCAGCTACCAAGCCGTCAGAAACAGAGCCCGCCGTACCAGGGGCCGGTCCTTCGAGACCAACTTCGGCGGACAAAGGGAAGCAAAAAGAAGTGCGTTTCGACAAACCTGTGAAAAATATTCAAAATAAAGGTTTAGAGAAGCCGTACAACTTCGACGTCCTGGCCCAATTGGCTAATACACCAGCCAGGTTGTCTATCTTCGAGCTACTCAGGCTCTCCCAAGATACTCGTCTAGCCCTGAGCGAAGCACTGATGCAGGCGGACGCATACTTGACCCAGCTCAAGTCCCCTGACGAAGAACCAGTGGCATACCCTCAATGCCACAGTGTGATGGAGGTGGTCCCGAATATCACTTTCACTCAAGATGACATGTTGTTAAAACATAACAGGCATGACAGACCCCTCTATTACACCGGGTGCATCGGTTCCATGGAGGTCGACCGGATTCACATAGATCCAGGATCATCAATCAGCATCATTCCTCATAGTCTGTTCAGACCGCTGAGGATTCCTACCAGCGAATTGGCTTACACCACTACTACAATCGTGGGTTTCAACGTAAGGAAAAGTAAGACGTTGGGGAAAATTCGCCTGAGGATCCAGATTGGCAATCTTAGATCGGTGGCTACATGTTACGTTATTGATTCAGAGGTGTCCTACAATATTCTGCTGGGCAGACCTTGGATCCACGACTACAACATCATTCCTTCAACTCTACATCAATGCTTTAAATATGTAGATGCCCAAGAAACAGTACAAACAGAGTTTGCTGACCTAAACCCGTTTAAAGGAGTAGAATCCTACTACTCCGATGCCGTGTTGTACTCTCAAGACTACACGGAAGTGGTGTCAGCCGAAGCAGAGAAGGAATCCCACCGGGAGCCAGAAGAACCCTCTGCCGAACAACCGCTGTCAATCAAGGTGAAAGGACGGACTACTCGTCCAAAAGCCATAGAGCCTATGGCTATCCACCTGAACAAAACCAGGTCAAGAAAAGGGGGTGATCCTCTAGTGATCACTTTGAACCAGAAGCCTCCATCCTTGGTCATCAACCTTCAGCGCAGCAGGCAGCCGATTGATGTAAATACAACCGGGAACAAAGTTTCAGATGATAATAAACATCCTCTTTTCCAGTATATCGACGCTCAAATTTCGAACCAGGAATCCTCTCCCTATGACGATATAGAACCTATAGCGCAAAAATTCTTGTAAGCTATAGACTCCTATCATCCGTATATGTGGGAAGTGGCGTCATCATCCAATGTCACCACGACATATGGACCGCATGAGGATTCTATCTTTATTGTCCCGCCTACTTACAGCAGTCAACATTCAATAGTCTTCGGCCGCATGCGCAATAAACCGACTGTACAAGAAGATTCTTCCGATGACGATGCCGGTAAAATGCAGGTTCACAGATACAGCCCGCAAGCTTTGAAGATCATGCAGAGTATGGGTTATATCTTGAAGTTGGAACCAGGTCTCAACTACGGGAAAGGCAGACGAATGCTGCTGCACGGCAATCCCTACTATCAACGAACTCGTTTCGAGTTAGGGTATACCACCTCCCTTGCAGCTCCTGAGTCGAACGAGGATATCTTCTCCTCTTCTCAAAAAGGCTCAGCGCCCTCCGACTCATCTCATGCTCTCGAACGAACATTATCAGTAAATATGGTAGTGACAGATTCCTTCGAAGCAGACGAACAAGAATCTGAACTGTTTGAGAAGGACGCTTGGGCTCAGCAAATGGATACACAATGGGAGTTCCGCTTAGAGCAGAGAGAACCTCCCACTGAAGATAAAGTTCTCCAAATTGACGTTGGGGATGAACTTTCGCCAAAGTCGACATTTATCAGTAATAATCTTTCTAAAGCAGAAAGGAAAGAAGTTATCCAGCTGATAAAAGAATATATCGACGTCTTTGCGTGGAATTATGAGGACATGCTAGGCCTTGATCCAAAGGTGGCTACTCATAAGCTCAATATATTGCCCGATTCTAAGCCTGTGAAGCAGCACCAACGCCGGTTCCGCCCGGATATGATGGACGCCATTGAAGCTAAAGTCAAGAAGTTGATAGCCTGTGACTTCATCCGAGAAGAACAACATCCCGACTCGGTCGCCAATATTGTCCCGGTCATAAAGAAAAATGGGAAAGTACGTGTCTGCATCGATTACCGAGATCTGAATGCAGCCTGCCCCAAGGATGAGTTTCCTCTTCCCATCACAGACGTCATGATTGACGATTCATGCGGTTTCGAACGTATGTCTTTCATGGACGGATTTTCAGGATACAACCAAATCAAGATGCATCCTGAGGACGAAAAGCATACTGCCTTCCGGACACCATTGGGGGTATATTGCTACACGGTCATGCCCTTCGGATTGAAGAATGCCGGAGCTACATACCAACAGGCTATGAGTAACATATTCTATGAGCATTTGCGCAAGACAGTGGAGTGTTATGTGGATGATGTAGCTGTCAAAAGCCGCCTCAAGGATAATCACGTCCAAGACTTGAAGACAGTATTTGAATTAATGCACCAACATCAACTCAAAATAAATCCTACAAAGTCCTTCCTGGGGGTATCTAGTGGCAAATTTCTGAGATTTGTCATTACCGCCAAAGGCATTCAAGTGGACCCTGATAAAGTCAAGGCCATCTTAGAAATGCGACCGCCCCGTAATCTGAGAGAACTTAGGGGATTTCATGGTCGTCTGGCTTATATCCGGAGATTCATATCCAACCTCTCTGGGAGATGTCAGCCCTTCTCTCGTCTCATGAAGAAAGGTCTATCCTTCGTATGGGACGAAGCTTGTCAGCAAGCATTCGGTGATATCAAATGCTACCTCACTAGCCCGCCAGTTCTGGTGCCTCCAGTCATAGGAAGACCATTCGTGCTGTATGTTCGAGCGATGGATCATTCTCTGGGAGCTCTTCTCGCACAAAATAACGATATGGGTCATAAAAAGGCTATCTACTACCTCAGCAGAATGATGGTCGGAGCCGAACTCCGGTACAACCCAGTGAAGAAAGAATACTTCGCTCTGATGTTCTCTATCCAGAAAATACGGCACTATGTCACAGGCCAAACCATTCACATCATCTCCAGGGTCAATCCTCTGCGGGTACTGATGAACAAGCCAAGCGTTCTTAATTCCCGACTAGCGACTTGGGCGATGTTATTAACACCGTATAACATGGTGTACGTCCCTCAGAAGTCCGTCAAAGGCCAAGCATTGACTGATTTCCTAGCTGCTCATCCAATCCCGGAGGCCTCCAAACTGTACGAGGACATTTTCGACGAAGTTACAGAGTGTAATTCCGTAATAGAAGGCGATACATGGCAACTATTCTTCGATGGTGCCTCCAAAACTGGTCCCAGGAGAAACGTAGTTTCGGGAGTAGGGATTGTCCTGGTTACTCCTGATAAGCTCGTCATCTACCGAGCATATTCTCTTAGCGAGCCCTGTTCTAACAATGTGGCAGAGTATAACGCTCTACTAGTCGGGCTCCAAGTCGCTAAAGAATTGGGCATCGAATCTCTGGAAGCTTTCGATGACTCTCTGCTGATCGTCAATCAAGTCAGAGGAATATATGAAGTCCAGAATCCAGACCTCATCCCCTATCACCGAGCAACGGTCGAGATAGCCATGGCATTCAAAGGTTTTTTTCTAGAGCATGTACCTCAATCTCAAAATCTGGAAGCTGATGCCCTAGCCAGTCTAGTTGTAGATTTAGCTATTCCTATAAGAAGGCAGAATTCGGTAATCCTTCTTAGCAGAGATTTATTCTGTGTGAAAAATAACTTCCACATAGAATGCAGCTACGCTGTGAACATAGATCCTCCCAGGAGAGACTGGAGAAGTCCTTTTATAGATTTCGTGGCCTACGGAATCTTGTCGGAGGACCCTAAAGAAGCAGTATCCGTCAAAAGGCGATCATTACGCTTCTATTTCGAGGCATCCTCACAGTGTCTATATCGCCGGACCTATGATGGACTGCTATTGAGATGTCTCTCAGATAATGAGGCACATCGGATCATCCGTGAAGCTCACGACGGTGTATGCGGAGCGCATCAACCCGGGCCTAAGCTACAGGATCGCATCAGGAGAATGGGCTATTACTGGCCTACTATGATCACAGATGCAATAAAGTATGCAAGACAGTGCAGAGCCTGTCAGGTCCATGCAAACTTTATCCATCAATCTCCTAAACATCTACATCCTACGGTTGCGTCCTGGCCTTTCGAAGCATGGGGTATGGATATCATTGGTCCTATTCACCCGTCTTCTTCCAGAGGTCACCGGTTCATACTGGCCATCACGGATTACTTCTCCAAATGGGCAGAGGCGATCCCTCTTGCTGAGGTAAAGGCATCTAATGTGATCAGCTTCATCAAGCATCACGTCATTTATCGCTTCGGGATACCCCGGAGGATAATTTATGACAATGGGCCTTAATTTATCAACCAAGCGTTTCATCGATTTTGCGATAAAAATCGGATACAAAATATGGCCTCTACGGCATATAATCCTGCTGCTAATGGTTTAGCGGAAGCTTTCAATAAAACCATTATCAAGCTCATAAAAAAGTTTGTCTTTTCGAACAAGAGGGATTAGAATGAGAAGCTGGGAGAATGTCTCTGGGCATACCGCACAACGGTACGAGCACCGACAGGTTGCACTCCATTCTCATTGGTTTACGGGAGCGAAGCAGTTCTCCCCATCGAAATCCAGATTCCGTCACTCAGGATAGCCGTGGCTAATGAGCTGACTCAAGAAAAGAACAACCTTTTAAGGCTTCAAGAGCTAGAAGGATTAGACGAGAAACACCTCCAAGCTCAACAGCGCATCGCGTTCTACCAAGCGCGCATTTCCAGAGCTTTTAATCAAAAAGTAAAGGAAAGAGTGTTCAAAGTCAGCGAGCTAGTTTTAGCCGTAAGAAGGCCGATGATTCTTACTCACAGGAGTAAGGGCAAATTCCAGCCCAAATGGGAAGGCCCTTATGTGATCGAGACGACGTTCTCAAACGGCGCTTACAGGTTAGCCAAGCCTAATGGAGACCTGTTAATGGCTTCTATCAATGGCAAATTCCTGAAAAGGTACTATGCTTAACCTACTTTGCTCAAGTGGAATATGGCGAAAACCTCATTCTGACAAAACTACTTCTAAAATAAAACTAGTTGGATCGTATTCTATCATGTTCATATTACCTCTGAATAGATATATCCTGCTAAAACTTACCGAGAGTATATCACGTCCATATTACCTCTGATATCACTTTCACCCAAATCTGTCATTTATATTCCAAAATGATGGGTCCACAAAGTCAGATGAAAGCCTCTTTATTATTCCCAAAAAAGAGCGAAAGTACATTAAAAAGCAAAAAAGTACATCATTTGGGGGGAGCGGTTAGGTCGCGAATCTGCTGCGCCAGAGCAACCATTCTCTCATCCCGGGAGTTCAAGACGTCGGCGCGAGCCCGTTCCAACCTTGCCGCATCGTTGTCCAAAGCAGCTAGCTCAGACCGAGCCCGCACAAAAACTGAGTGAAAAGCACCCACACGCGTCAAATTCTGCTGAACAGTCGCCCGTCGCTCCTTCAGCACATCTTGAGCCGCCGACAAAGAGAGAGCCTTCGCCTCTACTCGAACGAGCTCATCCTTCAATATGCGGGCCTTCGCTGCCACTTCCTCATATTCGACTTCGCATCGGGTCAACTCGGGGACGATATACTCCAATTGGATATGCCCATGATCCATCTCCCGCTGCTGAGCCTCGATGGACTTATTCAGAGATGCCATCTGTTCAGCAAGCTGCGCAGTCAGGGAGTCGTACCTAGCTTGAACGAGACCGTCAATGTTGCCTCGAGCTAGTTGCAAGTATTCGTTAATGGGTTGCTCCAAACCATTAACTATCTCCTCCAGTGTGTCAGCTACCCCAGTGTCGTTGAATTCTCGGATCGGCACTATAGAGGCCCGGGAGGACCTCCTCAGCGACGCAAAGCCCAAATTCTTCTCCAACACCATTGATATTAACATTTTCAAGGTGGTGTAAAAGATACCAGTATACTGCGCGGTCAGCGAAGCTAGATCCGAATGTACGCTGGGAGTGGCCGCGATAGTGGCAAGTCCCCCTCCAAGAACAACTGCAGACGATGTTGCCACGGCCGTCGCCTCAATAGGGGGTGCGACAAAAGAAGAAGCGCCAACACCGGACGAAGTGACCGGCGTACTCAAAGGAGGCATTATCGCAACGACAGGCTCGTCCTCCTCTTGAGATATCGGAATCTCTTCGACAGGCGAGCCGGCACCCGAAGATGTTTCCTCTTCAAAATCAGGCACCTCCGTGTCGCCGCCAGGACCTGACGCAGAGCCAAAGGGCGCATCTACACTGCCCTCCCCGAAAATGTCTTGCCCTGAAAAGAAGACAAAAGAAAGTTAATATCAGCATAATATTAATTTCCCTAAAAGAAGAGGCATAAAAGACGATATTTACCCATGGCCAATGGTGTATATGTCGCGTCCGCGGCCAGTACAGCTAAATCATTTCTTAGTGATGCTAGGCAAGCTGTCATACCTGGAGGAGGAGGTGCGATAACGAACACTGGCAAATGCTCTTCCAGGTCCTCGTCAAGTTCCAATCGAGTTTCATCGACTGGAATCTCGCTGGGTACACCTACAGACACGGCAGGGGTCTCTCCCGATGCTAATCCAGATAAAGATATCCTCATCCGGCTCGGCCCCAAAGGCGATCTCATTCCACTACCAGAAGCGGTAGCAGTGACAGCAGCCTCCAGCAGGAATTCTCCGACACCGTCCGCCGGGACTGTCGAGGTTCCCTCTCTAAAAGACGAGGAACCTCCAATCAAAGAATCATCCCCAACATGGGGAGAAGCAGGCTCACTTCCAGGAGCCTCAATACCAGGAATCTGGAGAGGACGATTAACCGTCTTCTTCTTCCTCTTGTGAGGGAAAGTCTCCTTCGGAGCAGGAGCCCTTCGCTTCCCAGAGATTACCAAAGGCCCTGCAGGCAGAGGTACTTCACCCCTCGATACCGCCAACAGAGGCTCATCTGGATTGACGGACTCCTCACCCTCGTCAGAAGAAATCGAGGGGACTTTGACTCTTCCCCCAGACTTGGAAGAGGGCACCCTGAAACTTCCATGCATGTCAAAATTATGATGGAAGGTGTTGGTTGCCACATAGAACTGGGCATACGAGTGGAGAATGCGCAGCTCCGTGGAGAGTGAAATGACGGGCACGGTAAAAGTTGCCTCAGTGCAACCCATAATGAAATATCTCCATCCTCTGGCTCCATCAATGAGTCCACCCCTGGACCTGAAGCTGGTGACGGTATTGCCCACGTGCAACTGGTCGTACCTGAATTGCCTGGCAAATCGACTAGGCAAGTAGGGCTCGAAGAAGCAATAGTCTTCACTCCAGTATAGTAGGTGGGAAGGTCTAATACAGACCAACCAACTAAAAGACTCAGAAGAAAGAACGATGTTCCCGTCGCCTACATCCTGAAGTCTGATCCCCTGCTAATTGAGATATACAGGGGGGACAGTGCAGAAGAGCTTCCAGCTGTGACTAAGTTCAGCGCCCGCCGATAGTCTACAATTATGGTCACGTTCCAGGAGGAATTCTTGTAGTTCAACAAGAAGATAGCCCCCGAACTACTGCCAGAGCCGGGAGACATAACCCTGGGGTTATGAAGAATTAACCATCCCATCAGATATAGGTATGGTAATTCTACCCTGGGAAAGCTATCACGCCGAGTTTTATCGGCGAGCAGCCCGTCAGTTATGGCCCTCAGGCCAGCTTGTATGCGGCACACCATGGCAGGGAGCAAGCCCAGTCTTGCCCCAAACACCAGACGCACTGCAGGCCATAGCGTGTTGCAGTAAATACGATCCGCAGATGCGATGCCGGGTACCACCAGTCGGCGCAGCCATATGGAGAGAAAGCCAGCCAGTTGAGCTTCCCTGGACAGAGGCCTGCGGCAACGCCTCAAATAACTATAGGCCTTGGTGCCTACGGGATACTTCCCTATCCCTTCGTCGAGGATCAAGTCCGGAGCCCCAGCGTCTTCCATGAGATCGTCAACTACCTAAGCATTAAGCACGCTCAGAGGATTCAAAGGCTGATCCTTGCCTTCCAATACCTTCTCCGGCTTAACAGTCCTGGACCGGTGAAAGAAGAGGTAGGACGTCCATTTATTGACGTAAGCCAAATCCGAGGGCTCACCATAAAAAGTGGTGCAAGCGAGGTAGTGGCACAACAGCTCCTGGTACACTTCCACTACCCGAGGGTCTGAATCCCCTAACTCCTGGTTCGTGGGAACATACTCTTCATATGGAGTATCCTCCATCGGCAGTCTCGAGATCTCTGCCATCTCGTGGAGGGCCAATCCCAACTCCCCCAGTGGAGTGGCGAAAGTCCCGGTGAGCGAGATATATCGGCCCATCAGTGCCAGAAACGGGTTGGGGTTGAGAGGCAACCCAACACTGGTGGCACTCACAGCTGCAAACAGACCAATGCTCTCCAACTCGGTCTAAAAATGCTTCAGGGCCCAATCAACTAACCGAGCCCATCGAAGATTTATGGGGGTGATCCACCCGCCTATCCGAGGGTTCACCTTAGGGTATACTCCCCCGCGCCCCATGAATTCATTACAGAAAGTCAGTAATTGGACCGGCTGGATCACTAAATTATCTTCACTCGGGACACTCCCGGGTACAGTCCCCTGAATATCGTCACATTGCCGGTAGGGAGGCTGACAAACGACCCCTGGTCCGCTCCTTTCAGATAAAATATCTTCCCCGGCCTGCCGTGAAGATCATGAGTCAGCGTCCACGACATCCTCTTGGGATGTGTAGAATGGAAGAATGCCGAGATGGGATAGTCTCTCGGCATCTTGGGCAGATACAAAACCAAGCTCCCGACAGGGAAAACCCAGAGTTCTTTCTTGGGCTTCGTCTGGGACTGCTTGTCAATCATGTCCCCGAAGAGGAAAGCCGACTTTATGTATTGGTCCCCATCTATGTACGTCAGGGGCTCTCCGTTGATCATGTTCAGCAGCGTTCGCTCGCCCTGAGCCGACCCTGAGCCGATATCAAAATTTTTCTTCCTTCAGGATACTGGGGCCCGGAGATAGGAAATGTCACGTGCGACAGATCCTCCAGATAGTTGGAATGCAGCATCCCGGCAACAGAACCCATCACATCAGCTAGCGGAGATGCATGCAAGTCAACTGCCAAAGTGCAAGAAAAATATATCAGTTCCTATACTAGATATTACAGATCTTGCAGCATATGCCAAAAAAAATCAACAGTCTGTTCTTTATGCCAAGACTGTAAAAACTTGAGCTTTTACGCTGGAATCCATTTCCTAAACGTAAAATTCAAGTTTGGCAGTATACAGTCTGTGCTTTATGCCAGACTGTCTTATTATGCCAGAATTTCCATCCAGAAGCGTAACACTCAATTTTATAGTATGCGCCAAGTTTTGACAGCCCGTGCTTTAACGCCAGACTGCAAAAATATAGAGTTTTTACGCTGACACATTAGAAATATGGGCGCAAAAGATGAAACATCTCTGTGCATCATCTTCCTCAAAGAGGCAATCAACACAGAAGACGACCTAGCGCGTTCACGTACAACGTGTACGAAGGATTTTAAGTCGTTCTTTTTCATCCCAAAAGCTCTACCTTTAAGGTCGGGTGCACTGCTAGTCGGCGGGATACTTCGTTCAGAATGAAGCTCGCCGTGACCGACGGAAGTCACCCCCGCTTGAGCAGAAGAACGAGAAGAAGAAGCAACCTTCTTTCCCTTAGATGAGGAGACTTGTTTCGAGGCCATTATTGGAAACTTTGAAGACTCAGAGAAGAAACGAAGAAGAACTCGAACAGTCAAAAGCTTTTTTTTGCAGAAGACGGATGAAAAGTTTTTCTCTCAGAAACTTGGGGTATATATAGAGTTTGGATGGGCTCCTCGAATCCCGAACCAAATCTCATATTTAATATTTGGTTATGATTGGGGACTACGTCAGCCTATTTACTCAGAGAAGGCGGACAGTCAGCGAATTCGAAAAGTTTTCGTGCAAAGAAGATTCTTGGTTTTTACGCTAAGGGGCTTTCTACGCTCGACGGCTACAGATCTACGGTTCTACGCTCACAGGCTACAAGTCTATGGTTTTACCCCCGGATGCTTTTATGCTCGGTAGCTTTTACGCTCGAGAGGCTACAAACCTACGACTTCACGCTCAGCAGCTACAAATCTATGATCTCACGCTCGGTGGCTTTTTACGCTCAGAGGCAACAGATCCACGATTTCACGCTCGAAAGATTTTCTTTTCAGAAGCTACAAATCTACAGTTTTTTACGCTAAGGAGCTTTCTACGCTCGACGGCTACAGATCTACGATTTTACGCTCACAGGCTATAAGTCTATGGTTTTATGCCCGGATGCTTTTATGCTCGGTAGCTTTTACGCTCGAGAGGCTACAAACCTACAACTTTACGCTCAGCAGCTACGAATCTATGATCTCATGCTCGGTGGCTTTTTACCCTCAGAGGCTACAAACTTATGATTTCACGCTCGATGACTTTTCGCATATCTGAAAAATACGCAGGCCAGTACAGTACATCTGAACAATTCTCAAGGTGGTCAATGAAAAGAGTTCACACAGAAGATACTCCTTCTTAACCTCAAAATATCCCAAGTATCCAAAGCATGCAGAGTTCAACATTGAAAATTACTCTTCTTCATGGGTCGATTCAAAGTTCATCCAGAATCCAGTCTGAATATTTTGTCTATAGTTCAAGATGGCGACTTAGTTTTTGACAACCATTTCTCGCCCTGTTCCAAGGGATTTTCGAGAAACCATTCTTGAAGACGATGGTCTGAACAAGGATTCTGTTTATCAGAAGTAAACAGTTCAGAATTTTACGCTGTTCCTCATTCCTAACAGCAGGACAGTTCGAACACTCGACTGCTAAGCGGCTTTCTGCGCATCCTTAGTTATGCGTAAAAGACAGGACAGGACCTAGCACTCTTTCTAAACAGAGTCGGCATAAAGTATCAAACGTGTCGAAGCTACACATATTCTGACTTTACAGCAAAGTATGGCAAGATGATGATATGCAAAGAAGAAGACGATTTTATTAAAATTAAAAGCATGATTACATATGAGGGAAATCCAGTCTACAAGGATTTTTCTTCATTTTTATGATTACATATAAGGAAAATCCCGTCTACAAAGGACTTTCTCATCGTCGCCTGAAGATCGCGCCCAGAATTTGTTCTGCCAGGTTCTCGCAAGGGCGGAATTCTTTATCCATCTTCTCCAGCAGTCAGTCGGTGACCGCAAACCAACTGACATATGATCAACGGTGGGAGGATACAAAACTGGGCCTGCTTAAATTATGCAGACCCATCCTCCAATACGAGGAAGCAGGGTAAATCTGCTTTCCTGCGTCCAGCGCCGTGATAGATTGAGTTGAGATATTTCACCCAACTCAATCTCGGACAGCAGCTAGTTTGTCTGCTCTCGTCCGCAGGTAGCGGGAGAAGACACCGCTTGCAAGCTGTGTGGTCTAATACGACCCTTCCTCTCTCCCGAAGAACCGCCATACAAAGTTGCTGATTATCCCGAGCAGAGGAGGCTATGATATCCTTCTGGCGTGCTATCGTAGGCACCCAAAAATAAAACCTTTACTCTTGAAATAATATGTAGTAGTGAGAGTAAGGATCGTTCCCACGAAGAGTAATTATTTTGATCTTTATGCTATGTGAAATAAGATGGGGGGAGAGTTTTGGATCAAATAAAATTAAAAAGAGCTAAAAACAATTAAAGTATTAAAACAATCAAAGAAAAAAATGTTGGTCTCAGTCAACATCCACCATTGGAATCTTAAAACTGATCATCGATGCAAGTATATATTAATTCATACTTGAATATTAATCGTTGGAATTATTTTCCTATCTCCTTCAGCCACAATTAATTAAAAACAAGCGATCTAATTAACCTTAACTACTAAACAACCCCAGACAAGCGCTAAAGGTTTAATCTAGTAGCGTATTAAACTCGATGAGATCGATGAAGCAAAACAACACAAGCACAAGCGGTTGTATTTAATTTTGTCAAAAGTTTTCCTCCTAAGATCTAATAAAACAAAGCAGTTCATTAAATCTTGGTTGCTTCACAAATTAGAGGGATCGAACAATTACGGATTCAATATCTAATTTAGCATTAGATTGTCGGGAATAATAAACTAGTATGCATCCTAGTCATTAAACAAGATAATCATAAAAATATGCATAAGAAAACATTTGATACTCAAAGCACAGATCAAAAATATAAACACAGATTAGATCTCACAAATTTTTATTCATTCTAAGGCTTCCGTTTTCTTCGACCAACACGACTTTTAGCTCCGCATGTTCAAGAAAACTTCAAAAGAATATTGGAGAAGAGAAAGAAGAGTTGTGTGTGTTCTCCATTTCCTCCTGATCTCTATCCCTTTTATAGACTCTAAATTAGTGTTTGAAGATCACAATATCTTCCCACAAATCCTCTAATAGTTACAACAACCCAAACAATAAAATAAAATCTTTGAATAAGTCGGAAAATGGTTATTTTAACTCCACTTTTTGTGTACAGCATAGTTGACTCAACTTCAAGCGTGATTTGGTCTATGATGTAGCCAAAATCTTGGGACATTCAAAATAGCAAAATTGTTCCTCTATCACTTAGCTTTTCGAATCAATTTGGATCATCTCAATTGGACTTCGGATGAGCAAGTTATGACCATTTTGCTACAAGGTGTCAGAACTGTCCAGAATTGATAATTAGCTCCATTTTGCTTTTAGTGACTCCAATTGCATCCAAGATCAAAATATAAAAGTAATGAGTATCTTTAGACATTAAATGAGCATAAAGGAGTATATATTAAGGAATAAAAATATGATATTTTATGTTCTCATCAAATACCCCCACACTTAACCTTTGCTCGTCCTCGGGCAAAACTCTAGTTTATTTTTTCAAAAAGAAATCAAGGTTGCAATATCATAAATAAAAAAATAACCAAGCTCTTCAAAACTCATAACATATCATGAACATATATTTTTAAACAACTTCTAATTACTTAGTAGATATTTTTACTTGAAAAATGGAGTAAACTAAATAGGTAGACCCTCACGAAATAAATACTCAACTCTCATGTGTTTAAAGGTATATATTTCACTCAAATTTATTCCAAAAGAAATGATCTACCATAAGCTTGCATATCTTCTCATTCTCCACCACTGGGATCACATGCATAACATAAATCATAAAGACTTTTCATGGGTTGTAATATGGCTTAGGATTAAGGTGGGATATATTTGGAAGTGTAGCTCAAAAGCCATCAAAACTAGTGGAGCAAAATTGAATTTACTCAATCTCAATATAAAATATGTAAAATTAATCACTCCATTTTGCAACATCTTCAATTTAGCTTTTAAAGCATTTAAACAATGTAAAACAACTTCCATCCTTTTTGTTTTCTTTTTTTCTTTTCTTTTTTTTTTTTTAACAATAATGAAACTTAGGAAATTTGAGGATGAAAATATGTTCTATTTTGTGGGTTGTAACCAAACTACAAATTTAGACACCCCCACTCTTATTTTTTCGTACACCCATACATATCATAATGATCAACAATGCTCCACTAGCTTTGCGACTTGGGTAAAGGTATAAATATTATTGGTTGAAAGCTTGTAATGTGGGTATACCAAGAAAAAGGCAATAAAGCTCAAAGGGGTTCAACAAAAAGAAAATTAATTACAAGGTGGGCTATTTGGCTTATGTAACGCATAACAAAGATGGCCTTAATCATGTTCATGCATGCATGTGTCAATGTGACCTCGAAGAGAATCAAAGCAAGTTCTAGAGAAACAAATCAGTGGAAGAATATCTCTTATGAAAGAATAATGAGACTGATGTGTCAGTCTAAAGGCTCAAATCCTCACAGGCTTTTGTCTATCAATTTAGATACTACCATTTTCAATAAAAAATAACTAGACTAATTAATTCTAAGTTGAAAAAAAAAATTATTTATTCAATCATGTTATGAATTTTTCAAATCTAGTTGAATCTTACTCATGACATACACAACCAAAAATCATTGAAAACCAAAAACCAAAATTCTTTTATTAAATTTTTTTTTTATTTTTTTTTAGAAAAATAGCGAACTAAAAATGCTTAAAATAAAGTAAATCCCCTCTCCCACACTTAAAACTGACATTGTCCCCAATGTAAGGTAAAATGCAAGGAAAAGGCAAAATAAAAAAATGAAAGAATAAGAATAAGAACAAACTCCCCTTGGGTTGCCTCTGTTTATTGTCGTGGATGTTTCCTCCTTCAATTGATACAAATTGGATCTTCAAGGTCCAATTCATCCACATTCTCTACTTTGAAACCTTCATAGAAAAGCTTGAGCCTTTGGCCATTTACCTTGAACACTTTGGAAGTTGCTAAACTTTGAATTTCAACTGCACCATGATAAAAAACATTAGTAACAATAAAAGGTCCAATCCAACGAGAACGCAATTTACCCGGAAACAGACGAAGTCGTGACTGGTATAGAAGGACTTTTTGACCAACTTGAAACACCTTCCTAGAGATCATCTTGTCATGAAAATTCTTCGTCTTCTCTTTATAAATTCTAGCATTCTCATAGGCGTCATTGCGAATTTTATCCAACTCTTGTAATTGTAACTTCCTATGTTCTCCATTTTCATATGCCTTCATATTGAAACTTTTGATAGCCCAATAAGCCTTGTGTTCTAACTCAACATGAAGATGGCATGGTTTCTCAAACACCAACCGGTAAGGTGACATACCGATAGACGTCTTGTATGCAGTTCTATACACCCACAAAGCATCATCCAAGCGCAAACTCTAATCTTTTCTACTTGGATTGACCGTCTTTTCAATGATGGACTTGATCTCTCTATTTGACACTTCCGCTTGTCCACTAGTTTATGGATGATAGGCAGTTGACACCTTGTGGGTCACATGGTACTTTCTCGGCAATGTCTCCACGGTTCGATTACAAAAGTGAGTGCCTCGATCACTTATTAAGGCTCTTGGAATCCCAAACCTTCTTATCACTTGATCTGCACAGTGCTTCCACAAGTATGGGTCATCCCATACATAGTATTTGGCATCACTTTTGATCTTATCTCTTTGAGCCTTTGACAAGCAAGAAGGAAACATATTAGTAACCAAATAATTTACAATATTTGCATACCAAGGCAATGTCACACTTGAAGCAAACAATTGCTCATCAGGAAACGTTTCTTGTAGACAAAGTTCATCCTCCATATGAACTAAACGACTTAAATGATCTGTAACATGATTTTCTGTCCCTCTTTTGTCTTTGATCTCCAAATTAAATTCACTTAAGAGAAGTATCCATCGAATTAACCTTGGTTTTGCCTCTTTCTTCGTCATTAAATAGCGAAGAGCTGCATGATCAGAATAAACAATAACTTTAGTACCAAGCAAATAAGATTGAAATTTTTTTAAAGCAAAAACAACAGCTAAAAGTTCTTTTTCAGTAGTAGAATAATTTTTCTGCGCCTCATTCAAAGTTCTTGAAGCATAATAAATGGCGTGAGATGCTCTTCCAATCCTTTGACCCAAAACAGCACCTACTGCATAATCACTTGCATCACATATTATCTTGAAAGGCATGTTCTAGTTAGGGGGCTGGATAACTGGGGTAGAAGTTAATAGTTTCTTTAGTGTAT
Source organism: Iris macrosiphon (assembly GCA_036927795.1). NCBI lineage: Eukaryota > Viridiplantae > Streptophyta > Magnoliopsida > Asparagales > Iridaceae > Iris > Iris macrosiphon. Next base: position 140,754,133 of record JAYESA010000010.1, on the reverse strand, counting down.
CAAATGCCTTTTTACATGCTTCATCAAATTCAAATTCTACATCCTTATGTAGCAACTTGCAAAGGGGTAATATTATTTTGGAGAAGTCTTTGATGAATCTTCGGTAAAAACCTGCATGTCCAAGAAAAGAACGAACTTCCCGCACACTGGAGGGATAAGGTAAAGATTGAATAATATCGATTTTGGCTTTATCTACCTCAATTCCCTTAGATGAAACAATATGACCCAAAACTATACCTTGGTCAACCATAAAATGGCATTTTTCAGAGTTTAACACAAGATTAGTTTCTATGCATCTTTGAAGAACAAGTGTAAGGTTATGCAAGCATTTATCAAAGAGTCTCCATAAACTGTGAAATCATCCATAAATACTTCTATAATATGCTCAACATAGTCTGAAAATATGCTAACCATACACCTTTGGAAAGTAGCTGGGGTATTGCAAAGACCGAATGGCATGCGACGATATGCAAAAGTTTCAAATGGGCATGTAAAAGTTATCTTTTCTTTATCCTCCGAAGCAATTGCAATTTGAAAATAACCTGAATAACCATCAAGAAAATAATAGTAAGAATGACCAGCTAACCTTTCAAGCATTTGATCAATAAAAGGTAAAGGAAAGTGGTCCTTTCGGGTTTCAGCATTTAATTTTCTATAATCTATACAAACCCTCCACCTATTCTGGACACGAGTGGGAACTAACTCATCATTTTGATTCTTCATGACAGTTATCCCGGTCTTTTTAGGAACCACTTGCACTGGGCTAACCCACTGGCTATCCGAAATAGGATAGATCACTCCAACTTCAAGAAGTTTTAGGATCTCCTTTTTTACTACCTCCATCATGGGTGGGTTCAATCTTCTTTGCGGTTGACGAGAAGGTTTTGCTCCTTCCTCAAGTAAGATACGATGCATGTATGTAGACGGGCTAATTCCTTTTATATCCGCAATTGTCCAACCAATAGCCGTCTTATGCTCCTAAAGGATCTGAACAAGCTTTTCTTCCTATGGTGCACTAAGTTTATTGGAGATGATCACTGGTAATGTTCCTCCATCTCCAAGGAATACATACTTGAGGTGACTAGAGAGAGGCTTCAATTCTAGAATAGGGGCCTGCAAAATAGAGGGTAAAGGCCTCTTGTTAGAAATTGGTAATGAAATATAAGAAACATTACCTGATTGTTGTATTTTTGGAAAATTATTCAATGCTGCAACACTTTCCTGCAAATCAGAACTCAAAGCTAACTCCTTATGCTCTTTTTCAAGATGCTCACTAACGGCCACTTCCAATACATCTTTGCCATCAAGTTCAAAAATATCCTGTGCTAAAGAATCAACCACATCAATGGAATAAACAGTATTATCATCATCAGGATATTTTATGGCATCATAAATATTAAATTTAATAATTTTACCATCAAATTCCAAAGTAAGTGTTCCACTATGAACATCTATCTTAGTCTTGGATGTCTTTAAAAATGGTCTTCCTAATAAAATTGGAGCAGTTTGATCGCCATTTTCCATATCAAGCACATAAAAATCAGCAGAAAAAACTAAATTATCAATTTGTACAAGAACATCCTCGACTACTCCCTTAGGATAGGCATTAGATCTATCAACCAATTGAATCACAACACCAGTTTTATTCAGAGGTCCAAGATTTAAAGATTCATATATAGAATATGGCATGACATTGATAGAAGCTCCTAAATCTAACATGGCTTTCTCATATTTATTGTTACCTATCTTACAAGGGATAGTAAACATTCCAGGATCTTTGCATTTCGTAGGGAGTTTTCGTTAAATTACTGCAGAAACACTCTCCCCAACTTTTACCTTTTCATATCCTTTAAGCTTTTGTTTCCTCTTTATTGTACACAATTCTTTTAAAAATTTAGCATAGCGAGGTACTTGTTTGATAGCATCTAAAAGTGGAATATTTACCTCATACTTACGAAAAGTCTCATATAACTCATTATTTTGTTCAATTTTTCTAGATTCTGTTAAAGCTTGAGGAAAAGGAGGTACTGGCTTATAATCACAAAGGGGTGGAAACTTACAATTGGATACCTCTTCATCATTGGGGATGTTCGTGTCTGCCATTGTGCTTTTCTCTTCTTCTTGTTTTGATGTTGCTGGTGCTTCTTTTACTGGAATGTCAACCTCTTTACCGCTTCTCAAAATGATTGCACTTGCATTTTCTTTTGGATTTACTATCTTTTGATATGGTAGTTTTCTAGAACTTTATGCCTCTAGCTTATTAATTGTTGTAGCCATTTGGCTTATTTGATTGTCCAAGATTTGAATGCTAGACCTTGTCTCCTATTGAAATTGTAAATTATTAGTGGCAAGAGACTTAACAATATCTTCTAAAGATATACCAGAGTTAGAAGTTTGGTTTGGTTGTTGTTTAGGATATGGCTGCTTGTACTGTTAGTAACTTGGGCGATTTTGATTGACAGGATGATTTGTTTGTGGATTCCCATAGTTGAAATTGGGATGATCTCTCCATCCTGGATTGTAAGTGTTTGAATATGGATCGTACTTCCTTTGCGGTTGTCCAGGAAAAGCACCTACCACATTCACTTATTCATTGGACTCCTCTTGAAGAGTTGGACACATGTCAGTTGGATGTCCTGCTACTGAACAAATCCCACAAGCTTTTGCTGTTTGTATGTTACCTACAATTATTTGACGAATAAGAGACGTTAAACTAGCAATTTGTTGTTCTATGGAAGAAATATTTACCTCGTTAGCATACCTAGATGGAAGATCTAGCCTAGTGCCAAATTGTTGAGAATTTGCCGCCATATTAGCAATTAAATTTCTTACGGCCTCAGGAGTTTTATCTACCAAAGCTCCTCCACTAGCAGCATCTATCATGCTTCTATCAGTTGGTAGAAGGCCTTCGTAAAAGTACTGGATAAGTAGCTGCTCGCTAATTTGATGATGGGGGCAACTTGCACATAATTTTTTAAAATGTTCCCAGTACTCGTGGAGAGACTCTGCATTGTGTTGCCTTACCCCACAAATATCTTTTCGGATATTGGCCGCCCTTGAAGCGGGAAAGTACTTCTCCAAGAATAGTCTCTTCATTTTGTTCCATGTTACAATGCTCCCAGAGGGTAGATAATAGAGCCAATCCTTAGCCGAATCCTTTAAAGAAAACGGAAAGGTTCTTAATTTGATTTGTTCTTCGGATACCCCCATAGGTTTTATAGTTGTGCATACCACATGAAGCTCCTTTAGATGCTTATGAGGATCTTCACCTGCAAGGCCATGAAAAGTGGGTAATAAATATATTAGTCCAGATTTTAATTCAAAACTAGTAGTAGCATCTAAAGTAGGAAATGTAATGCATAAAGGGTGTTGGTTCAAATCAGGGGCTGCAAGTTCTTTCAAAGTTCTATTTGCAGCCATGACTTCCTCTTCTTCAGGATTAGATTTACAAGAGAGTAAGGAATCCGTAGCAGGGTCGTTCTCGTTAGAGTTTCTTTGAGCTTCCTTCCTTAACCTGTGCAGAGTTCTTTCTATTTCTGGATCACTCTGAAAATTACTTTGATTAGAAGATCGAGTTGCAATCATAAAGAAGTAATAAAATGATAGCAAGCAATCCAGAAAAGTATATGAGAATAAATTTTGTTTTTTTATTTTTTTATTTGCTAATAAACAAAAATAATTTAATAATAAGAAAAAGATCACAAAAGGCACAAAAATTAACTAAAATTACTCCCCGACAACGGCGCCAAAATTTGGCGTGCTGTCGTAGGCACCCAAAAATAAAACTATTACTCTTGAAATAATATGTAGTAGTGAGAGTAAGGATCGTTCCCACGAATAGTAATTATTTTGATCTTTATGCTATATGAAATAAGATGGGGGGAGAGTTTTGGATCAAAGAAAATTAAAAAGAGCTAAAAACAATTAAAGTATTAAAACAATCAAAGGAAAAAATGTTGGTCTCAGTCAACATCCACCATTGGAATCTTAAAACTGATCATCGATGCAAGTATATATTAATTCATACTTGAATATTAATCGTTGGAATTATTTTCCTATCTCCTTCAGCCACAATTAATTAAAAACAAGCGATCTAATTAACCTTAACTACTAAACAACCCCAGACAAGCGCTAAAGGTTTAATCTAGTAGCGTATTAAACTCGATGAGATCGATGAAGCAAAATAACACAAGCACAAGCGGTTGCATTTAATTTTGTCAAAAGTTTTCCTTCTAAGATCTAATAAAACAAAGCAGTTCATTAAATCTTGGTTGCTTCACAAATTAGAGGGATCGAACAATTACGGATTCGATATCTAATTTAGCATTACATTGTCGGGAATAATAAACTAGTATGCATCCTAGTCATTAAACAAGATAATCATAAAAATATGCATAAGAAAACATTCGATACTCAAAGCACAGATCAAAAATATAAACACAGATTAGATCTCACAAATTTTTATTCATTCCGAGGCTTCCGTTTCCTTCGACCAACAAGACTTTTAGCTCCGCATGTTCAAGAAAACTTCAAAAGAATATTGGAGAAGAGGAAGAAGAGTTGTGTGTGTTCTCCATTTCCTCCTGATCTCTATCCCTTTTATAGACTCTAAATTATTTTTTGAAGATCACAATATCTTCCCACAAATCCTCTAATAGTTACAACAACCCAAACAATAAAATAAAATCTTTGAATAAGTTGGGAAATGGTTATTTCTACTCCACTTTTTGTGCACAGCATAGTTGACTCAATTTCAAGCATAATTTGGTCCATGATGTAGCCAAAATCTTGGGAAAATCAAAACAGAAAAATTGTGCCTCTATCACTTAGCTTTCCGAATCAATTTGGATCAGCTCAATTGGATTTTGGATGAGCAAGTTATGACCATTTTGCTACAAGGTGTCAGAACTGTCCAGAATTGATAATTAGCTCTATTTTGCTTTTAATGACTCCAATTGCATCCTAGATCAAAATATAAAAGTAATGAGTATCTTTAGTCATTAAATGAGCACAAAGGAGTATATATTAAGGAATAAAAATATGATATTTTATGTTCTCATCACCTTCCATGATCCATCATTACAGAGGACATTTGCTCGAAGACGCCGTCTTTTTCGGCTCCTTACATGCTGGAAGAACATGGTCTCCTTCTTCCTCAAGTCGACCCGACGAACTCCGGCCATCATCTCTGTATGGTGAAGAAAATGTGGGAAGAACAGGTTAACTCCTCAGCCTTTTTATAGGCGAAAGAGATCACACCGATCCCCAATAACTCCGCCATAAAGTCAGCCTTGAGATAACGTGTCAGACTTGACCGTTTTTGGCTTCATTCAGAGTGTTTCAAATTACGAGAAATGTTTCATGCTTCATTCAAAGCGTTCCAAATTATGAGGAATTTAAAAGCTTTGAAGGGGGTCTTGTAGAAGCATAAAAAATACGCTGGATAGCTCTACGCAGCATGTTGATACAGGGCAGCGCAAACAGAGGACCTCAGAGCCATCGAAGTACAAACAGAGCTTTTCTACTGAGCATAGCATAAAATATAAAGCTCAAGGACCACCCGCGTAATGCAGTATGTCCAGGCTGCTTCAGCGTAAAAAGGGTGCTACATCGCCTTTATGGCGTAAAACTTATCCGCTTTCAAAGCAGTATTGAAGTATACGAGGAACGCTTCGTATTCTTCAAAATGAACCTGTCAGATCATGCAATGAACCTGACGTCTGGACTCCTGACAAAGGGTACTGTATGACTACCCAAGCGACGGCTATAATGATGGTGCGGCACTGCAACCCAGGCTGTCATTTACTGCCATTTCCTTGGCGTAGACCGCTTTTATGCATACAAAGGAATACGCCGCCTAGTTTTACACAGGCAGATATGAGCTGTTTATGCTCCGCAGAAGACAAACAGCCTGCCATGTCAAAAGCTGCTCTTCGTACAGGGCTCGAGGCACGTCTTTGCATTTAATGCGCAAAGCGGTGACAGGTTCTCGAGGCACGTCTCTGCATTTAATGCACCGAATACTGACAGATGCCTGAGGCACGTCTCTGCATTTTATGCGCAGAAGAGGGGGCAGACCTTCAAAATATGCCTCTGTATTTAATGCACAGAATAATGGCGGATCTCTGCATTTAATGCAGGAGATTTGATTAAATGTCACCGAACCATCGTCTAGTGATATTCCCTTTGCACAAACTGCTCTTACGCATACAAGGGGATACGCTGCCCAGTTTTATACAGGCAGACGTGAGCTTCTTACGCTCCGCAGAAGGCAAATAGACCGCCACGTCAGCAGTTACTCTTCGTACAGGATTTGAGGCGCGTATCTGCATTTAATGCGCAAAATGATGGCAAATCTTTAAGACAAACCTCTGCATTTAATGCGCAGGATGGGGGCAGATCTCTGCATTTAATGCAAAAGATTTGATTATATCTCCAAGAGCCGTAATTCCGGCTAAAACGTCCACATCATCTCGGCTTCTACGCCCACTCGACTTCTACGCCCACTCGGCCTCTATGACCACTCGGCTTCTACGCCCACTCAGTCTCTATGACCACTCGGCTTCTACGCCCACTCGGCTTCTACGCCCACTCGGCCTCTATGACCACTCGGCTTCTATGCCTACTTGGCTTCTACGCCATGGTGACAGTTATTAGCTTCTACCCCAACCTCTTCTACACAAAGGATAACTACCTACGTGGCTTCTACACCGTGATCTTCGCAGCAGTTATACGTGTTGTCCCTTAGTTGGACACGCGCTACATGCTCACTCAAAAGGTCATCTATACGCAGGCATTGGTTATTTTAAACGTCGTGTAAAATGGTGATGTACTTTCCACTACTCGGTCTCTACACCGACTGAGTGGTCACTGTCACTAAAACTCTATAAATAGAGACCTCTATTGACAAAGGTCAAAGGTCACAAAATTAAAGATCGAACGATCGGAGATTGGTCAAGAAATCCAGTATCAGATCCAAGGTCGACAATTGGGAGGAAAGAAGGAGGAGAGAAAACGATCGAGAGAGAGAGAAGAATCCAGAGCTCAGGCAAAGAGAAGGGATCGACGGCTTTGGCATCGGGCATCCACCCTCTTTAGCAACCTTCGAAGCTGCTTTCTGTCTTCCACGGCATTTCTTCATCATCGTGTGGTCCAAGGGCCAAAGTGATCGACTGCAGATCAGACTCCTATAGCAATATTTACCCAGATTAAATAAATTGTACTCGACATCCTCGTATAGGATTAAATTGTACAATCTTATTTGTAAACACAGAAGAAGGGCGGGTTTTCGTATAAGACCTCATTTCCACATATTATCTTTTCGTTTATTTTATCAAACAACAACAGGGTATGATAGTAGGTAACTTATTTAAATATGTTATAATAATGTTCATAAGGTTAGAAGACGATAGGAATGACCGTAGGGTTTGTATTGTCAATTAACAAGTTATAGGTGTGACAATCACTAGTTGTGTTGTAGCCAACCTCGACAAGTTATAGGAATAAACATAGTTAACCCCACCTTTTAGAGACACATTCTCATGTGTTAAGAAGGTTTAGCAATGGTGCAAACATATGGTTATAACATTAGTTATTTAGTTGACAACCAGAAACTTAAATCTAGAAAGTAAACACACCAAATTTGACACTTTTTGTGTGTTGTAGTAGAAGCATTAGGACCCATTATTAGGAACTAAAACCTAGTTTGAACGACTCTAGCTTCATGTGTCAAGTAGTAGAATAGGAACCAAATAAAGTTAGGGTTTGTGTAAACATCTAGGCTAACGATTTGGTAGATGATTGGAAGGCCAAACCTATGACCTATATCACTCCCCGTTCCCAATATACGTATTTGGACCGTAATTATTTTCTTGCTAGCGTAGTTATATGTTGTATAGAGACTAGACCCATTCTTTGATTCACTTGATTCTTGGTTTATTTGTTTGGTTTGGTTTTATCATAAGTTGAACCCATGGTCCAAACCTCAAACCCTCCATATATAACCCAACTTCACTCTCTCTCCCCTCATTTTTCCCCTTCTATTCTCTTTCTTAGGTTTTTCTCCCCCCCTCCATAGGCAAGTACATCTTACAAAAATTAGAGAAATTCTTTATATTTTTGTTCCATTATGTTCTTTATATGATTTTTTATGCATTTAAACTTGGTATTTTTGGATTTGGTGGATGAATTAGTGTAGATCTAAGTTTTAAGTTTTAGGATTTTCTTTGTGTTCTTGAGTGTTCTTGGGTTTTGATCTATTAAAACTTAATATTTTCAAAAAACTCTTTGTTTTATGTTGATGAGCACTTAATTTAGAGTAGTTTAGAACATTGCTTTGTTTGATTTTTGCATCATTTGAGGTTTCTATGAAAGAAACAAAATCTTATTTTTGAGCTTTTGGCCATAGCCGAAAAACTGCTGTTTGGTGGAGACGAAGGAGTGCTTTACGGCACAAAGAGCTATGCGGCCTGGACTTATCGTCTCGAGTCAGCATACGGCCAATTTTGTTGGACACATGACTAAATTTGACATGCTCCGTTGGCCAATTGCATGAACTTGAACGAATGATATTTCAGCAAGTCCAAAAATATTTTATGCGGCCAAGTGTGCATGCGGCCGAGAGGAGCATGCGGCTTAGTCGACCATTCGGCCAGGAGGTATGCGTCCCACTCCTTCTGAACGCATAACTTATGACTGACTCGGCATAAATTTTTATAATTTATCTTTTCTTCTGACACACTTTTATCACATGTCACATCAGTCACTTTTCTGACTTGATTTTACTTGTATTTGTTATTGTTTGTCACATCACACATTTTCTGAAGGGTGGACTTGACTCTGCTCATGCGGCCTTGACCTTATGCGGCCTTGAACTCATGTGGCATGTTGGTTCATGTGGTCCATTTGGTCATGCGGCTAACTGAATCATGCATCAACTGTTCCCATACGTCCACTTTGACACCTATTTGGTTTAATATTTTTGTTTAATTAAATAATTATGATGCTATGTGTTAACTTATAAATAAATTATTTAACCCAGATGTGACCATATGCTAAATGACTAAGCACCTGGCATGAGCGGTAGGTATGGCCCTACATGTAATTACTTGCTTATTAGGCTAATTTCCCGGGATCACCTTATTATACGTTGGACATAATAAGGGGCATAGTTCAACTCGAGGGAGGGTCTAAAATCACGGTCATTATTTGGTTTAAGGATTGTGGATCTGATCTCGAGGGGTTCTCTCACTACCTTTACTTTTCTATCGATATAATAAAGTGACAACTTATTTTGCCCAATATTTGCTTGTCCTATCCTGAATACATTTCTACTTGATAATTTGTCTACAACCTTGATACTAGAACTCATTTCTGTCTGACTATTATATCCGTACTGATACACTTGATCTCACCAAGAGTGCTACTTGATATAGTGAGTTATTGTGCCATATACACTTGTTACGTGATATATGGAATTATTTTTTTGTAGGGATCTGGTAGTTGGAAAGTGACTTTAGCCATGGCTAGATAGTATTTATTGTATCACACTTGGGTGAATCCAGATTTAATTTTTAAGAGACAATGTAGATTCGTATTCAAGAGTGACCGTACTTAAAGTACGATATTTAGGAAGAAATGTTCATGTGACCATGGCATGATATTCTAAATCACCTAGGATTAACTAGGAAACTTAATTTATAGAGCATTGAGAGGAAACGGTATATCAAGATCGTGCATATCAAACCACCCTAAGTTATCTGGGAGTAAAGGCTGGCTACCAAGGATATTGTATATCATCCGCACTAGTGTAGTATAGTATCTGACTTATTTATAAGCTGAGCCAGTGACTTTCCTATAGAAAGCCTGGAACTGCTACTAATCATTAAATTAGCTCAGGGCCCTTACATAGGACTGGTGCATCATATAATCTTTCTTATATATAATTGGTTCAACCAGCCCTGTTTGATTAGGGCACGATATGAGGATACTTATATATTATATTACTGGGATAACTCATAGATCATATATCAAGACGTAACACATGTTTGGCCGTTAAATCTGTTTTAGTTAGAGAAGTGTACCATTGCAGCATAAAAGTTCAACTCATGTTCTTGTTTGGTTATTAAGTTACGTTGTTGTGTTACAACGGAACACAGATCGAATCTACTTGGTATCACTATGATATTTTACTTAAATATTGTATGCCTGCTTGTGTATTATGCCTTTTGTTGAGTAAAATTAGGGACATTGACTGTCGTGGCATGATAGTTTGACTCATGTCCTTGTTTGGTTGTTGGTTGTTGGGTTGCGCTATTGTGTTACGATAGCCTGTAAACTAAAACTAGGACGCATAGTTATTCTAGCTTGACCATAATCAAATGGTGTATTCTATCTTGATGTGATATGGTACTTACTGTCCTTGTTTGGTGAAGGGATTTTGTGTCATGTAATGAATGGGACATATGCCATTGATTATTGGTTTAAGCATCTCATGCTATAGAACTAGTTTTGTTTCTTTATTTCGTGCTTCCTTGTGGTACTTGCTATTTGGGGTCTGACCTCACTAGTTTTGCATGGCCAATTTTAGAGCCAGCACCTGAGGATCAAGCGTATCTCATCCTCACTGATAACATGCACAAGAATGATGGCCGTTGAGGGTCATTAGTGGGTTCCTTCATTCACTGCTTGTCTTTTATAAAATAAAATCTTTTGGGCATTTAGCCAACCTGTACCAGTTAGTCGGATAATCTAGACACTAGTTTCCTACATGATATATAATATATTCAGACAGCAGCTGACTCACTATCATGTATACTTTTGATTGTGTATCTGGCATATTACTTGTATTTGCTATATCTCTAGAATATTCTGATGCGGCGTTGGGGACACCTTACTGCTTATTTTGAAATATTCTATGTTATTACTACTTGTTTGAATGATTGAGATATATAAGTTCTTGACCTTAGAAGACTTGATTATAGTATGCACCCCCTCGTCTCTAGACAACCTTAACACATTACGGGTTACTTCGATATTTTCTCAAGGTATGGTTGGCTGAGTCATTCCCCCGCTCTCCAGTATTTTGAATCTGGGGCGTGACAAGGATTTAGTGGTGGTCCATGCAGGTATATTTTTTAGACTTATAGGGTGGCCGATTATAGAAAATCTCAATCAAATATGTTCCTCCTTGAAATCCTGAATCTTCCTTCTCGAACTCATCTTGACTTCTGTACCTTTGATTCTTCGATCATTTCTTGTCCTGTTCTTAATTTATCTTTTGTCCTTTTCTTTAGGTCTTCTCCAAAGTTAGTGGTTGGATCACCAGTAGTTTCAGCAGGACAATGATCCGTTGGCCCACAACGAGAGACATCACCTGTTCTTGGAGGGTTCAGGGTAGAACCCATAGAGGAGCACGAAGAACAACATGTACCAGAAATTCCTGTACCCCCGGTTGTACCAACAGTGCTAGTAGCACTTGATACACCGGCATTGTTAGAGATTATTCGAGGAATGATGGCAGCTCAACAATATCAGCAGCTTTAGTAGCAGAAGCAAAATGTATTATTATATCAAGGATTACAGACGACCTTGGAGAAAAGTGTTAGAACAGACTCAGGGGCATCGGTAAGGTTCTGCCGACTCAACCCTAGGTACTTTGATGGCACGGAGGATGCCATTACCGCAGATGCTTTGCTGTAAAATATTAAGACAATACTGACAGCAACAAGAGTTCCAACTGAGTAACAAAGTTGATCATGTCCGATTGTAACTCCAGGACCTTGCCAGAGATTGGTGGGCAAAATAAGAGGTTGGTTTAGGACAACCTGTCTCATGGGAAAACTTCAGAACCCATTTCAGGGTCAAGTATTTTAGAGTGGTAGCACAATATAAGCTACATTAGAGGTTTATCAATCTTAAGCAGTTCGAAAGGATAGTGGATTGCTATACAACAGAGTTCTACAGGCTTATCAGGTTTGCCCCAATAATAGTGGCAACAGAACTAGATCATACGATAAGGTTTTAGTATGGACTTCATCTGAAAATTCAGCAACTGGTAGAGGGCCATAACTACCTGACCTTCGATGAAGAATTGATCGCATCCAAGTGACATGAGCTGACAATACAAAGGTTAGCTTCGAGGACAGGAGACCAGAAGAGGTCTCATGCACAGAGCGAAGGAGAAGGACCAATACAACGTATGTCAGCACTATCTCCTAGCATTCGCATTCATGATACAGCACCGAGGAGGCTAGTGGCATCAACTGTAATACCCCATTCTGCTCAAGCGGACTGCCGATTCAAACGGTAAAAGTGCAATGTCCCAACCTGCTTTGCTCAGGCGAGAATACTTGTTTAAGGCAAAGGATATCCAGACTTGTCCTTTCAGGAGTTCGGCTTAGGCTTTCAGAGGCTCGCTCGACGTATCGCTCAACCGAGGCGAATCATGGCTAAGATGGGTGGTTACGGTGAACTTGTCTTTGCTTAGCCAGCACACCTAAAATATGGAACGATATGTGCCAGTTTCTAGATAAATTACCCCCTGCATGCTAATAAGAATCCAATGCACCTAGCTAAGGGAATAATCCCAACTTGTATTGCTTGGGTTAGAACATGGAAATGAAACATTGCTTATATTCAGACCCTCGCATGCTACCTTTGCCTTGTGCAATTGGACCCTTCTACGCCTCGAATAGAACGATATGAATATTACACTCTTCGTTGTGCACTTCCTTACTGCTACACTGCACGACCCTAGACTATATCGCTCTGTAAGTCCCCTTACGGTTTTACTTCTCTGCTTACCTTCGGGCCCGAGCTAACGTGAATGCTTATGAATGCGAGGCCTGTCTGCTTATAAGTTAACTTGAATGTTGCCTTGCCTCAGTGTTTGCCACACGAAATCATGTCACAATCAACAACACTATCATATATCGTGCATGCATCCGAGTTAACCAGAAGACTATCAAATAGTTCTTCTGTGCAAATGAACCTGCAAGTATCCGGGATCGTTAGGTCGCTAGGGCAGTCCCCGCACCAGGGGAATACATTATGGCAAGTTGAAATTCTGAACTGGAATCATGTCAACATCTGAATGAAATCCATCTCAGGTTTACATATGAAAAGAATCGTGTCGGGCCAAACAAGATCATAGTTCATAGAACAACGCTCGCTGATCAAGGAGACTATACAGGGCAGATCATGCTATATGATTGTCTCGTGCTCGTTGATCAGGGAGACCATGCAAGACAGATCATGCCATGTGATTGTCTCATTCTTGTTCAGAAAAGAACTATGGATTATCATGTTAGGTTATGTATTTGGAATGACTCAGACTGCGTGTCGCGGACAACTTGGAATCAAAGGGGATCTTCAGATCTCGTTCCACGGACGGTTCCGGGGCACCGGGGCTGATCCGATCCAGATGGAACTATCGAATAATCTCTGACTGAGCGGAATAATGGAAGCAAAATATGTATCTTCGTCATCTGTGCTCTGAGACTATTAATCGGTCCTTTATGGCTATACCAGCGACTCATGTTCATATAGATAAGTCATCCTCGCTTAGCGGCAATCTGCGTGCGAGTCATCATATTTCATCGAGATAAGTCTAAAATACCTGAACGATCATGGTATAACAACACTTGTGCATAAAGAGCACTTGATCATCTTATGCAACACACCTGATAATCAGAGTAATTTTGCATCCGAAACATAGTCTCGTTCACAACATAGTGTTTGCATATGCTATTGCTCTGAATGTTTATACATGCTCGTGTATGAAATTAACTTGGTTTGCCTTGGACAGGGAAGGACAAATGGTAAGTTGGTAAGTCTCGCTGTGTTTCCTCTATATAGCATAGCGCACTGCCATACGAGTTAGGCTCATCATATATGCCATAAAACTGATCCTAAGGCACAACTAGAAAGACAACCAAATAGTTGGTGCACGGAATCTATATTACGTGTTTGGATTTGTCGAGTGGCCGAGTAGCCTCCCCACCAGTGTATTCAATGTACTAATAATCCACCAAATCATTTGCAGGGTGCGGAAGAACCTCGTTCGGTGCGGATGCCTCCTTCGTTCGTGCTAAGGCATGGAGTTTCTCTGGAGCCTTGGAGTGCTACGTCCGGAACTGAAGCACATATACAAGATATAATGTTGGAACATCACCGAAACTTCACCTGTACAATCATTCCATAATTGTAGCCACTTGGCACACTTTTACTATTTCAGAGAGAGAGATCTGAGCAAATTGTAATCTCGGCCAAGCGCTGCCTGTAACACTTATTTATATCAATAAAGAGATTGATTTACTCCAAGTTGTGTTATTCAATGCTTCCGCTATTTTTGACTCAGTGAACCTGTTATCAATCGCCTATGCGTTTATATAATTCTGCTACACTCGGATAATCTGTGCGACTCTGTGGCTGAGACCTCTTACCGCCAGCCAATAAACCACGGCCTTATACGGGCGCGGCTCACGCTCGTGCGACATCATGCCCGAATGGGTCAAGCGATCGTTCCGCGGGAGCGCTGGCGCAATGATTCTCGCCTAGCGGGGATGGCCGATTAGCCTGCGGGCGATCGGGGCGTGACATCGGCAGCAACATCACCAGCTCGGCCATATTAGCTGAGGCAACAACAACAACAATGATTGGGAGCCCCAGTCGGATGTACATATTGTGGCAAGGGAGGCCATACCAAGGATGTGTGTAGGGAAGAACAAGGGTTATGCCTACGATGTGGTAGTCCAGAACATCGGATCGCTAATTGTCTAATGATGCAGAGCATTAAAGGGCCACTGCAGAGATTAGCCTTACCAACACCAGGGGCAGCTCAGTACAGGGGACCAGTACCAGAAGTCAGGTGTTTGACTCAGCATCCATTGCCGACACAAACTCATATGTAAGACCAGCAGAGGAATCAGCAGTATGGGCAGCAGAGGCCACAATTGCGTATCTAAGGGAGGCAGCAACAAGGAGCACAACAAGGCCAATGACAAGCTTTTACCCTATTTCTAAAGGAGGCTTTGGCATCAGGTAACGTAGTGGTAGGTAACATTCTCATTACATCTTTTTCTTCCATAACATTAATTAATTCGGGAGCATCCCATTCATTTGTATGTGTACGATTTATGACACGTATTGGGTTAGAGTTCAAGGAATTTCCAGAGAGGCTGAATATACTCACTAGTAATGGTCTCATAGGAGTTGATAGAGTATGTCTAGCATGTCCAATCGTAGTATGCAAACATTTATTACCTGCAAGGTTGATCGAGTTTTCTATGGATAATTTTGACGTTATTTTAAGCATGGACTGGTTGAGAGACTAGCATGAAGATGGCCTAGCAGGGTTAGAGTATTGTTTAATATCCCGGGCAAGGAAAATTTTATCTTCAATAGAAAGAGAGGGACTAGCATGAAGATGGCCTAGCAGCAGTAGCTGGAATTGGGGATCAGCTTCCCAAATAAATTAAAGAATTTCTTGATATATTTTCGGAAGATTTTCTAGGATCACCCCCTGTAAGTGAAGTAGAGTTCTGCATAGAATTATGGTCAGGAGCAGAACAAATTTTTAACAAAGTCTATCAGATGTCACCGATGGAACTCAACCAGCTATATCAACATGTGAAAGAACTGAAGGCGAAAAAGTTCATTCAGGCTAGTGGATCGCCATGGGGAGCACCAACAATTATAGTAAAAAAGAAGGACGAGGTAACACGGTTGTGTATCAACTAAAGTCATCTAAATATAGTAACAATGAAGAACAAGTATCCATTGCCTAGGATTGATGACTTGTTTGACCAATTGAGCGAAGAAAAAGTATTTTCTAAGATAGACTTTTGATCAGGATATTATCAAGTGAGGTTCCGAGAGCAAGATATACCAAAGACATCATTTCGATCTCGATATGGATATTACGAATTTTTAGTTATGCCATTCGGATTGACTAATGCGCCAACAATATTCATGGATTTTATGAATCGTATCTTTATGCCATACCTAGATCAATTTATTGTGGTATTCATAGACGATATTCTTTTCTACTCTAACAGTAAAGAAGAGCATGCGAAACATCTTCAGAGAGTGTTGCAAGTATTAAGGGAGCACCAGTTGTATGTCAAACTCAGTAAGTGTGAATTCTGGTTAGGTCATGTGTCATTCTTTGGGCACAACATCTCAGGAGCAGGAGTATCAGTGGACCCCAAGAATATCAAAGCAGTAAAGAATTGGCCAGTCCTTAAGATAGTAGCAGAGGTGCGAGGTTTCTTGGGGTTGGTGAGATATTAACGGAGGTTCATGGCAGACTTTGTACGAATTTCAGCGCCAATGACTCGTCTAACCCGCAAGGAGGCAAAGTTTATTTGGACAACAGAGTGCCAAGCAGTATTCAAGAAGTTGAAAGAGAAACTGATCTCAGCATCGATCCTTACACTCCCAGTACGATCAGGAGGGTTCACAGTTTTTTGTGACGCATCTGGAAAAGGACTCGGGTGTAGCACGGGAAAGTGAAAGCTTATGCATCTCGGCAGCTTCGAGATCATGAGAAAAATTATCCAACACATAATTTGGATTTAACAGTAGTAGTATTTGCACCCAAGCTATGAATACACTACCTATATGGCGATCAGGTGGAGATATTCATAGATCATAAGAGTTTAAAGTACATATTCACCCAGAAGGACCTTAACATGAGGTAGAGGAAGTAGCTAGAATTGTTTGATGATTATTATGTAGCACTTCAGTATCATACAAGCAAGGCAAATTAGGCGGCAGATGCTCTAAGTAGGAGAGACAGCGCATTTGTCTTGACAACTCAGAAGCACATATTAGAAGATATTTGAGAGATAGACATCGAGGTAGTGTTACCTCAAGGAGCATGAATAGTAGCAGACTTCAGATTCAGTCAACTTTAGTGGAGAGGATAAAGGAGGCTCAAGCAAAAGATTCGTAGATTTAGAAGCTCGGGATAGAATGTGAGTCAGGCCTTAGGAAAAAATTAAGGATTCATGAAGATGGAACACTTAGATTTGGAAATTATTTTGTGTGCCAAGCAAAGATATTAGACATGAAGTAATGACCGAGGCACACATTTCTCAATATTCTATTCATCCAGGAGGCACGAAGATGTACCATAATATTAAGCAACATTTTTGGTGGAATAGAATAAAAAGAGAGATAGTTCGGTTCATTTCTCGATGTCTTATTTGTCAGCAAGTGAAGGCAGAACAACAGAGACCAGCGGAATTATTGCAATCCCTGACTATTCTAGAGTGGAAGTGGGAAAAGTATATGATGGATTTTATGACCGGCTTACCTAGATCCCCTACTGTACAAGATGTAGTTATGGTAATAGTAGATCGACTCACGAAGGTGGCATATTTTCTTTCTTTCTGAGTAGGGCAGTCCACAGAGCAGTTTGCAGAGATATATATATGGCATATAATGAGGCAGCACAGATTTCCAACAAGTATAGTGTCAGACCATGATACTTGCTTTATGTCTCATTTTCGGAGAAGTTTACACGAGCGCTTGGATATTAAGTTAAGATTCAGTACCGCATACCATCCTCAGACAGACGTCCAGTCAGAGAGGATAATACAAACATTGGAAGATATGATGTGGGCTTGTACTTTAGACCTTGGTGGATCCTGGAAAGATCACCTTCACTTAGTAGAATTCTCGTACAATAACAGTTATTAGGCCAGCATACAAATGGCTCCATTTGAGGTATTGTACGAAAGAAAGTGCAGGTTACCATTAGTATGGGATAACATTGATGAACGAAAGATGTTGGGGCATGAGATGATCACAAAAACCATTGAAGTGGTTAAGAAGATTAGATAGCGGCTTTGAGTTGCACAAGATCATCATCGTCATTATGCAGATCAACATCGTAGGCCGTTAGAATTTTCTGTCGGCGACTATGTATTTTTACGAATTTTGTCTACCCGAGAATTTTGCCTACCGGTGGAGTCATTAGGTTCGGGGTTCGTGAGAAGCTTAGTCCGTGGTACGTTGGACCATTTAATATTTTCAAGAGGGTAGGGGATGTTGCTTATCGTCTTGCCCTTCTGCCTTTGCTACGTGAGGTGCACAATGTCTTTCATGTGTCTTAGTTGCATAGGTATGTCCCGGATCTGAGTCATGTCCTCAATCACTCTGAATTAGTCCTTGGTACCGACTTGACTTACGAGGAATGGACCGTGTCCATCTTGGATCAGAGAGAGAAAGTACTCAAGAACTGGACTATCCGTCTTGGTCGTATTGCTTAGGGGCATCACTCTTTGGGAGAGTCAACATGGGAGCGCGAGGACGATATTCAATCTCGATACTCGCACCTATTCAACTCATAAGATATATTTTCTTCGTATGCCTTCTCATCTTTTATTCCGTGATTGGTAGGCACTCATATAGGATAAAGTTGCTTCGCTTCATTATAGGAGTTATTGTTATACTTGCTTGTTTGTGTGTGTAGATTGCTTATAGATAGTTTTTGCTTGCTTTGACATTTATAGCTAGCCTTGGGTTTGAATTCCGAGGACGGATTTTTTCTAAGGTGGGTAGAGATGTCACTCCCCATTCCCAATATACGTATTTGGATAGTAATTATTTTTTTGCTAGCGTAGTTATATATTGTAGAGAGACTAGACCCATTCTTTAGTTCACTTGGCTCTTGATTTATTTGTTTGGTTTTGTTTTATCATGAGTTAAACCCATGGTCCAAACCTCAAACCCTCCATATATATCCTAACTTTACCCTCTCTCCTCTCATTTTTTCTCTTCCATTCTTTTTCTTAGGTTTTCCTCTCCCCCTCCATAGGCAAGTGCATCTTGTAAGAAATGGAAAAATCTTTTATATTTTTTGTTCCATGATATTATTTATATGATTCCCAATGCATTTATAACTTGGTATTTTTGAATTTGGTGGATGGATTAGTGCTGATCTAAGTTTCAAGTTTTAGGATTTTCTTTGTGTTCTTGAGTGTTCTTGGATTTTGATCTCTTAAAACTTAATATTTTTAAAAAACTCTTTGTTATGTTGATGAGTACTTGATTTGGAGTAGTTTAAAACTTTACTTTGTTGGATTTGGACATCATTTGAGATTTCTATGGAAGAAACAAAATCTCATTTTTGAGCTTTTGGCCATGACCGAAAAGCTACTGTTTGGTGGAGACGAAGGAGTGCTATGCGACATGAAGTGATATGCGGTCTGGACTTCTAGTCTCGCGTCAACATAAGACCAACCTTGTTGGACTCATGACTGAATTTGCCATGCATCCTTGGCCAAATGTGTCATGACCCGCACCCGCTGAAGGGGCACGAGTACGTGGGTACGTCCAGCCTACACCGCAACATCGGTGGTAGAACACTGTCTAGGTCAACTATACTAACTAATCATCTCACAATAATGTATAATCTGCCAATAATATCTCAACTCTAAGAAGGAGGGCAACACAATACTTATTCACAAATCTATAGCACGATAAGATATCAAAGAATCCTAACATAACTATAAAGTCTAAATATAACAACAATAAATAGAAACAATATCCAAGTCTCAAATATATGCCAAAAATAAATTCGTTCCAAAATGCTAAAGAGAACTAACTATGCTAACTAGTGATTCCGGCTAGATCTTCCGGTAGTCACTCCAGAATTAGTGGGTCCATGTTTGCACCATCTATAGGTCGGGGTCCATAGTACGTCGGACACCAATCTTCCAGATCATCTGAAAATTATTATCCAG
The DNA here is from genome assembly GCA_036927795.1 of Iris macrosiphon. Classification (NCBI taxonomy): domain Eukaryota; kingdom Viridiplantae; phylum Streptophyta; class Magnoliopsida; order Asparagales; family Iridaceae; genus Iris; species Iris macrosiphon. Next base: position 140,734,379 of record JAYESA010000010.1, on the reverse strand, counting down.
TCAGGAATGGAGTGAAGTACAACTCAATAACAGTTCCAATTAATTGACAAAAATTATAAAACAGTAAAATAGAGGATGTTATATACGATAAAAATATAACTGATGATCTAAAAAAAATAAAGGAATAGGTAAACTAGCAACAAAAATATAAATCAATGAGTACAAGAATGAAGGAGATAAACTATAATGTCAGAAATAGAATAGGGTAATCTATGAACTAAAAATAGAGTCTATAATATACCATGTGTTTGAGATATTAACTACATATGTGATTGGCTTAGGATATTCAATGATTACACTAAGAAGCTAACTCAACCAAACGTGAAATGTATGATTAGTTAGTAGCCAATGATTACACTACTAGCCGATAATTCTTGATCACATATTTAATTGGTATTTCTACTGCCCTGACTGATATAATAGATCGAATCATGATACGTTACTAGCCAATGTATCTAATATTTAATCTTTAATATTCAATTTTATCCAATACCAATAAGGAGCAGTATTCGATACCATCTCAATAATCAAGGTAACATCTCATGACTAACGATCCAATAACAATACCAATCCGTGTACCATCATGTCAAGAATTATAAGTAACATTTCTAAATACTTAAATTATAGTAGTAATCAAATAATAGAAACTATTAGAGAATGTACTCGCATGTGGTCCAGAGCAAATGATACAAATTGGTATCCGAACTGATATCACACAGACCTATATATGGAATATTGTATTAATACAAGATTTTGTAATACAAATAAGTTAAACTAGTCAAATTCTAGGTCATAAGCCATTCCTAAGTCAAAACAGTCATACTAGGTCAACTCTAGGTCAAACTAGTCAAGCTTGGTCAAACTAGCTATTTCTAGGTTGTATAAGTCCATCTCTAGGATAGTGGGTCCATACACTATGTAACTAGGCTATACTAGCCATGTTAGGATACTAGGATACCAACACAATACCGTATCATAAGATACGTAAATTATTAGCTATGAAAATATAATATATATATATATATATATATATATATATATATATATATATATATATATATATATATATATACAAGATAAAAATATATAGTACTCCCAGCTACTAATGCTATATGGATACCTCGGTTTTGAGCCAAAAGCTGTATCACACCACCTACACACCCATCTTGATATACAAACTCAATACCTTGAGTATAAACCAATACCTTGACATTACCTTGGTATCACAAGGTAATCCAATATCTAACATTAACTAACTAACCATACCTACCTCACTATACACTAACATGCACATAACTTATAACTTATAACAATACTAGTTACTAACTATACTAAGATACTATGTTTACCCTTTACCTTAAGATACCCCATTTACCTTGACAAAATTTTTAAGGTAATACCCAATACATTGGTCATATATCTAGTCATTAGATATAACTATATATACACTAATATGCACTAATACTTATCATAATAATATACTAAACTAACATGCTAATATACCACTTCAGATATTTAAGACCCATACCTAAGATACCTCAACTCTCATTACCTCGGTGTAACTCAAGGTAAAATATAAATAATACTAACTAATGCTAACTAGTGCTTATATATCTCTCTCATATATATATATATATATATATATATATATATATATATATATATATATATATATATATATATATATATATATATATATATATATATATATATACTTGAGTCACTAACCATATATACATAACTTACTAACTATCAATATAACTAACTTAGCTTATTAACTAGCTTATCTTAGCTTATCTACAACTTAACTATAAGCACTTGCTAAATACTAAAGCTACTGCTGCTTATTACTGCTGATTCTGCTTATCGCAGCTGCTACTGCTTATCGCTGCTGCTGTTGCTGCATATCGCTATTGCTGCTGCAGCTTGCTGCTTCTGCTGCTGCTGCAGCTTGCTACTTATGTTGCTGCTGCTGTTGCTTATTCCTGTTGCTGCTGCTATTTATTTTTGCTACTTTTGCTGCTGCTTCCTGCTGCTTCAACTGGTTATTTTTTGCTGCATCTGCTGCTTATTTTCTGCTTATTCACTGCTTATGCACACCTATACACACACACACACACACACACACACACACACACACACACACACACACACATATATATATATATATATATATATATATATATATATATATATATATATATATATATATATATATATATATATATATATATATATATATATATCACTAATGATGTATATGAACCTCCTACTCTCCAATGACCACCCACCTACTCTCCAATGACCACCCACACATCACAAAGAAATATAGAATATAGACATAATTATATATACACATATATATCATATAAAAATTATAATTATAATACTATAATAGCTATAACAAAGATAAATTAAATTTAGAATACAAAGAATCAAACACGTGGAGTGCATCGCACCCGTATCACACTTAATCTATGATACGCTTGCGATACGAGTCCACCACACCACCAAACGTATCTTGAAGGACAAGAGCAAGTCTAGAATCATAATTAGAAGCAACACGAAGAGCTAGCTACTCGTCTACATGTTCGTGTCAAAATATGACGTACTCAAACCCCCGTGTCGGAAGAAAATCCCCAAATTAACCCATATCGTCAAATTATCGAGATACAGCCTACACGTATCCAATTGTGGACATGACACAAGTCTCACACAACCAAACACATGTCAATTTGGTCTAATTAACCTATTGACAAACACATGATGTGCCAATCTCATAATTCTCCCAAAATTGACATAAAATACCACATAACTTTCTCCACATGCCTCCTATGAACCTAATTCCAATTCCTATGGGTAGCCTTAGTACATGGGAGGGTTCCTAATGATTAAATTATGGATTTAGAGTCTAATTAGAGAGGGAAAACTAAATTATACCTACTAGGAGATAGATTCCTAATAAAATCTCTAAATTGAGTGTCAATAGCCTTCAACTTGTTGATCCTTGCTTTCTCCTTATAGATCCTTGCTCCTCCTTGTAGATTCTTGCTTCCTCCTTATTCTAATAGACTCCAATGATGAGTAGAAAAGGAATTGGAAAAAAATTTGGGTAGGGATGAAGGAATTTGGTTGAGAAAAATTCTAGATCTAGATTTGGAATAAAAAAATAAAGAGAGAGAAAGTCTCCACCCCTTATGTAGTGGCCGGACTTGCCCCATCTCCCAAGATACTATAAAATGTCTACAATACCCCTTGAGGCTTATCATGAACAAAATTAATTAAGTAGGAAAAGTTTTAATCCAATTGGTTTAAATAATTAATTCATCCTCCTAATGAATGGGCTTACTATTGGGCTCAAATCTAACTAGATGAAATGTTGGTCCATGGATATAATCTAAACTAGTTAGGTCTACTAACACAAGTCCAAAATCAAATACTAACATCTAACAATAATTAAATAATATAATAAATAATATTTATAATATGCACAATAAATAAATAATTATGATATAACCAAAATACCCTTTCCTATAAAATGCGGTTGTGACAAGTCTACCCCCCTTAAAATAATTTTATCCTCAAAATTTAAGGGTAATCGTACTCCTTCTAGGTCAAACCCCCAGCAATCATAGTCCCAGAAGGTCTTATCTAAAATCACACAAAGAACAGTCATATGCAAAGAACAACATGCGTGGCCATGGTCTCCGCCTGTCTCATTACTACTGTCTCTGTCAGGGTATTCTATTAGCTATACTAACTATATAACACAAGCATCCAAAAGGTACTAAAGAAGCAATCAATCAAAATAGATGGAAGGAACAGAAAGAAAGAACATAACTCGCAAATCCATCACCTGTAATATCGGTCTCCTCGACCGTCATCACAAATGCTCCGCCCTGCCAAGGTAGCTCCCTCTGCGGGCGATGAGCAATCTGCGGTGCTATAGGTGGCCTAGTTTATCTCACACTAAGCATTCACTAATCATTAACCTAGTCAAAATATTTTTAATACTGAGGGTTATCAAGTACTAGTAATATGTTATAGTTCTAGGTTATGGATATAATTAACTCACTGGCACTTGCCACCTAGGGTACTATACAAAATATCGCTAAGATACTACCTCCTTTATCTTTTTCAGTTCTTATAATTACCAAAATTTCTCAACCATTCTCTTGCAAGGAATACTTATATACTTTTTCAATCATATATTTTATTAGCACACCCTTGTCTAACTTAAATATCACCAATAGGATGTCTACTCATATCTTGTTACTGTCTACACAAGGCACCAGCTCTTATATGATATTTTAGATGACATCCACGTACCAAGTTACTCACGTCTCTCCTCTATATTATTATACTAGTTACAAAAATGCTTGTGCCTAAACTTTCATAATACTTGAGGTACTCCGACTCTTATTACTAGGTTACTCTTTCTATCTGATACTTGGTGCAACTCATACTCTAACAGTGTTAATCACCCTAAGGTTCTCATCTATATATTAGTTTCACAATACATACACAATTATCTTCTAGCTATTACGATACCATGATATCTCACTGGTATCCTTATCCCCTTGTACTATTCCCTGATATATACGACTTCTATACTCAAAATTAACAAGGTACTATCCCTACTAAACTTACTTCTATATATATATTATCTCTCTCCTCTACTACTTGGATCACTTGTACTATTACTTCTAAATATTTTTCTATCCATATTAATTGATACACCAATCTAATATTATTACACAAGGTACTTACTGTTACTAGCACATTACTCAACTAATCCCTGATATAGAAACACTAGCACTCTTGATATAGTAACACTAGCTTCCTAACTATACAACATATATATTTAATGTTCTAGGACACTAGCTTCTTAATACTTACAATAGTTCATCACAACACTACTACTATTCTGGACACTAGCTTTATCATTAGATCACCTCATCACACTCACTAGAGCTCATGATCACTTGCATCCAATGCACTAGATATTAACTTTTATAATACACATGTTTTACTTCACTCTCAAAGGCAGGCACATGGTTCCATATCTCTATTGATGTATATATATCTTCCCTTAAACCTTTTACAGACTGATACACTAATCAGTGATACACTACATATCTTCCATGACCAATCTTTATATTTCTTAACTCATGACACACTATTGGAATTTTTAATACTCAGGCTTCCACTTTCTGATACTCATAAACTTCCATAGTAACACTTATCACCCACTGTGCATTTTGCACACAATTTTTAGATACTTCTTCCATCTATTGCTTTCAACACATCACTAGCTTCAATATCAGGTGATATATCCATCACTAGTCATATATTGGTACACTTATATTTACTAACATTAATGCTTTACTTCTAAGCTAATGAATGATGGGACAAAATCCTACAATAATAGGAGTGGATAAGTATTGAGATGATACTTTAAGAACCAATTTAAGATACAACTTGATAATCATACACGTCTGTCCAAAATTATGATACTCAGAATCCTCACCACGCTAGTAAGCATAGCTGCGATAAACGATAGATTCCATAACTAAGGTATACAAACCCTATAATCATGTCATCTAGAATCCTCACCACGCTAACCAGTATAGCGGCGAGAAACTCTAAATTTTATAACTAAGATATATGTATCCGAAGTGAGGTTCCTACATTTCCTCTACGCCAACTAATATGGCTGGAATAAACTCTAGGCTCCATAACCAAAGCAGACGTTTCACCTTTCTTAGTGTCCTCATCAACATATATCATCAGAAAAATTTAGTTCGTAAAATTTATTTCGATATAAAATCAAACTCAACAATGAACACCAAGATTTAAATTCAACAACCGATCACCAAGAATCAAATTCAATAATAACAAGTGAGAGCATATAAAAACAAGGGAAACGATTTGAATTAGAATTTATAATAAGATTCTCAAGGGTCGTCCCAGGAATCTCTCAAGAAATCTTAAATTTGTGATTGAGTATCCTCTTATCATAATATCTTATATCCTATGGTAGGCTCAAAGTGGTACAACTAAGTCGTCGCACTACTATGATATCGCACAACTTGCGAAGCCTGACCTGCATGGGCCACCACAAAAATGTTTCACGACCCGCACCCGGTGAAGGGGCACGAATACGTGGGTACGTCCAGCCTACGCCATAGCATCGATGGTAGAACGCTATCTAGGTCAACTATACTAACTAATCATCTCACAATAATATATAATCTGCCAATAATATCTCAACTCCAAGAAGGAGGGCAACACAATACTTAATCACAAATCTATAGCACGATAAGATATCAAAGAATCCTAACATAACTATAAAGTCTAAATATAACAACAACAAATAGAAATAATATCCAAGTCTCAAATATATGCCAAAAATAAATTCGTACCAAAATGCTAAAGAGAATTAACTATGCTAACTAGTGATTCCGGCTAGATCTTTCAGCAGTCACTCTAGAACTAGTGGGTCCATATTTGCACCATCTATAGGTCGGGGTCCGTAGTATGTCGGACACCAATCTTCCGGATCGTCTGAAAATTGTTATCCAGTCAGGAATGTAGCGAAGTATAACCCAATAGCAGTTCCAATTAATTGACAAAAACTATAAAAGAGTAAAATAGAGGATGTTATATACGATGAGAATATAACTGATGATCTAAAAAAATGAAGAAACAGACAAACTAGCAACAGAAATATAAATCAATGCGTACAAGAATGAAGGAGATAAACTATAATGTCAGAAATAGAATAGGGTAATCTATGAACTGAAAATAGAGTCTATAATATACCATGTGTTTGAGATATTAACTAAATATGTGATTAGCTTGGGATATTCAATGATTACACTAAGAAACTAACTCAACCATACGTGAAGTGTATGATTAGTTAGTAGCCAATGATTATACTACTAGCCGATAATTCTTGATCACATATTTAATTGGTATTTCTACCTCCCCGACTGATATGATTGATCGAATCATGATATGTTACTAGCCAATGTATCTAATGTTTAATCTTTAATATTCAATGTTATCCAATACCAACAAGGAGCAATATTCGATACCATCTCAATAATCAAGGTAACATCTCATGACTGACGATCCAATAACAATACCAATCCGTGTACCATCGTGTCAAGAATCATAAGTAATATTTCTAAATACTTGAATTATAGTAGTAATCAAATACTGGAAACTATCAGAGAATGTACTCGCCTGTGGTCCAGAGCAAATGATACAAATCGGTGTCCGAACTGATGTCACACAGACCTATATATGGAATATTTCATTAATACAATGTTTTGTAATACAAATAAGTTAAACTAGTCAAATTCTAGGTCATAAAGCCATTTCTAAGTCAAAATAGTCAAAGTAGGTCAACTATAGGTCAAACTAGTCAAACTTTGTCAAACTAGCTATTTCTAGGTTATATGAGTCCATCTCTAGGATATTGGGTCCATACACTATGTAACTAAGCTATACTAGCTATGTTAGGATACTAGGATACCAACACAGTACCGTATCACAAGATACGTAAATTATTAGCTATGAAAATACAATAATATATATATATATATATATATATATATATATATATATATATATATATATATATATATATATATACAAGATAAAAATATGTAGTACTCCTAGCTACTAATGCTACGTGGATACCTCAGCTTTGAGCCAAAAGCTTTATCACATCAACTACACACCCATCTTGATATACAAACTCAATACCTTGAGTATAAACCAATACTTTGACATTACCTTGGTATCACAAGGTAATCCAATATCTAACATTAACTAACTAACCATACCTACCTCAAAATACACTAACATGCACTTAACTTATAAATTATAACAATACTAGCAACTAACTATACTAAGATACTATGTTTACCCTTTACCTTGAGATACCACATTTACCTTGACTAAAATCTCAAGGTAATACCCAATACATTGGTCATATATCTAGTCATTAGATATAACTATATATAAACTAACATGCACTTATACTTATAACAATACTATAATAAATTAACATGCTAACATACCCCTTCGGATATTTAATACCCATACCCAAGATACCTCAACTATCATTACCTCGAGGTAACTCAAGGTAAAATGGAAATAATACTAACCAATGCTAACTAGTGCTTATATATATATCTCTCATATATATATACTTAAGTCACTAACAATATATACATAACTTACTAACTATCAATATAACTAACTTAGCTTATTAACTAGCTTATCTTAGCTTATCTACAACTTAACTATAAGCACTTGCTACATACTAAAGCTACTGCTACTGTTGATTCTGCTTATCGCTGCTGCTATTACAGCTTATCGCCGCTGCTGCTGCAGCTTGCTGCTTATGCTGCTGCTTACTGCTTACTGCTGCTGCTGCTGCTTCCTGCTACTTCTGCTGCTTATTTCCTGCTGCTTTTGTTGCTTATTTCCTACTTATTCACAACTTATGCACACCTATACACACATACACTCACTCAAATATCTATATATATATATGCTACTACATACCCACACTAATGATGCACATGAACTCTCCTACTCTCTAATGACCACCAACATATCACATTTATAATTAGAAACATACATATAACAACACACACACACACACACACACACACACACACACATATATATATATATATATATATATATATATATATATATATATATATATATAATCTTCATCTTCATCTCCTTCTTATTCTTTTTTGAAGAAAGGAATTAGGGTTTTGGTTTTGGGTTAAAGAAATAAAGATGATGATGATGGAGTAAGATGGTGGTGATGATGGCAGCTGATGGTGGTGGTGGGCTGTTCGGACCGGAGGGGGAGGCCGACTATGAGGGGCGGACGTCGACCAGCGGCGGCAGCAGCCGGCTGCAGTACGGGCGCGGGTCCGGGGCCACGCTAGAGAGATTGAGAGACCGAAAGGGAGGGAGATGAGATAGAGGGAGAGAGGGAGAGGGAAGCCGAAAGAGGGAAATAGTGCTCGGAAGAAATGAGGCAGAGAGGCAACAGGTGTTAGAGGGGTGTTGTCTCTCTTTTCTTCCCTCTTTATTATGTATCTTTTTCTTTTTCTTTTTGGATTTATCCATAACATCATAATTAAGAGACAAGAGAGATGTCTAATTTACCCTTAATAGTCATGCATGGTGACACATGTATCATGAGGTGTCCAAGTAAAAATATAAAATTGTATAATTTATCTAAGGACTAGTTTTAAAACTAATTTTACAAAAATCTTTATAAACCCCTTTTCATTCATAAAGTTCAAAATAATTAATTTTCTCTTATAGAATTTTACCAAAATAAAATACTTATAATAATAAATGGAAATTAAAATATAACAATTATTTCTTTATTTCTTTCTTTTGAACATATTATTATAAGACAAGAGTATTACATAAAGTCTCGTGGAAGATCTATCTTTCCTAGCAATTCACTAATTAAAGAGTGACTTCTATCCTTCGATGAATCCTTTAGTCTTCACGCTTAACAAAATGGATCAATAATACCTGGCAAGAACCCATAAAGATAATACAAGATAAATAATCACATTCTATTTATGCGTGCTATTATAGAATGATGAGTTATGGCAAGTCCCTGAACTGTACGGTAAGTATGGCAAGCTACGGCTCGAGGAAAATGATAAAACCGTGGCATACTCTATCAAGTTTTTGTTCATGCATGATATCTTCTTTTATAGCTAAAGTCGCATATGCATGCATGGTCACCAACGAATTGTGCACAAGGTTAGGTTCCTTGAAACAATACTCCGGGGCCATGGAATAGTTTTAACCTAGGTGGAACTGATGGTGCTGACTGACTAGCATTGGAATAGACAGACTTTCAGTGGGGATAGCTACCTGCACAGTAAAGGACAGCGAAATTCCATTTAGTCGAGTTGGCTTATGGCCAATGACCTTCATATAGACATGTGTCATAGCTAACAATGTCTTATGCAAACATAGTAAGTTAATACTCAATTACCGGGATATCTGAACGACCGTGGGTAAGAAACACCAAATGTTGATAACGATTATGTTTTCTTTATGTTCCTATCATATGAATTATCAATTAAACTTAAGGCAACATAGCAAGATCATATTATAAATAATGTTGCTTTCACATGTTTACATAGTAATGATTTTTAGGTGAGATTTGTTACAACCACTCACTAGTACGTGTTATGTACTGACATATGTTTGTGGGCATCCTCAAGTTCTGAGGACTTAGATACCGCTCGACGACGTTGAAGGTTTGGGTCCGACTCTGTAGAAGCCTTGTACTTGAAGCTTCCAAGTGGAGAAGAAGACTTTCATTGAAGATGTTATGAGCTTTCTTTACTTAATAAGGGATATTATGTATGGAGCAACTTTGTATCTCATTTTATTATTTTTGCAAGTTGTAAGCCAAATTGTCATGCCCCACTCCCAGAATTCTGGGTAAATATGGGGACGAACATGTCCAGCTACTCCGTACAAGGTATATAACGACGTACGGCGATTACAGTTGTCATTCATATTGGGTATCCTAGCATGTAATCCAATCTATGGCCTATACCTGATCTCATATCCATATACAACCATAATAAAATAAGTAGCAAGAATGATATCAAATAGAAATCATGTAAGACCAAATGGTCAAAGATACTAATGATAATCAGGAAGCCTACAGTAAGAAAAGATGTATACGAGAGTACCTTCCCACACAGTTTATGATCTTGAACTGAAGCACACGCTCCAAGCCAGGTTTGAAAGATCAAAAGGGTCAGTAAAAGGCAATCTGGGAACAATCCAGGGTTGGTCAGATAAACTGCAGCAAGTACCAGAAAGGACGGCTGAAGGACGGACGAAAAAAATTCAACAAGAAACATATAACATAAAACATATAAAAATAGCAGTAAACAGGGAAAAGTAATCGTGTAGTACCAATACACGATTACAGAATATAAAGCATCAATCAACAACTAATGCATATAAGGGACCAATAGTCAATCACAATTATTTTAACATCCAATAGTACATGTATCGCCAACTGGAGTCCGTAATCTGTCATCATAATAGTAATCCACCCCTACACCAAACAAGGATAAGGGAATAAATTACTTCACCGGGACAACATTACGTACTAGCCGACAAGCAAGCAACATACCATACAATTATATGAATAATCGACCACTTAAAAGCCTATGGCCTTCTAGGTGAAGTCTGGGTTACCCCTGTAATGTAATAGATATGAATCCTCATATCGTGCTATGTCCGAACAGGGCTAGCCGAGCTAATAATAATAATATATCGCACATAAACTATGTACCGATCCCTCGTAAGGCTACTGTGATAAACGGATCAATATATAACACATAGTACATATAGTAATCAGATACTGCACTCCATTAGTGTGGATGATATACAGTATCTGTGGTGACCAGTCTTACACTATAATGAGCAGACCACATGCACAATCTCAAGGTGTCATGACCCGCACCTGATATAGGGGCACGAGTGCGTGGGTACGTCCAGCCTACGCCGCAGCATCGGCGGTAGAACGCTGTCTAGGTCACAATACTAGCTAATCAATCTCACATGAATATCCAACTCCATAAGGAGGCACATATATCACAATATAATATGGAATACTTAATAACATAACTAAAGCACGATAAGATATCGGAGAAAAATAAATGAAATACAAGACAAATCTAAACAACAAAAATAGAACCTGCAACAATAATATCCAAATCTCCAAGTATGATGGAAACAAGTCCTCTAAGTTGTAGTCTGAAAAAATATTTCCAGTCAGGATGGAGCGACGTACAAGCACTAATAGCAGTTCCATGTATATTGACAAAAACTATAATACAGTGTAAAGAAATACAAGATGGATATAAATATTGTAATAAGCAATACTGGTGAGTATGAAATACTGGAAATAGAAATACTGGAGCATATGTCATCATTAATGGTACAACTAGCAATGAACAGGAATACAAGTGCATACTAGAACAATGAACTGGAATATAAATAAATGCTAGAGCAATAACTAGGACATAGAGAAATGCTAGATCAATAAACTAGAGATACATGTATAGACTAACTAAGTGTGTGAAACATCAGCATATCATGTGATCGGCTTGGGACTAATCAGGCTTGTTATGTATGACTAGCTATGATTCATGTAAGGTCAGGCTAACTATCCGGATAGCTATGATGGAAGCAATAGTCAGGCTAATCATACATAACAGGCTATGAGGCATGTAATGGTCAGGCTGCACCGATGTGAGGTATGGGTGAGCTATGATTCATGTAGAGTTGGGTATGATCACATAATCTACTAATATTTCCCCGTTTCCCCTGCTAGCACGATGGATTCCAATCACGACTCCTTGTGACGGGTCTCGATGATGCCAACTCGTGTATCCATAGTGTCAAAATCATGTACGCTATACAACTAAAATTATAGAGATAATCAACATAATGAAAACTGTTAGAGAATGTACTCGCCAGTGGTCCTGCTGCTGGCAATACCAATATCCTGTTTCCAAAGTCTTGTCTGAATAATCCAAAAGTCCTATAGACATCATATAATAGTAATTCAGAATCAGTCGATACACTAACATACACACAATCATAAATATACTGAGCTCAGGGACTACGCTAGGTATGACACTGGTCAACTAGCAGGGTCGAGTGTGCATCTAACTGCACAGGTGTCACGTCTGCAAATGCTGTGCATAATTAGACAGTCAAACACTAATATATGTCTTGCCAGTACGTCAGTGTACAAAGGCAGACACTCACAATCACTCAGGGTCACATGGTCAATGTAAATACGGGATATCCCTGAATTACACTTATGGTCATATAGTATAAATACATATTACAAGCATATAATTACTTATATAAATACATCCATATATTTATATATATATATATATATATATATATAGATATTAATTTGATTATAAAACACATACGCGTACGTATACGCATACGAGTCACTGGGTTCACCGTCACGAGTCTAAAACCAACCAACTAACATGTCATGAAGCAATACTAATCCCTAATACTATTCACACATGCACACATATAAAATCACGAAGGAAGAGGGGACAGGTACGAAACTTGGCGGGCACGCACGAGGTTGACGATGACTACGACGACGACGATGACGACGATGATGATGATGATGATGATGGTTACGATAAAGGTGATGATGATGATGATGATTGGTGATGATGATGAACAGGTCAACGTTGCCGGTCAGGCGAGGCTGCTATGGGTGCTGCAAAGTCGAGAATGGGGCTGCTGGGAACGATGAGGTGTTAATGGTAATGGTGTTAGCCGGGGTGGCTCAGGAGCGGGTGGTTGTGAAGTCGTGGGGGCGAGTCTCAGGCGGAGGTCAGCGGGTTATCGATGTGGGGGTTCAAGCGAGGTCGGATAGACAGGGATGAAGTTTAGGAGGCTGCTATGAGTCTCAGGTGAGGTGGAGTCATGGAGAAGGTCGAGGATCCGGCAAGATGCTGATGCGGGTCTGAGGAGAGCTCCTGCGAGGCTTCCTGTGAGATTGGTGAGGCAGTTCAGACGACCTCGAATGTGCTGTCGGGCTCCGGTCGAGCGGTGGAGGTTCAGTGAGGGATGTCGTTTAGGCTAGTGGCTTGGGTCGAGGAAGATGAGTCGGCTGTGGGGTATCCGACGGGGCTCAGGGACGGCTACGGGTGTCACGGCGGAAGTGTCGGTGGCTTGCTGCCGTTTTCTCAGGCGGGATCGACGGGCTGTGCGGGGTCGGCTCGATGGAAGAGGCCGGAGTCGGGGTTACAGTGGGGGAGGTTTATAGTTAGGGTTAGGTTGAGTTTTGAAGGGATGGTGGTGATGTTGAAAATAATAATGGAGGAGTTATTTTGCATGAGAGGGGAGAGGTTGATGGTGACATTCCAGGGATTAGGGCCGGCCAAGTACATCTTGGAATGTGGTTTGCATTGGGAGAGGGGTTAGGATATATATATATATATATATATAATGGTGTGTGTGGTGAGGATGGCTCCATTTGAATGAGTGACATAGATTCAACATGGAGGAAAATACACAAACAAAAGAGGAGAGAGAGAGAGAGAGAGAGAGAGAGAGAGAGAGAGAGAGACAGTTGAACGGTCAAAGAGAGGAGGGGGTGATCTTTCATGTGCTTGACCAATAGGATGGTTACACATTATTGCACTTTTGCAATAAAGTCCCCAATAATTAAAAAATTGCACAAAAAATGGGTTTTTGGATTAAATGAGGGAAAATATCTTGTTTGGTGTGATGTAGTAATTAAAAAGAATGTGTGGTGTTTAGTATGAAGCTTGAGGGTGTGAATGGGGGTTTGGTTTGGTATGGGTCTAGTTTTGGGTCAAGTTGGGTCTTTACACTAATTTAATTAAAATTAATGTAATAGGTGTTCTAAAATTAATTAGAAATACATGGGATTAAAATTAGGTGGGACACAAGTGTCATGGACGTAGATGACTTAGAATAGAATATTGTCATAATTTGGGTTACACAAAATGGATCAAGATTGTGTCTCCAATTTCGATTGGAACGCACAAGGATACAAAGTCAAATTTATTTAAAATTAAAAATAAACGTCCGCGACGAATATTGTGCGACTAAAAAGAAGCACAAGAGAGCAAATTTATGAGTTACACAAAGGTCAGAATGGAAGACGGGCACGTCTAGGACAAGAGTGTAAAATTTGTTGGAAGGCAAAAGCTAGTGTAGCGCTCCAATTATCGAAGCAACGGTAAGGTACAACAATTAAATAAAATCACAATAATAAATTACAACCTCAATAATTAAATCCCAAAAATGCTAATTAAAATCCACAATCCTATAATTCGGTCAGGGGTTCATCTAGTGGGCTTCTAGGTCTAGTCTACTAACTCATACATTAAAGAACACTATATATATAATATATATTTACTAGTATATATGCACGTGCTTTGCACGTATCTTGGAGTGGATGATGTTGATGAGTTGATTTAACTTTGTTGTTTTTAATTATATAGGTTAAGAATTCAACCCTTCAAATTCTGTGGGAACATCTTAGAAGATTTAGCAAGTAGTATAAACCCTTCGATTTCCATAATATATTAATGAATCTCTTAAATGGTTATCAGTGGAATTTATTGTAGGTATTCTTTTAATTAGTAAATATATTGAAGGGCATTTTTGGGAAGAAAATTTCCACGGTGAAGCCTAGTTTTCGCATTATATAGTAGAATAGATACACATATCATGCAATTATTTAAAAATAAACATACACAATACTTATAATATATAAAATGACAAAATTACCCATATTTTAGGATATGGTAGTGACAAGTCTATCCTCCTTAGAAAAATTTCGTCCTCGAAATTTAAGATCCTCAATAGTTGTATTTAATTTTATATTTTTTTTACCATCAAAATTTAAATTCATCAAGCCATATAATCATGAAGTAAATCCATATTGCTATTTTAAAAAATTTCAAAATTCTATAATTATTATATTCCTGAAAATCTTCGAATTTAAAAATTAAATTTTATTCTTATCACAATCTCCTCCAAAATTTTAGGTTAATAACTAAATACAAGAATTTAATATACAATCCTCAAATTTTAAATCCAATCAAAGCATATATATATAATTTAAATCTTATCCAAAGATTTGAATTCAAACTCTAATCCATTAATTATCTTACTCCTTTAATTTAAATCCAAACGATGCATATTTATAAAATTTAAATCCTCATCCCGAAAATTTGAATTTAAACACTAATCCATTAGTGATCTTATTTCTCTATTTCTTTTTCCATAAAATACTCAAATGATACGATACTTATGAAATCTTCAAATGCAACATTCATAATATAAATTTTAAATTTATATCTTGCAGTCAAATAAATATAATGATAATCTTCTTAATTTTTTTAAAATTTAATGACAAATTCAATCATATCATAATCTTCATAAAAATCAAAGATTTAACAAAATCGTCAATTCTGCCATATTAAATTCTCAACTCTTTATTTAAATTACTATTTATCATCGAAATTTAAGGCACCTCTCTCTCTTTTTCAAGTCATATTCTCTTCATAAATCTTTACTACGGTCAAACCCCCAACAATCAAGGTCTAAGAAAATCCTACCTACAGTCATACAACATGCAATCTAGAGAAAACATACATGGTTATGGTCACTTTTGTCATGGTATAGCAGTCTCTGTTAGGGTATACTACTAACTATATTCTAACAAGAAAATCACTGATGTAAGCTACGGTACTAAGGAATCAATCAACCAATCAATCAAATAGTCGAAAAAGAAACAGAAGGAAAGAAAAGAACAGAACCTACTAACACAACCATAGGTTAAATGATGCATCCAAAGTTGATGCCCCTATCCCTTTGGTACCACTGTTTCTACTACAAGCACACCCACTGCTAACTCTCTTACCTACTACAATTGTTTATACTAGTTGTTCTTATCACTCAAGTACACACCAAGTGCAACACACCATACTAAGTACTACTCCTTCTAATACAACTCTAGATGGACACCCAAGTCTGTTTGCAGTGCCATCTCAAATATTCTCAAGCTAATAGATCCTTACACATGCACATCAACCACTCATATACTAATATACATTTCTTACCCACCATAAAATTTTATCCTCAACATAAAATCCTCAAAATTTAACTTCTCGAACAATTTAAAATAAAATGTATATTCTTTCCTCAAAAGTAAAATATTCAAATATTGAAATAAAATTTTAATCACTTCCAAACATCTTTATAGCTTTGACTATGTTTATGGGTGAATTTGAATCCTCAAAAATTTTAATAACATAAAATCTCAACTCCTCAAAAATTCTTAAAAATTAAAATTTATTTCTAATCTTCAAATTATAAATTTAAATCCATATGTATCTAAGTATACATATAAATACTCGCAGTCTCTAAGACTCAAGGTACACACAAATACACCAATTGTCTACACTCCTCAACTGTGTACTGAATATTGCACTGCTTGGATTACTTGCACTATTACTTCTAATGATTTTCTATCCACAGTAACTGATACACCAATCTACTATTATCACATGAGGTACATACTGTTACTAGCACATTGCTCAACTAATCCTTTATATAGAATATTTTAACACTCTTGGTATAGTAACACTAGCTTCATTATTATATCACCTCATCACACTCACTAGAACTCATGATCACTTATACTTTCTATAATACCCCTGCTTCACTTCTCTCTCAAGGGCAGGCATATGGTTCAATATCTCAATTGATGTATAAGTATTTTTCTTTAACCTTTTACAGACTGATATACTAATCAGTGATACACTTCATACCCTTTCATGATCAATCTTGATATTTCTCAACCCATGGCACACTCATTAATGCCCTGTATGCATATACATCTCTTTACTCTTGACACACCCAAGTATCAACCATCAAATTGAATATCATGCTCCATTAATTTTTAACATAATTTCCTCGATACTTAATTGTTTACATGGATCACCTTACTACATAAATTCATGACTATCCAGGACTGGCATGCTGACTCTGATACTTACTCTTGGAACCATTATTGATACTCTTTACTCCCCCTTCCTATAATACCAATACTAATTATAATGACACCTTATCATAGAACCATTGCTACAACGTACTACGCTACGGGTTATCTCTAGATCGATGCCTACTGCTCACATATCCAACCAAGAAACACTTACAAACTCACAAGCCACACTCTCAACAGTCAACACTAATACATGATACAGATCTAATTGCAAGTCACCAATTATCATACTAACAAGGAACCCTAATGGAAAGAAGCTCTAGAAGGAACTGGACTAAGGACTGAAGGTAACTCTACTTCTAAGCAAAAAAATCGAACAGAGTCTTAGAATGACAGAAGTGGATAAGTATTGAGATAATACTTTAAGAACCAATTTAAGATACAACCTGATAATCTTACACGTCTGTCCGAAATCATGACACTCAGAATCCTCGCCACGCCAGTAAGCATAGCTGTGATAAACGATAGGTTCCATAACTAAGGTATGCAACTCTATAATTATGTCATCTAGAATCCTCACCACGCCAACCGGTATGGCTGCGAGAAACTCTAAATTCATAACTAAGATATGTACATCCGAGGTCAGGTTCTTACGTTTCTGTCACGATAGCTAATGTGGCTGCGATAAACTCTAGGCTCCATAACCAAAATAAACGTTTCACCTTTCTCACTGTCATCATCAACATATGTCATCAGATGATACCATAAATTTTGGTCCGTAAAGTTTATCACGATATGAAATCAAAACTCAACAACAATACCAACAATTAAATTTAACAACTGATCAACAAGAATCAAGTTCAAAAAGTGAGAACGGACAGAAATAAGGAAAAGATTTAAATTGGAAATTATAATAAGATTCTCAAGGGTCGTCCCAGAAATCTCTTAAAAATTTGTGACTGAGTATCCTCTCTCATCCTAGTATCCTATGTCCTATGTCCTATCGCAGGCACGTAGTAGTACAACTAAGAGGTCGCACTACTACGACATCGCACTACTTGCGAAGCCTTACCTGCATGGGCCACCACTAAAAATATATCATGACCCACACCCGATATAGGGGCACGAGTGCGTGGGTACGTCCAGCCTACGCCGCAGCATCGGCGGTAGAACGCTGTCTAGGTCACAATACTAGCTAATCAATCTCACATGAATATCCAACTCCATAAGGAGACACAGATATCACAATAAAATATGGAATACTCAATCATATAACTAAAGTACGATAAAATATCGGAGAAAAATAAATGAAATATAAGACAAGTCTAAACAACAAAAATAGTCTAACCTGCAACAATAACTGTCACGACCCGCACCCGAAAATCGGGCATGAGTCGTGGGTACGTCTAGCCTACGCCGCAGCATCGGCGGTAGAACGCTGTCTAGGTCAACTAACTAAATAATAAATCTCACACAAAAATTGGCCATGACCTCTCCAAAAGGAGGGCAACCACACAAACAAGTATATATAAATCTGCCAAGATCTCAACTCCAAACGGAGGAGCAATATCATAATGATAATCAAGTACTCAATCACGAATCTAAGCACGATAAGATAACAAGAAGACTAACAGCTATAAAGTATAACCATCACCAACTACTACAACAACCACAACATCAATAATAATAATACAACATCCAAAATAATATACAAACAAGGTCTCAATCCAAAACCGGAGACAAATCCGGTGCTAAAAGCTAATAAAAACAACAACAAAGTCTCAGTGATCCCGGCTACCAACCCGGAAATCACCCCTAAGCTAGAGGGTCCCTGTCTCCACCATCGACAGGCTCAGGTCCATAAAACGTCGGACACCACTCCTCCGGATACTCTGAAAAATATGTCCAGTTAGGACTGGAGCAAGTACATCTCTAACAGCAGTTCCATTTAAATGATAAAAACTATAAAACAGTTATAGCAAGTAGCAAGAAAAATGAAGCAAGTATGAAACAAGGAAATATGTAAATCACTGGTGCATAAAGGTAAAGATGCATGGATATCAGAGCAAGATAGTAATAACTACAAGATACAGGAAATCTAAGCTAAGATCAAGTCCGTGCACATGAACGTGTAGTGAGTCCAGCATGAAAAATATGTAGTGAGTCAAGTCCAGAAACATGTAAGTGAGACCAACAAGAATGCAAGTGAGTCCAGACTATAAAGAATGAACTCGGTGTCTTTGAAATACTTGTTTCGACATGTAAACGGCTAGGGGTAAGTACGGCTCACCGCGCACTGGGTGCGCGGCTGCTATCATTCCAGATTAGACCAGAGGGAGTGATTTCTGATGATGCCAGATAGGAATGTTTACATGTCTACTCGAGTATTTCCCCGTCCCGACTAATACAAGTGGATCCAAGACCCGACACGCAAATCAAGATGAGTCCAGCCTGAACATGAGTGATGCCTGTAGATGATGCCAGTAGGTGATGCCAGTAGTGATTCCAGAATAGAGGCCAGAAACATAAAATGTACGTGTCGCAAGTAAATAAATCCAGAAATATCAATCAGTGTTCCGTGTTGTGCCAGAATAATCAGATGATACTATACTAGAAGCTGAATCATAATAATCATCAGATAATAAAAACTATCAGAGAATGTACTCGCCTGACGTCCTGAGCAACTGGCAATCCGAACCGGTGTCGCAAGGACCTATGCGAAAAGCAAGGTTAAACAGGGTTCTAATGAGTTAAACAGATATAAAATAACTAAAAATAGGCTTCTAGGGTCGTTCTAGGTCAAACGGGTCAAACCGGTGAAATCTGGGTCAAAAAGTCAACTCTGGGTCCAAAAAGTCAACTCTAGGTCAAAACTAGGTCAAAAGTTGACTTTGGCGGTCAACCGAGTCAACTACGGTCAAGTCTGGGTCAAACTAGGGTGCTCCTGAAATTCTAGGTCAAACCGAGGTCATTAAGCTAGAAAACTCACAAACTCGCCTCCTTGAGATACTTACCCTCGGTATCCGATACCTCAACCTAGGCTACGCACCCCGTCTATACCCTCTAAAACCTATGCTAGCACGCGTAAATATATACACATAAGCATATAAAAATCACTCCAATACTATTCCTAGGCTATTGCTCAAAAATCCCGCTCGAAACTCAATACCTTGGTTATCTTAAGGTATTGAGATACCTCGGTATCTCAAGGTATTGAGATACCGCTCTAAACTCAGCCCGACTACCCCTCTAGCTAACTTACTATGCATAAACCTATATATCTAGCTATAATCTAGGCTAAAATATAGATATCTAATACATATAGGCATATACCTATATATCTATACCCAATACCTTACCTTACCCTCAAATATATATATCTATACCTAGATATCTAACTATCTATCTAGCTATGTATATATCTATATATATAGATCTATATATCTAGCTATCCCTCTACCTATCCATCTACCTATCTAGTATCAACCTATCTAGTTATCTATCTAACTATCTAACTAGCTATTTATTTATGTATCTAACTATTAAACTATTTACCTATCCATCTAATATCTATATAGCATCTATCTATTTATCTCTAACTACCTAGGTATCTAGTTACCTATGTATCTATCTAACCATCTATGTATTAATCTATCTATTTTTATATCTATCTATCAACCTAGCTATTCATATATCTACCTATCCATATATCTATCTATCTATCTATTTATCTATGCATCTATCTATGTGTCTATCTATCTAACAATCTATATACCCATCTAACTATAGATCTAGTTATCTATCCATTCACCTTATCTATCCATCAAACTATTTACCTATCTATTTAACCATCTATCTATCTAATAATCTAACTACCTATATATATCTATGTATATATCTCTCCCTCTCCCTCGCATTTGCTGCTGCCCTTGCCTTAACTTGCTGCTGCTGCTACCTTAAACTGCTGTTGCTGCTGCATTTTGCACTTGCTGCTACTGCTGCAGCTTCACCTTGCTGCTGCAGCTTTACCTTGCTGCTGCTGCTGCTGCTGCTGCTCCAGTTGGTTCCCCCCCCCTCTAGCTACAAACACACACTCACACACTCCTATATATATATACATATCATCCTATATATATATATATATATATATATATATATATATACACATATAACTATATATATAAACAACTAAATACCTATATATATACACTCTCATCTACACACTAACACACACACTAGCACACTCACACACTAATACACACACACTCTCACAACACTATCAACACACACACATAAACACTCATACATATATATATAAATATATATACATATATATATATATATATATAAACTTATTTTTACATACCTATAAACACTCACTCACACTCACACAAGCACTCACTCACACACTCACCTACACACATACACTAGCACTCACTAACACACTCACCTACACACATACACTAGCACTCACTAACACACTCACAAACACATAACCACACATATATATCTATATATACATAAACACACATACAATTATATATAAATATATATATATACACAAACACAACACTACCACAACAATGCACACAACGCTCACAACGCCCCACCTACGCACGCCCAACGACCCCGACACTCACCAACGCCTATAAATATATAAAATTTAACTCGAAAACTCTAGCACACACTCCCCGATACTAACCCAACGCGCGCACAAGCCCGAAACGAGAAAACCAAGTCGAAATGGCCGTTCGGTCATTTCGACGAACACGTGGTGCGCGGCTCGGAAAACCTCCTGAAACGCACACCAAACGAACTCGGAATCGGCCCAAAATTTACCCACGTGTCCTAAACGATGTCTAGATCCTAGAAAATATGCTCCCGCGTCAATTCTAGGCCCGTGGCGGAAACGCACACGCACTTAGAATCGGCGACGATGAAAAGCCCCAATTTCGCCCGAAACGTCCGTTTCTCCGCGACACGGCTTCCCGTGTCCGAACGGAGACACGCACTCACCCTCAAGACACCCGACAACGTCTACCTAGGTCTATCTAACCTAGGGTATCACCCAAAATTGGGCCAAATTCGGATTTCACCCGAAATTGACACAAAACCTAGTGTTAAAGTCTCTAAACTCACCCAAACTAGTTCCAACTTCCTCCTACGGGTAGGGTTAGGGTCTAGGAGGGTTCTACAACACTAATTACACTACACAAAAATAATTAGGAAGGGGAAAGTTAGGTTTTACCTCTTGGGAGTTGGAATCCCAAGGCCAAAGTCTCACAATCCCTAGAATTCACCTCCCTCAAGCTCCAAGCCACCAATTCTAGCTCCCACACTAGATCTAAGCTCCTCACACCTAGGTTAGAGAAAATGCAAGGTTAGGGTTAGCTTAAAGAAGAAGGAATGGAAGAAAGAAGAAGAAAAATGGAAGAAGAGACTTACTTTGGAGGAAGAAGGAGAAGAAGAAGAAGTGGAAAAGAAGAAATGAAGAAGAAGTGGAAGTGGAAGAAGTGGAATGAAGAGGAGGGGGGCTGCTCCTTGCTGCTGGAATTCGGAAATGGGGGGGGTAGGTAGGCCGGCCATGGAATTAAATGGGTACATAAGTCACCTAATTCCCAAAATGCCCCTACTCACTTAGTTTTGGGTTCCGGGTTCCAAAAGCACTCAAACTAGTTCCAAATCTCTCCAACTAATCTCCTAAAAATAAAATAATAATTCTAAGCCCCAAAATAATTCTCACAAGGGTGTGGGCTGGGTCGGACATGGGTCCACTAGGGTCTGACATGGGTCCAGGCTAGCCAAAATCCTAAAACAATCAAATAAAAAATAATGCAATCACTAATTAATTATAAATATAATTAATTAAAAATAATACACAATTAACTAAATTAAAAATAAAAAAAATACCCGGCTCTGGAAATGGGGTGGTGACAATAACATCCAAATCTCCAAGTATGCTGGAAACAAGTCCTCCAAGTCGTAGTCTGGAAAAATATTTTCTGTCAGGATGGAGTGAAGTACAAGCACTAACAGTAGTTCCATGTATATTAACAAAAACTATAATACAGTGTAAAAAAAAATACAAGATGGATATAAATACTGTAATAAGCAATACTGGTGAGTATGAAATACTGGAAATAAAAATACTGGAGCATATGTCATCATCAAAGGTACAACTAGCAATGAACAAGAATACAAGTGCATGCTAAAACAATGAACTGGAATATAAGTAAATGCTAGAGCAATAACTAGGACATAGAGAAATACTAGATCAATAAACTAGAGATATATGTATAGACTAACTAAGTGTGTAAAATATCAGCATATCATGTGATCGACTTGGGACTGATCAGGCTTACTATGTATGACTAGCTATGATTCATGTAAGGTCAGGCTAACCATCCGGATAGCTATGATGCAAGCAATAGTCAGGCTAATCATACATAACAGGCTATGAGGCATGTAATGGTCAGGCTACATCGACGTGAGGTGTGGGTGAGCTATGATTCATGTAGAGTTGGGTATGATCACATAATCTACTAATATTTCTCCGTTTCCCCAACTAGCACGATGGATTCCAATTACGACTCCTCGTGACAGGTCTCGATGATGCCAACTCGTGTATCCATAGTGTCAGAATCATGTACGCTATACAACTAGAATTATAAAGATAATCAACATAATAAAAATTGTCAGAGAATGTACTCGCCTGTGGTCCTGCTGCTGGCAATACCAATATCCTGTTTCCAAAGTCTTGTCTAAATAATCCAACAGTCCTATAGACATCATATAATAGTAATACAGAATCAGTCGATACACTAACATACACACAATCATAAATATACTAAGCTCAGGGGCTACGCTAGGTATGACCCTGGTCAACTAGCAGGGTCGAGTGTGCGTCTAACTGCACGGGTATCACATCTGCAAATACTGTGCATAATCAGACAGTCAAACACTTGACGATTTTTATTAATATTTAAGATCATGACTACATATGATGGAAATCCTTTTTAATAATTTCCATGAGGTCTCTCGCTGATAATAACCTTGTTCTGCTACTGACACAAGTGAAGCCGGCAGCAGAACTCAATGCATTTTGGATTATCCCTCTACGATGAAAACCTCAGCATAGGAAAAAGAATCCATACTGATGGATATGAAAGAAAAGGATGATCAAGCGCTCTTTGGCCATACAGCAAAACTGGGAAAATTAATCCAAATCCAGTAATCAATACTGCAGGCTTTCGACCAGTGGTAGGACGTATGAAGAAAAGAAACGCAGCTAGCATGCTACCTAAATAGGGCAGACTCTACTCACGATGACGAACGGCCATCCTCGTCTCCTGGATCAGTTCTTGACAAACTGACGCATAAGGCTGGCATTCTTTTCGAATGACGGGTTCTATAAAATCCTTTCATGCTCTATCACAAATAATACGAGGGGAATCTACACAAAGAAAGCATGCATCACTCTCGGCAAAGATTGTGAAAAGGGGCAATAGTCACATATGATATTCCAACTATAGTCAGGTACCGAACAGAATGCCTCCCTGTTCACTTGTGACTAAACTACATGAGAGCTGTTCTGGCACATGTTCTCATCCAAGCGGCAGAACTCTTTGGATAGACTGCACATATGCCAGATGAGTTATCATTGATGCAAAGTCTGCGCATGTTATAAATGAGTTATCATCCATGCGACAAAACTTTGGGGAAAGTCTGTACATGTTCTTGAGGGTTTCCCGCCTATATGACAAGATCGTGCACTTGTGTCCCTGTGTTTGCCAGCGCCATAGGAACAAGGTCAAGACCCCCTATACATCTAGTCGGATCCCCATCATCTGGGGGCTAGAGGTCAATTCTTCCCTTGCAAACCCCTGAGTAAGAATAAGGCTCGTCAATATGTCGTTCAAAGAGAAGGAGCAAAAATAGAAAGGGGTCTCTCTCTCTCCCTCCTCCGTGGACTGCTTATTCATAAAGGCCCAAGGCCGCATAAAGAGATAGAGGCAATGAACCAGACATTTATTAGGATAAACCTTGAAACACGTGCCTTTAAAATGGTTGGGGGGTCATGTCTAGATTCTTGTAATCTACAGTTATCTATTTGGAAACTGCCATATCGGGAGTCGTGTCAAGAGACGGTTCAGAATCTTGAGAAATTCGTACGAAGATCAAATAAAATCTCGATATTTAATATATATTTGACAGCCTGGCAGATTTATCCATGCACCAACAAAACCATGCGTCAAACAAACTGGCTCAGCTGAAAGATCCTTATGCGACAGACAACTTATGCGTTCAAAAGACCTCTTTCCATGCTTCTTATTCGAAGTATTCCAAACTCGTCCAAGTTTAAAAACATTGAAGGGTGTCTTATAGAAGCATGAAAATCTCAAAGCCCTCGTTGCGCCTTAGTCCCCATGCGTCAAAGAAGCAAAGTACAAATATCAAGTGACGCATAACATCTATGACGCATTGTCACTTCAGTCAAGTCAGAGCATTTATGACTCTGACAACAATAATGCTCTGAACGCCACTATTTTGACGCTGACAGTTGGCGTCAGTACCCACATCACCGCCATAATTACTTTTGTCACTAAGCAGTCATACCGCGCTACGTATATGTAAGTCAAAGCTCTCTATGCGTCTCTGGCCCTATGCGTTCCTATGCGTCCAATAAGGTAGTATTCTTCGAGCCAAAATCTTTCTGTTGTATCTCAGAAGATTCTCTACAAATAAGTGCAGGCCACATGTTAAGCTGACTAAGTCACGCACATGAAAGACGAGAATAACCCAGATCTTCAGTAATAGCAGATCCCAACAAGATGCCACGTATGCGCCTACAGGCAATTCGTATACGTATGCGCCTACACAAAACCCTCTCAAGGCTATAAATAGTGGACATTTTTCACATACAAAAGGAGACCACCATCACGACCAAAGAGAGAGAGAGAGAGAGAGAAATAGAGAGAAGAAGACAAAATTGCCGTCGAAGTCTCGTCGACCTCCTTGCTCCCGGATCGGCAACGGAGTAAGGAGCCGCTGCAGTGCTCGATCTTCACCGTCACGCTTGCCCATATTTTGTTGTTGTACTTAGACTCAACGTATTAGAGACTCTTTTGTACTATTTGTCAATTCCCAATCAATACAAAAGTTCGTCCAACTTTTTTGAGTATTCTTTGTGTGATATCGACAAAATGGTGTCTCTACTGGGGAAGAGCTTCTCCTCTAACGAGAAGCTGGTGATGCAATTTGATGTAAGCAAGTTGGGTTTGACTTAGAGGATATTGGTCGTTTGCTTAGACCAACAAGCATTCGAAGACATGATGGACATGTCGAGCTCTTTAATGAGGCTCGTACGACCTCGAAAGACTCATAAGATTCGGGCCACCAAGGCTGCTGTGTTGCTCCCAAGATCGGTGGCCGATGCATTGCCATCCCCCACCGCAGATGCACATACGGTTAACCTGTATCCCGCTAACAAGTCGAGTTCTTCAATGAGGCCCGCACAGCCTCACAAAGCTCGTAAGATTTGGGTTACCAAAGCTGCTATGCCAAACCAAAACTCTATTCCAAAACTACTACCAACCTTCGTCGCAGATGCACATGAAGTATGAACGCATCCTGTCTCTATCTCTTCTCTCGAGAAAGATGGTTCCAAGTCCCAAGAAGTACGCCCATAGTGTGGTTCAAACAAGAAAAGATGTACGATACCTGAACAAAGGCGTATTAAGCTCCCTATGGACAACATTGCTTCACATAAGGATTTCTACGGTCTTCGTCCACCTCTTGCAGAGA
Organism: Iris macrosiphon; assembly: GCA_036927795.1. Classification (NCBI taxonomy): domain Eukaryota; kingdom Viridiplantae; phylum Streptophyta; class Magnoliopsida; order Asparagales; family Iridaceae; genus Iris; species Iris macrosiphon. Next base: position 140,706,949 of record JAYESA010000010.1, on the reverse strand, counting down.
GATAGATTTGCGTAGTGGATATACTGCCACCGGAGGTGACACACCTTCAGGAGTCAACGGCCAAACTTGAGGGGAGGCCTCAACGACTCCTAGACTTCCGGGGTCGAATGGACAGACTCACAATCCAGTTCCATCTGATATTTTCGCATCGCCTAATGGGACTCTTCCAGCTTCATCGACACCACAGGATGGCCCGACACAGCTGTTCCAATTCTTCCAAATGATAATGCAGGAACAAAGACAGCAGGCGGCCGCACTAGCTATAGAGCAGAGGCAGCAAGCGGCGGAGCAGAGACAAGAATTTCTGGCAACACTTGAGAGAATGGCTGCACTGGTACATGTACCAGCCCAGGCACTGGTTCCAGTAACGTGAGCTCAAGTTGGTTCAGTCAAGGACTTTGTACAGATGGGTCCCAAGCCGTATAAAGCTACTGAGAGCCCAGAGGAGACCACAAACTGGATTACCCACACCCAGAAGTTGTTAGAAGCATCACAGCTGCCTATAGATCTATGGATGACAGGCGTAAGGACCCAGCTAGATGGTAATACTCATCACTGGTGGGAATCAATGGAGTGCCAGTTGGGTACGTGTCAGACTTGGGAATAATTCTTGGAGTGCTTTGAGAGAAAGTACTTCTCGGACACTGTAAGGGACGCGTTGTACGATTAGTTCCTCCATCTGGAGCAGGGGAACAAGACAGTAGACGAGTATGATGCAGAGTTTAGTCGCCTTAGTAAATATGGCGCTGCCCTGATACCGAATAACTTGGACAAGGCTAAGAGGTTTCACCGCGGACTGACTCAGGAGCTCCAACACTACACTAGCTCACAGTCTCGGATCTCTTATGCCAAATTATTGACAGAAGCTAGGCTACAAGAGACCATCAGCAAGGAAAAATGAGGTCAACTAAAGGCACAGCAGGGACCAGCAAGGACCCAGCAAGGAGTGCCTATCAGACGTCCTTTGGCACAACAACAACAGCATCAGTACAGAACAGGACCATACGAGATTTTGGAGAAGCCCCACTGCAGTTATTGTGGAAACGCGGACACATTTTGAGAGACTGTCGGACCCACTGGGATAATGTATGAGGTATGGTTCCGGACAGCATATGGTGGGAGACTGTCCAATGGAGTAGGCATTGACACTTCCACCGCCAATACAGAGGTCAACACTTCCAGCACTGAAGCCAGTTCAGCAGATGACCAGACCAGGAGCACCTCGACCCCCAACAGCCGGAGGAGTTCAGCGAGGACCACCGCTACCTGCTCAGGAGGATCAGTTCACAAGGGCCAGACATGGACTACCACAAAGGAATGGACAAGCTTTTGCACTAGAAGTGGATGACATGGACCAGGAGATTGATGTTATAGCAGGTATTACTCATGCTTTTACTTTTCCTGCTGTGATATTATTTGATACATGAGCCACCCACTCGTTCATATCTTCAAATTTTATTGCCAAGCATAATATTGCCACTACACATTTACCTAGTTGTGTTAGAATTCTCACCGAAGGAGGAGTTGTACCTGTTAGTCGAATTTGTAGATCTTTTCCTGTAGTTTTTCGTGGCAGAGAGAAGAATGTCCGACTCTTAGTCCTTCATATGCCAAATTTTGATATTGTGCTTGGGATGGACTGGCTAAGAAAGTACCACGCTTTATTCGACTATTTTGGAGGAAGCATTCTTTTTAAGGTACCAGGCCAGCCGGAACTTGAGTTTGCACGGGGATCCATATAAGACCTTTATGGTGTTTAGCTTACAATGGACGATGTTATTTATCACCCCATCATCTCAGAGTTCCAAGACGTCTTTCTAAAGGAATTGCCAGGACTACCTCAGACATAGACGTAGAATTCTCGATTGAATTGACACCGGGAGCAGCACCCATAGCGTCGCATGTTTATAGATTGGCGAAGAAGGAGATGGATGAGCTGAAGGCACAATTGAAAGAATTAGAGAAGAAATGTTTTATTCCGCCAAGTGTATCACCCTGGGGAGTACCAGTATTATTTATACCAAAGAAGGATGGGTCTGTGCGTATGTGCATCGACTACAGAGCCTTAAATGCAGTGACTGTGAAGAATAAATTCCCATTGCCATGCATTGATGACTTATTTGATCAGCTTAGTGGAGCTAAGGTGTTCTCAAAGATAGACTTGAGATTGGGATATCATCAAGTGAAGGTACGGAAGTAGGACATCCCAAAGATCGTATTCCGAACAAGATATGGACACTAGAAGTTTCTGGTCATGCCATTTGGGTTGACCAATGCTCCAGCTATCTTTATGGACTTAATGAATCGAGTATTCCATCAGTATTTGGACCAGTTCATGGTCGTCTTCAGAGATGACATACTTGTCTATTCGAAGAGCCACGAGGAGGACGAGAAGCACATGCGGATCGTCCTAGAGACCTTGAGAGGAGAGCAGTTATATGCGAAACTCAGTAAATATGAGTTTTTCTTGGACAGAGTCTCGTTTCTTGGGCATATCGTTACGGGAGATGGTATTTCTGTTGATTCAGAGAAAATTTTGGCAGTCGAGACATGGCCCGTTCCTAAATCCGCATCGAAGGTGAGGAGTTTTCTTGGACTTACGAGATATTACTGATGGTTCGTGGAGAACTTCTCAAGGATAGCAGCACCTATGACTCGGTTGACGTGCAAGAACCAAGAGTTGGTATGGACCGACGAGTGTCAAGCCACTTTCGAGGAGTTAAAGAAGCGACTGACCACAGCGCTAGTTTTGACTATTCCATCAAGATCAGGAGGTTATGTAAATGACGCATCAGGAAAAGGCTTGGGATGCGTGTTGATGCAGCATGGCAAGGTGATTGCGTACGCATTTAGACAGTTATGAGTACATGAGAAGAATTATCCAACTCATGACTTGGAGGTTGCAGCCGTTGTTTTTGCTCTGAAGCTATGGAGACATTACCTATATGGGGAACGAGTGGAAATCTATACAGACCACAAAAGTCTCAAGTATGTCTTCATGCAGAAGGAACTAAATATGAGGCAACGTCGGTGGCTTGAGTTGATGAAGGACTTTGAGATAGAGCTGCATTATCACCCAGGCAAGGCTAACGTAGTGGCAGACGCGTTAAGCCAGAAACCAGCAGCTTACTTCTTGACGACACAGAGGAAGTTATTGGATGACTTACAAGAACTTGGCATAGAAGTGGTATTACCCGAAGCAGATGGGATATTAGCCAACTTGCAAGTACAGTCATCACTAATAGAGAGGATCAAGACAGCTTTGCCTACGGACGCCAGGTTCAAGAGATTAAAAGAAATGACAAAGGCCGGAGAGCATACGGTATTGTGCATTCATGGTGACGGGATATTACGATGTGGTGATCGTCTATATATTTCCAATGGAGAGATTCGACAGGAGCTGATGGCAGAAGCCCATAGTTCGATATATTTTATTCATCCTGGAGGCACCAAGATGTACCGTGACTTACGACAGCACTTTTGGTGGCATAGAATGAAAAGAGAGATAGCTCGCTTTGTAGCCAAATGTCTAGTATGTCAACAGGTGAAGGCGGAGCATCAGAGAACAGCAGGGCTACTGTAACTACTTTCTATTCCTGAGTGGAAGTGGGAGCACATTACTATCGACTTCGTTATGGGTTTTCCGAAGAGTCCAAGTGGGAGATATATTTATATTGGTAATAGTGGATCGACTCACCAAGTCCGTACATTTTTTGCCTTTTAGAGTTGGCCAGCCTACGGAAGCTTTGGCTGACTTATACATGACGCAGATCGTGAGGTTGCACGGTATTCCGGTCAGCATTATGTCAGACAGGGATTCGTATTTTATATCTCATTTTTGGAGAAGCATGTAGGAGAGTCTTGTGACTCGTCTGAAGTTCAGTACATCTTATCACCCACAGACAGATGAGCAGTCCGAACGTACTATTCAGACACTGGAGGATATGTTGAGGGCTTGTATGTTAGACTTTGGAGGATCATGGGAGGACCACCTACATCTTGTAGAGTTTTCTTACAACAATAGCTATCAAGCGAGCATCCAGATGGCTCCGTTTGAAGCATTGTATGGAAGAAAGTGTAGGTCTCCCATATGTTGGAGTGACGTGGGAGAACGTCAGATCCTGGGACTAGAGTTAGTAGTCAACACCGTAGAGACAGTGAAGAAGATACAAGGGCACTTGCGAGCAGCGCAAGACAGGCATAAGCAGTGGGCAGACCTTCATCATCGTCCCTTGGAGTTTAAAGAAGGCGATCATGTCTTCTTGAGGATATCATCTACTAGAGGCACTATTCGGTTCGGAGGGCGTGGCAAGTTGAGCCCAAGGTATATTGGACCATTTGACGTGCTAGAGCGAGTGGGAGAAGTGGCGTATCGACTGTCACTACCACCTTCACTCGAGGGAGGGCATGACGTATTCCATGTATCGCAACTTAGGCGATATATGGCAGATAGTAGTCATGTTCTCGACCACTCTGAGATCACCATTGGGTCAAGCTTGTCATACCAAGAGCAACCTGTGGGAATCCTTGATCGTCAAGAGAAAGTGTTGAGGAATCAGTCTATTCCCTTGGTCTGCATGGCATGGAAGTATTGCGCGCCAGGAGAAACTACTTGGGAGCGCGAGGATGACATGCGCAAACATTTTTCGCATCTGTTCATAGATCAAGGTATGAATTTACCTTGTTTATTTCTACCATATACCATCCTTGATTTTCTATCGTTGCTTAGTTTTAATTTCGAGGACAAAATTTTTATAAGTTGGGTAGAATGTAAAACCCCTCATTTTAAGTATTATAATTATTTAATTAGTCATCTATTCTACTATATAATGAGGAAAGTAGGCTTCACCGTGAAAGTTTTTTTCCAAAAATACCCTTTATTATATTTACTAATTAAAAATAATACCTACAATAAATTCCAATGATAATCATTTAATGGATGCATTAATATATTATAGAAATCAAAGAGTTCATGCTACTTGCTAAGTTTTTTAAGCTATTACCAAGAAATTCCAATGGTTGAACTCTTAACCTATATAATTAAAAGCAGCAAAGTTAAACTAACTCATCAAAATCATCCACTCCAAGATACGTGCAAAGCACGTGCATATATACTAGTTGAAATTAATTACATTATTTCTTAGTTAATTAGAAAATAAAATTTAATTGAATTAATTATCTAGGTAACTACTCATCTAGAATTTATGGAACAAAACTATTATTATATTTTATTTTATTTATAAAATCTTGTAGAAGGATAAAAAAAAATTTAGGATGTGTTAATATTTTTCTGGTTTTTTAGACTTATATACATATATATATAAATAAGCATATATAGTATTAAGTAAAGAAAAAGAAAAGAAAAAGAAACAAATCTTAAACTAAAAACCCATCACTTAATCCCTAACCCTAAGCCTAAACCAACCCCTCAGCCGCTTAACCCGATTACTAAACCCCCCTACCCGCTCCCAGTAGTAGACCCGCGACCCCCTTCATATCCCGCACCCCTCGCCCCTTCTCTCTCTATATACATCTAATGATTGAAAACCTAACCCTAGCCTTCGACATCCACCCCCAACGCGCTGACCCGGACCCCTGCACCACCGCGCAACCACCGGAGAACCGCCGGCCGGCCACGTTGACGTCACCCGCGCGGGCACTGCAACAGATTTGAGCAGCGACGACCGCTACTTCACGCGCAGTTTTCTGGCTCGTCTCTCGATCATTTTCGAATCCGTCTTCACCGGTAAAATCACAACCTATCCCCCTCTCAACCCTGTTAATTAGTTTTCATCGAACATCGTTAAACACTAGGTAGAAATCGAGGCCAAGTTAAAAAAAAACTACATATTTTAAACTGTTATGAACTGTTCAACTACCTATGTTTAGAGACTGACATCTTCCACGACAGATATCCAAATTTAACTCTACTTTTTGTTATGTGAAGTCTATATAACCGATATCATTTCCTGTTAATTAGATTATTTTATTTTGTGTTAGAATCAGAAATAAATTGGGTTAAAAATCATGAAAAACTTGTTTTTAAAACATTAGAATTTGCGATACGGTGTGCGCCCCACCAAACGGGACCGCCCCGTCGTATACCAATTACACCAAAAGGCGCATATGGTATGTCCTGACGTGTGAACTTTTACGGAAACTGATTTGGACGTGTGTGCGCGTCGGAATCAACCCGTATCCGTAAAAAGTCCCCGTATCGCAACTTTTGTAAAATATCACACCATTTTGTGTACGCTCGTCGGAATATGATAAAACTTATGCCATTAGATTTATGGTTTCACGCTGGTCCTGTGACCCAAGTTTCACGCAATTCCAAGATAGTTGACCAAGCCGCCTATTTGTGGGCCCCACGGTTTAGGGCGAATTTGTGTTCGGCTCACCGAAATTCAAAATTGGACATACTGTTGAGTTTGTATTGACGTTTAAAATTTGTTTGACCTATAATTTATCCTATTTAAATACCTTTACCTCTGGCACATATTTTGGTGCAAAGTGGACCACATGTGAACCCCGTTTTGGCCCAAAATTACCGTTTTGCCCCTGTGTCCAAATTGGACGAAAATGTAGTGTTTTCTAGCTATCTCGCTGATTTCGGGAACGTTGGTGATGTTTATTTCAGCATCCGGAGACGTTTATTCGGAGGCCATAGTTGATCCTGTGTACTTGACGTCTGGACTGTTACACTACGTAGATTGCTTGCTAGGCAAGTATACCTTGCCATTGTACTGTGATTTATATTCCATATGGTGCATGCATTTTATTTCTGTTATTTAGTTCATATATTTTAACTGCTATATAAATTGTGCGTCCAAGATTAACTTGGGTGCAACGACGATAGCGTCGTATTCTGTTTTTATTATATATATGTATATTGACCTAGTTTATGAGACCACCCCATTATCATGAGGCATTCTTATATTTTATTAGCCATGACACAGTTGTTACATGAGTATGAGTCTCATGTAGGACACGAGCTTGAGTACTCGGCTGGCCACTAGTACGTATGGGACGTGCGACGGATAGGGATAACTGCTGATAGAAATTGCATGCTAGAAGACTTGGCAGTTATTTAGAGGTATCATCGTGTCATGGATGTGACATGCTTAGAGCATGGGATGGGGAGGCAACAAGTAAGGCATTTGTGCTCCTTTGCACTTTTCTTGTGTAACCCGTACGCTCCGCCGGAGATGCGCGGTCATGATGACCACTATATATATTATTATTATCAGGCGGCCTCTGGCGTTCAAAAGACGACATACTTTTTAGGCCCCTGAATCTCCGAGAGAGTCATGCCAATCCCATTTTAGCCAGATAGCCCACGTGTTGGAAAGTTGTTCTCAAAGTGCATTCACATAGATGGTTAGACGACCCATTAGATGTTTATTTTTAGTACTTTATTGGCATGCTTCTATGTATCTTGTTACGTCCCTCTGAGGACCTGGTCCCTTTCCAGGTATAGACGGGCAGGATTATCCACAGGAGTACGGACCCGGACCTGACGCTTCATACCAGACTGAGGAGGTTTTACCTTCATAGTACCTTTGATTTATCGCAGTTGATGGATATTCTATTGGCTATTTCTTTTATTGACATTATCTTATATTAGAGTTCGATCTCTTCTCTCATTTAGTTTAATATAGTCGATTAACAGTGGATTTGTTTCCACCCGACTATCATTCTTTGATACTTCATATTTGAGATTCAGTTATTTATTCCTATTTCTTTATTTATGCTGTGGATGAGATATAGATTGCGTGTGACTTGTGTTGATAGTATATTACCACTTGTGGATTAGATATTCATAATACAATGTACGTATGTTTTATGGTTTCCATATATTGGAGTTGTTATATACATACGGCTGGCATACTTACGTATTCCTAGTCTTACGTATTTTGGGACTGGGGCGTGACAACCTTCTATATGAGTGACTGGAACACACTTTCACTAGTTAATTTGAAAAGCAAATAATTTATTTCCACAAAACTAAGGCATTTCTAAGTATACAAAATCCAAAATACTTTATTTTGTGTTGTTTATTTAGACGAAAACTTCATCTAATCAGAAAATTATCAACTAAATGTATAATTGCGTCATCATTTTGTAATATTACATTGGAAGTAAGTCAAAATATGTTCCAAGTATCTTGAATTGAGCTGCAAGTTAAATGCAGGTACCGAAAATGTATAACATTATGACAAATGATAATATGAATGCTTGAATAATTGACTAATGTAATCTAAAAGTATATAGGTAGGAAAAAGCAATCATTAGTAAGAATTGAATATGTAATGTATACAAAATCAATACAATAATCACTACCAGAAAAAGTCAAATTAGCGACGTCTAAAAACGTCGCTAAATAACCAAAAAATGTCGCTAAGTTGGTTTAGTGACGTAATTAGCGAAGTTTTAAAGCAGTCGGAAAAAAACCAAGTCGCTAAAACAAAAAACGTCGCTAAACGTCGCTATGCCGACGTTTTTTAGCGACTTCAATGTGTCGCTAAATTTAGCGACGTTTAGCGACGCCGCGTCACTAAATAGCGACGTTTATTAAAGTCGCTAAACGTCGCTAATTAGCAAATTATATAGCGACGTTACACCGACGTCTTTAATGACCTGGCAATACTGCCATGTCAGCAGTTTGCGACGTACAACAACGATTTTAGCGACGTCATTAGCGACGTATTTAGTGACTTGTAACAGCATCGCTAATTAGCGACGTATTTAGCGACGTAAATGAACGTCGCTAAAAGTCGCTAATTTTCAAAAAAAAATTACTGAATTGCATTTCTAGGTTTACCAACCCCCTTGGGTTCATTATCAGGTATATGTTGGTAGTAGAAATAATTGAATAAAGAACACAGTAGCAGCACCAAGGGGGGAAATTCTAGTGCACTGGGTAAATACAGGCCAAGTATCAGTCATCAGTTGTAAACCAAAATATGAATAATATAATAAAATTTGAAGAAAAGAAAGCATCCAACAAATCTCATCGTAAACGTAAAGAATATGGCAAATTTATATCCATACAATCGCATCCTAAATAATAATAAAAATATAAATATCGAGTAACTAAGTATACTACTGTGGATCTGCAGGAGGCTGATCACCGGCGCGCTTGAAGGATAAGAACTGCTCATACTCGTCCCGTGGAATCGACACCGATGTCGATGGAGAAGGCAGTGACGTCGGTGGAATCTGTGTCGATATAGGCGCACCAGGAGGCCGTGCCCGCTCCAAGTCTGCGAGTCGCTGGTTGTAAGAATCCATGGTAGATAACAGCCTCGTACTGCTATGAACCATTGAATCCTGCATCATCGTTAGCCTCTCGCCCATTGATAGCTGTGACGCCTGCAGCTCCATGATGTTGCGGTCATTGGAGGCTCTAATATTATTTGTCAAATCCCGGAGCTCCGTCATGCTGCGGTCGAGCATATCGAATCGTACGATGGGCATCGGATCGTCCGCCTGCGGTTGGGACCGGGGCTGCTACTCCATCCTTAGCAGCAACTCGTCACGGAGAGACGCAATCTGACGGTCAATGGCCTCCTGGACGGCCTCCTGGACTCTGGTCGACGACTGCGAGGGCTGTGTGGAATACGCAGCTGTCGGGGAGGCCCTAGATTACTGCGTCGCAACCAGGGCGCCATAGGAGCCCGTAACGTAGTACGTACCCCTCTGGAGACCACTAGCTGCGGTCACCCATAGGTCGTCCGCCGACGGAGCTGGAGCGGGCTGCGACGAAGTACTAGCCTCTCCAGGTGTAGGTGCACTAGCAGTCGCCCGCTCACGCAGCCTAAGATACTCGGCCTAGAAAGGTTTGAAAACTCGATAATTGCCTAAGTTATATTAAAATTAACACAAAGTAAAGTAATACTTACATAGGTCTGCGAGGCCCTCTCATCAATGAGATTTTCGTCCTTGCGATGGGTGGCCAAGAATACGGTCACTATGTTTGCATCCTCACCCCTCTGTACTTGTTAAAAATATATTATTTATTACTAAACTTAAACATTTTTTCCAAGTACCATTTTATGGTACTTACATTAAAATAATATATTTTAAAAGAAAAAAATATACCAAATGACGGAAATGTTCCGTCATCGGAATCGAGCCACTACACCACTTGGCAGCATTCCGCCTAGCCGCCTTGGCCTTCTCAGACCTTTCCTTGTAGCTCGGATCGTCGAATCTAGCCCTCATCGCAGTCCACTGCTCAGGCGTGATCCAACCTTGGATCGGTTTTCCAGCACGATCACGAGCCTTCTGGTCATCCAGAGCATCTCGGATAAGCTTGGCGGCAACAGTAGGAAAGAGCCGCTCGATCAACTCGGCCCGGTACGGAGAATAAAAATACGTTTGCTACAATAAATAATTTAGTAAGTGAGCATCAGGATAAGTTATATAATATGCATAAATTAGAGGATTTATTTAATATACTTTTACCTGAAAGTGCGCAAACCAGAATGCCTTCCTCTCCTCCGGAGCCTCAGAGTAGTTGATCCAAGGGCCACCGTAGTTGTTCCTCAGAAATTGGCCCAGGCGTCTCTGAAACGACGTTGGACGATATCTATACAGAGATAATAATTTAGAATACTAAAAAAGTCAATATACGATGAATAAAGAAATACACGATATATATTATACTAAACCATCTAATTGACTTACTTTATACCGTCGGCCCAAATCTCTGTCCTCGTCTCCTCCGGAGGTGCGCATGGAGGATCTTGCTGATGCTGGGACAACGTGGGCACGACCTCCTCGACATGCTCACATGTCCCTATAGTTCCGTCAACAGGAGGAACGCTGGACGAGGGTGTACTATCACGCTTGGAACTACTCGTCCCAACAGTCGAAGATATGAGTGATCGATATTCTGGAGTACTGGGCGACGATGATCCGGAACCCACAGTAGGCAGTACCGGAGGAGCACTCTGTCTACCTCAGGACCTGCCGAATCATCTGCGTCGTCCTGTCATATTTGATAACAACATATGATGAATATAGAGAAACACAAATATATAGTACATTCTACAGTCGAAATGTGATGCATATCTCAAAGCATTCTACAGTCAAAATATAATACATATATTCGTTAATGGATATATTTTACAGTCAAAATATAGTTACATTCTACTTCATCAATTTTCCAACCTTGATCTACATTTTACAGTCAAAATATAGTTACATTCTACATGCAATATATTTTATTTTCAATCATCTTCAGAAAATTCATCTTGTTCGCCTTCCTCGTCCTCCTCTTCCTCGGCTTCACTTTCATCTATTTCGTCTTCCTCTTCGGATAATTCTATATCTTCTACATTATTACTCGTGTAATGAGTAACTTCCGTTGAGTCCACATCTACAATATTTGTTACAAGAGGTAGATCGTCCTCCTGATAAGCTATTTCGTCAATGTCAAAGGTATTTCTAGCTTTAGTCTTGCATACTGCCCACCAATCCGACCTCGCTGTCCCCCGTCTAGGATAAGTTGTAAAGTACACGAGCTGAGCCTGACTTGATAGGACAAATGGTTCGTAGCCTTGATATCTACGCTTGTAGTTTATATCCACAAGGTCATGCTTGTCAATTTTTCAACCTTGATCTTGAATCGGATCGAACCATTCACACCTGAATAGCACGATATTAGCAGGTTCTGTGCCATAATTATATGTCAACTCCACAATCTCTCGTAAGATGCCAAAAAAATTATTGCCCGGATTGACGTCTTTGTATTTCAAAGATTTGATACACAAACAACTGTTTTTCGTGGAATCAAGATCCAGAAAGCTGTCTCTGATAGGAGCATTTGTTGAAACATCAAATTCATATTCAGGAAAATCCATCAAAGGACCGCCGATGGAGAGAAAGAGAGGGTGAGGGGAGAGAGATAGTTGAGGAGGAGGGGTTGGTGGCGTCGTTGACGTCCTCTTCGGCAAGGACAGAGGTCCTCTATGGCTTCCATGTCGAAGATCACAGGAGGGGTATGTAGTCATCGTCGTAACGATGGTGGTGGTGGTGGTGATAGGAACAACATCTGAAAGAGAGATGACATAAAATTTTGTTTGCACGAAATTTGGAGGTTTCAAATCAAAGAGCCACGTTCTACTCCCCACTACTGATTTTTTTTTTTTTTTGATTCCGGTGGGAACAAATATTACTATAGTTAGGGAAGGCAAATGACATTTTTATCCTAAAATACATATAATTTTTTCTAAGTATCTTAAGATTTTATTTAATTCAAATATTCCTAATATTTGAATTATATAATAATATAGATAATAACGGTTTGTTAAAAAAAAAAAAAAAAAAAACTATAATTGTATTGAAAGATATTTTGGTCAAATATCCCCCCATAAATGTTAGCCCATAGGGGATGGAGTCTTATCTTCAAAGTATTTGGTTCTCTAATTGGATGCCTCTCTTCAAACAAATAACTCAAAAGTACAAAAAAATGACAGCCTTAGATTAAACAAGAGGAGTACATATCCTAAACGTAGTTACTCTCCTTCCTTTCATCCATCCCTATTCCCGCTCTATCTATATACCATTCGCTCCCAACAGTTGAAAAATAAAAATATAGCACATTTATTCATCCATTCGGTCCCTTAGCTTATCCACCTCCAAACCATGCAACAGCCTCCACCCCCTTCCCCTCTCCCCCCTCCCAACTCCACCGTCAAACCCCCAAAACTCCTCTCCTTCACTCCCAATTCCAATGCCAAAGCCCACAACAACAACAACAACAACAGCAGCAGCAGCAACGAGGACGCGGCGCTCCTCTCGCTCCTCCGCCAGCGCCGCACAGACGATGCCTACGAGCACTTCTCGCGCTCCGCGTCCCTCCCCGGCCCCACCTGCCTCAGCCGCCTCCTCGCCCAGCTCTCCCACCAGAACACCCCCTCCTCCCTCTCCCGCGCCCACTCCCTCTTCCGCCGCCTCCGCGACTCCCGCCAGCTCTCCCTCCTCGACTCCGACTCCCTCGGCCTCCTCGCCCTCTCCTCCGCCAAGTCCGGCCACCTCCCCTTCTCCCTCTCCCTCCTCCGCCTCATGCTCCGCTCCGGCTACCTCCCCCGCGTCCAGGCCTGGAGCGCGGTCGTCAGCCGCCTCTCCGCCTCCCCCGACCCCTCCGACTCCCCCGGCCCCTCCGACGCCCTCCGCCTCTTCGACTCCGTCGTCACCCGCGTCCGCCGCGTCCCCGCCGCCATCTCCTCCTCCTCCCGCCCCGACACCGGTGCCTTCAACGCCGCCCTCAACGCCTGCGCCAATCTCGGCGACGTCGCCCGCTTCGTCAAGCTGTTCGACGAAATGCCCGAGTTCGACGCCAGGCCGGACGTGCTGACCTACAATGTGCTCGTCAAGATGGTCGCCCGGGCGGAGAGGAAGGACCTGCTGGTCTCCGTTCTCGAAACCATAATCAGGAAGGGGCTGGTCCCTTGCCCGACTACAATGCACTCGCTCGTCGCCGCTTATATTGGGCTCGGCGACCTGCGGGCTGTGGAGAAGATGGTGCAGGCTATGCGGGAAGGCCGGCTCAACCTCTGCGCAGATCTTCGGTCGTGTTCGGATGTTGTTGTTGTTGATGGAGCGAAGGAAGAAAGCAACGATAACAGTCATCTTCTTGAAAAGCTTGTTATAGACTCGAATTCGAAGCAACTTGCGGAGACGCCTCTGCTGCCGAAGGCTTACTTGCCGGATACAAGAATCTATACGATTCTCATGAAGGGATACATGAAGGAAGGTCGGGTAGACGACGTGGTCCGGATGATTCGAGCAATGCAGATGGAGCCGGACCCTGCAAGCCACCCCGACCACGTGACCTACACCACCGTCATCACCACGCTCGCCACTGCCGGCTCGATGGACCGGGCTCGAGCCATTCTGGCCGAGATGGTGAATGCTGGGGTCCCGCCCAACCGCATCACGTACAATGTGCTCCTCAAGGGCTACTGCCACCAGCTCCGGCTTGACGATGCCAAGGAGCTCGTTCTTGAGATGGCTGAAGTAGGGATCGAGCCCAATGTTGTTACGTATAACATACTCATCGATGGGTGCATTCTTGTGGACGACAGCACCGGAGCGCTGAAGTACTTCAACGAGATGCGGGGGAAAGGGATCAGCCCATCGAAAGTTAGCTACACGACGCTGATGAAGGCGTTCGCTCTCTCGGCCCAGCCGAGATTGGCAAATAAGGTGTTTGATGAAATGAGCAAGGACCCCAGGGTTAAGGTGGACAGAGTGGCTTGGAATATGCTGGTGGAGGGCTACTGCAGAGTAGGATTGATTGAGGAGGCCAAGAAGCTCGTGGAGAAGATGAGGGAGAGCGGGTTTCAGCCTGATGTTGCAACCTACGGAAGCCTTGCCAACGGGATTGCATTGGCCAGAAGGCCCGGGGAGGCCCTTCTTCTGTGGAATGAGGTGAAGGAGAGGTGTGCAGCTTCGCCGCCCCTGAAACCAGACGAAGGATTGCTGGACGCTCTTGCGGACGTTTGTGTGAGGGCCGCGTTCTTCAAGAAGGCGCTGGAGATCGTGGCGTGTATGGAGGAGAACAAGATCTCACCGAACAAGACAAAATATAAGAGGATATATGTCGAGATGCATTCGAGGATGTTCACGAGCAAGCACGCTTCCAGGGCACGGCAGGAGCGAAGGAGCGAGAGGAAGAGGGCGGCCGAGGCATTCAAGTTCTGGCTGGGGTTGCCGAACTCGTACTATGGGAGTGAGTGGAGGATAGAGCCGTTTTATGCGGATGAAGATGCAGCCAGCTAATTTCTATAGATAGCCGCCAATTGAGGATCAGTTATTGCTTCTCTCAAGTATTTATCACTATCAAAGCACTGTGTGTGAAGATCTGCTGCATGAAATGGAGCTGAAGAGGAGATAGGATATGATACCTCTGAGATGGCTGCAGAAAAGATGAATCGGCTGCATTATGATTGTTGCATACATGTTACTCTGTATACCCACAGATCAAATACTGTAAACTAAATCAGTTTTACACTCTAGATTGTCATGTTTCGGGATCAAGCAAATCGTCTGGTTGACTACTGTGCATGTGATGATCTTATGCGAGTGCTGATACTCAATTCTCATTGCGAAAGATTTAACCATGAGAAACCAAGTTAGAAATCTGTTTGTTGAGAGTTGAGAAAACTTGACAGAGCAATAATATACCCATAGGATTCAGTTAACCATTGCTATAAATCTACTAGAATACTTCCTTAATCCTTAGCATACTGCAACAACAGTTGAATCAGGAGCCTTTTATTAGCATGGAGAACTAGGCACCTAGATGAGGGGAAAGAGCACAAAAATGTCAATAACAAGGTTTTAAGCCATGCCGATGAGCTTCTGAAGTAACAAACAAATCTGACAAAAAAAAAACCAAAATGTATAGAAACGATGTTATCTTCCTTTTTGTTGTTAGCCATTTCTATGAGTTTTTGAAGTAATATAGCAGATCATCTGACCGAAGAGCACAAAAATATGTAGAAATAATGTTTTCCCCTTTCTCTTGGATTGTCATCTTTTGTGGTTTTGTTATCGATGAAATTTCTGAGTGAAATCATTCTTTCAAGCTAACACAGTTGCTAGAACACGAAGTATTGCCTTTCTTAATAATATGACCTCTCTCATAGAGTAGTATGAAACACATGCTTATACATTGAGACAAGTATACATATCTATATAGCCTAAAAAATGTATACATCCCTATAAGCATATCTAAAAAAATGAAGCTCTCATTTGGAAGTCGAATAATTTTCTGGTAATAGATATTTGTGTTGCTTAAGATGGTTTCAAAGCGTTACATAGGCCATATTGCATTTCTGGTTTGACCACATCGGACAATCCAATTATATGCATTTCTTCTGCTGCCCACAATTTTCCTATATGAACATCGCTTTCGCTAAGGGTGTTTTCTCATGGCTATTGTTTTGCTTGGTCATCTTTTGTTAGATCCTCTCCCAATTTTTATAGGATTTGGGGGAGATCTAATACTTCCAGCCTTGGATTCTTTTTTGTACAAATTGTAATATGAATCAAGAACATATAAGAGTTGGGGAAGAACATCAAGTTTTCTTTGTTGGTCTTCTTGAAAATAGGAACAAAAGTTTGATACAATGACTTAAGAAGGAAAAGAACGGGAAAACTAAAGCTAAGTAAATGGATACAATCTTTCATATATTTCTCTTCCTATTTCCCTCTACTTATAGACTGATACATTCTGTTATTTTTCTGCAGCTAGGCACTTAGCTTAGCTTGCTGACTGATGGTTGGTCCAGTTGGTAGATTGGTTAGGTGGAATTGCTGACTGGGTGTGGCGCCAATTTGAATATTTGAAGAACTCTGATACTCTGTGATATTTGTGAATGCAGACTGATTCTGAGTGTTACTAGATGCAGAATGCAGTATGATACTGGAGGCTTCCTGAGCTGAGCTTCTCCCTTAGCTAATTACTGAACTCCTCACTCTCACACTAAACCAGGTACTGAGCTTCTTACTAACTGTGGAGTAGGGGTTCAACCCGGGCGCGTTGGGTCGGGCTTGAGCTCAACCCGAGCCCAACCCGTTGAACCATAAGCCTAGTCCGAGCCCAAGTCCGACCCGACCTCGGGTTCAACATATGTAGCCCTAGATCAAGCCCAGAGGATAGGGTTGGGTCGGATCCATCGTATTTATCGGGCTCTAATATGATATTTGAAATAATTTTAAACAAAAGTAATACTAAACACATAATCAAATAGCAATCAAGTCTTAATCATTACAAAATACAAATTGAAATAAGATTTAGGATAAGGGGTTGAAGAGTTTGTCTGGAGATATTTAGGGTTTAAACTTTTTATTTAAGAAGTATGAAACAATATATATATATATATATATATATATATATATATATATGGTTTCAGGTTCTTCGAGTAACCCGACACATGAACCCGAGCCCAACCCGATTTTTGATCGGGTTCAAATATTTCAACCCGAACCCGAGCTCGAACCCGAGTATTTTCAACCCTTACCCAATCCATTAACGGCTTTACCCGATTGGACTCGGGTTTGGCCTGCCCGAGCTGCACCCCTACTGTGGAGAGAGAGGTATGTATCAATTTACCCTCCCCATATTTTGACCTTGTCTTTTGGTGAATTTCTCGTAGAGAACCCAAGTAGCATCTTACTTTCCTTCCATTGAACTAAAAGATCAATAGCAGCTTTGCCTCTCCTCTGAACCAACCTCCTCTCTAAGACCCAATCCTCTCTAAGACCCAATCTGGTTCCAGCAACAACTCTTTTCTGGAGTTATGGATGCCATGCTGTTTTACTGCTCTAGGACTGATTGTTTTCTTCAATTGGGAGACATGGAACACAGGGTGGATTAAGGCACTGCTGGGCAAATTGAGCTTGTAAGCAACTGCCCCAATACTCTCCAGCACCTGATAGTGCTCATAATACTTGAGTGAAAGTTTCTGTGGCCTCCTATGAGCAACAGTAACTTGTCTATAGGGCTGCAGTTTCAAATAAACCCAATCCCCTACAGAAAACTCTCTGTCAGTCCTGTGATGATCAACCATCCTCTCTATTTGTCACGACCCGCACCCGGATATTCGGGCACGAGTACGTGGGTACGTCCAGCCTACGCCGCAGTGTCGGCGGTAGTACGCTGTCTAGGTCTTAATCACAGTTAAATAAAATCTAGCTCATTCACAATATTATAAGTAGGCAAAGATAATAACAGGAAAGGAATGCTAAGATTTCATAAATAAAACAAATGTGACAAACAGATCCATGGTTTATTACAGAACCAGAAATTAAATCGGGGACAAACCCGATTACTAGGATGAAAGGAAAATAATAACTAACTGCTAACTACTCCTCAGCAGTAGTCTCCTGAGTGGGAACCGGCTCCTCAAGAGTATCACCTGCTACCTCATAGGGACCATAATAGGTGGGGGCATAATCCTCATCATCGCCTAATATCAACGGATCCAGTCAGGAAATGAGCAAAGTACACAATGCACAACAAGATTAAACTAAATATTTATGACAAGTAGGAAAAGACTGACTAAGTATCATGATCAGAATATGCATAATAAGTAGTAAAAATTAACTGAGAATTAAATGCTATAAATCAGGACTATAAGTAAAACAGGATTAATTGCTATAAACCAGGGACATGAGTAAAACAGGATTACAATAAGACAAGAAAATGTAACTGTAACAAGACAACAGGAACTATGTGTGTGTGATTGTGTATTTAGAATACATAGTTGGCATGTAGGGGTTTATAAGGCTAATAAGGCTGTCATAGACGACTAGCAGTCAGGAATAATCAGGAATAAGGCTGATGGTACAGTCGCGTACCAACAGCTAGCAGTCACGACAGGGGGAAGGGTAAACTACATGCCTCCTAGTATTCTCCCACCCGACACGAAAAGCAAGACAGGAACTCCAAATCCTGACACTAAGTGTAATCATACAATGGTACTAGTAGAGCAAGGAACTAATTATCACAATATAAAGATTAAACTTGAAGTGCAGGTACTTGCCTGATGTTTGGATCCCAATACGGTTTTGTTCTCGGGGAAAATTTCCAGAAATGTGTCCAGATGCTGAAATAAATATTACCATCATGCTCAGAAGATATCAAATAGCTAGAAACACCTGTCCTTGAGTCCAATTTGGAGACAAGGACAAAAACGACATTTTCGGGTCAAATCGGGGTCCGCATGTGGGCCCGCTTTGTACCAAAAAACGTGTCAGGGTCAAAGGTCTCTAAATTCACCAAACTTAGTGTCAACAGGTCAGGAACGATGATACGAACCCAACGGAACTTCCAGAATTGGATTCCGATGAGCCGATCACAAAATCGCCCGTCGAGCGGAGCTTGTGGGGCCCACGACACGCGATTTCGTCAACGTTCTCAGAATCGAACCAAACTTGGGTCAGAGAACCAGCGTATCGCTACGAGTCCGATGGCGCAAGTTTCGTTTCGATCCGACATGTACACAGAAAGTTAGGACGTGATTCAGAAAAGGCGGATACGGGACGGTGTCCGCGGATACGCGTTGATCCCGGTGTGCACGCACACCCGAATCGACTTCCGCGAAATCCCATACGTCCGTATCAACGACGCGCACGTATCTGTGAAGACCGCGTGCGACCAAGTCGTCCCGTTTGGCGGGGCGTATCCAGTTCCGGGGTGAATCGGGTCATTATTTTTCCTGTTTTTGGATCGCGGTGTGCAATCACCACAGGACGCGATGCCCCGAGCGGTTTATCCGGGCACCGAGAGGGTCATACATGCTTCGCAATACAATTTACGGAATTGAAAACGGGGCAGCGAGGAGAAAGATATGAGTATCTGAACAGGGCTCAGAAACCGGAATTTCTCGTGTCCGTGTCGTGTCCGACACGTGTCGACACGATTGGGGGAAAATTAGGGTTAGGGTTAGGGTTTTGAACTCCGGCGAGGGGAGCCCGGCCGGAGGAGGGCGGCGCCGCTGTTGGGGAGGCCGGCCGGGGGCTGGGCGGCTGCGTCGTCGACGACGGGGTCGAGGGCGGCTCGTCGGCTGCCGTCGGCTGCTGGGAAGAGGGGAGGAGCAGGGGAGAAGAGGGAGGAGACTGGGGCGGCTCGGTCGTCGACGGCGAGGCGGTTCTGTGGCGGCGGCGAGGCGCTGGAGGAGAGCGGCGGAGGAGCTCGGGGGTTAGGGTGGTGGCGGTCGGGGCTGTTGGCCGGAGGGGGGTTTTAGGGTTTTTATAGGCGGAGAGGGGCGTCGGGTTAGCCGGGAAGGGCGGAGGAGGATGGCTACGTGGCGGAGAAGGCGGGGCGGAGCGGAAGAGGGGGGTCGACGTGGGGCTGGCCACCGGATGCGGCGGAGGACGAGGCCACCCGGGGAACGGGTCGTGGGGAGCTGGCTGGCCAGCCGGGTCGGGCAGGCGGCGAGTCGGGTTTGACCGACCCGACCCGACCCGCTAGCGGGTTGGCGGGCTGGGCTAGCCAGGTGGGCCGCGGTTCGAGCCCAATGGACCGGGCTTAGAAATGGGCCAGAATTAAACAGAAATAAAATAATAATAATAATAATAATAATAATAATAATAATAATAATAATAATAATAATAATAATTAATAAATAAATAAATAAATAATTTTTAGGTGTTTTAAATTAGGTCCGGGGCCCAATAAATTCCAGAAAAATTATCCTAAGTCCAATTTTTTATTTTACACCCAAAATATTATTTTTATAATATTTTAATATTATTTATTAACAATTCAAAATCATTTAATAATTAAAATACTGATTTTATTTACAGAAAAATTCCCAGAAAATTCCAGAAAATTGTGAAAAATCCCACTTTAAAATTCTTGCAAAATCGGGGGTTTACAATCTACCCAACTTATAAAAATTTCGTCCTCGAAATTTAAAATTAAGCCATAATCTGTTAATCCTTCATATACATAAGGCAAGCCAATCGCAATCTCCTTGCGATAATAAAATCCTAATCATATCCACTGCAATCACTTCAAGGTTAAGATGACTACTGCTCCAAATCAAAATTCAACCTATGGTTATCACTTCTTTAAATTAAGTCCATTTAACATCTTCAAGTTTTGCATACGCTTATAAATTTGTCTCACGATTCTGACTATCATAATTTTCTCTAGAAGTGATTCGAGTCCAATAGTATTTCCATTCACAATTGTATGTTTTAACTTTTTAAATTCTATTCACATCCTCAATATTCCAACTAGGTAGTCCAACCATCAAATTTTAATTCTTAATTCAAATCATCAAATTGAAAATAATTTAAATGTAGTCCACCAATGTTCAAGTCTGAAATTCTATATTTTTATCCTCTAGATTTTCAAAATTAGAATGGCTTAAACCTCTCCCAATCTAATCTTACTCGGTCACAATCTAAAAGAAGTTTATCTCGAGTTGACAATGCACTGCTACCCAACTTATAATTTACCCATCCATCACATAAGGCTATATACCTTAAGAAAATATTCCTGTTTACTCATGTCATTCAATCCTCGAAAGTTCAACGCCGATCATATCACATATGATATGTCCTTAATTTCGAAAGAATAATCCTCAAGTATGTGATCGGCCTATGGACATCTCTAGTATCATCTACATATCAAACTTATACCAAGCATGAGATTTCGTCTTTCCGAAATAAGGGAAGACGAAGATCAATAATAAAGAGTTCAAGGGTGAGGTGATAGAACAGAAATATCGGGATCAAGGCGTTTAAAGAATTCAAATGGGAATTGTCAAGTAGTTGTGGATTGAATCCTATCTTGGTAATTCCTATTCACATGCTCGTATTAGTACAGTTATGTAACTGATACGATATGCTCGGACATATCTAGAGGGCAAGTATACTAGTCAACTATATCTCAATCCACGTAAAGTAGTCGTGCGAAGTGCGAACCAGAATGCACTAAGGTTGATCAGACCATAATACACTGATTCTGAAATATATTATTGTGGGCCTCCCCAATAATACACTTGTCATGAACAAGCTTGATAAAGAGTAAGCTTGCAAAACTAGGCTATAGAATAGCAGCATAAGTCAAGTACAGAAAATTAAGTGCGCTAGATGGTGATGAAAGGAGGTACAAATTATTCAGGTTCACAAAACAAAACAAAATAAGCAACATTAATAAAAGACTCTACAATCTCTACAGTTATAAAAGCATACCAGGTTATTAGCAAGTTCAAAATTACTAGGTTGGGGCTGAGGTCACGAACCAATAGGCACGAGCTAAACTAGAAAAGGCAGCTACAAATCACTTACGCGCATTAGCTACTCCAAGAGTCTGCGCGTTCTCCACGGTCATGCTGGTAGAGCATCTCGTGGTGACCTTGTAGGAATCTCGTCGCTTGCTGGTAGATCCTTTACTCTGCATCCAAAATAAACGATAAGGGACACACAGGAATCAAGGCAGGATGCAAGTCAAGGAGTTAATTCAAATCCTAGATAGATGTCAAGAACGATTCAAGCAAGTGGATGAGATCCTAAAACTTATCCTATTCTTATTGCAGGCCTGTTCGGTCCCGAAGTTAAAACCGAACAATTTAGTCGTTGACTTGTATGGGCCACCATAAAAACGTGTCACAACCCGCACCCGGATATTCGGGCACGAGTACGTGGGTACGTCCAGCCTACGCCGCAGTGTCGGCGGTAGTACGCTGCCTAGGTCTTAATCACAGTTAAATAAAATCTAGCTCATTCACAATATTATAAGTAGGCAAAGATAATAACAGGAAAGGAATGCTAAAATTTCATAAATAAAACAAATGTGACAAACAGATCCATGGTTTATTACAGAACCACAAAATTAAATCGGGGACAAACCCGATTACTAGGATGAAAGGAAAATAATAACTAACTGCTAACTACTCCTCAGCAGTAGTCTCCTGAGTGGGAACCGGCTCCTCAATATTATCACCTGCTACCTCATAGAGACCATAATAGGTGGGGACATAATCCTCATCATCGCCTAATATCAACGGATCCAGTCAGGAAAGGAGCAAAGTACACAATGCACAACAAGATTAAACTAAATATTTATGACAAGTAGGAAAAGACTGACTAAGTATCATGATCAGAATATGCATAATAAGTAGTAAAAATTAACTGAGAATTAAATGCTATAAATCAGGACTATAAGTAAAACAGGATTAATTGCTATAAACCAGGGACATGAGTAAAACAGGATTACAATGAGACAAGAAAATGTAACTGTAACAAGACAACATGAACTATGTGTGTGTGATTGTGTATTTAGAATACATAGTTGGCATGTAGGAGTTTATAAGGCTAATAAGGCCGTCATAGACGACTAGCAGTCAGGAATAATCAGGAATAAGGCTGATGGTATAGTCGCGTACCAACAGCTAGCAGTCATGACAGGGGGAAGGGTAAACTACATGCCTCCTAGTATTCTCCCACCCGACATGAAAAGCAAGACAAAAACTCCAAATCCCGACACTAAGTGTAATCATACAATGGTACTAGTAGAGCAAGGAACTAATTATCATAATATAAAGATTAAACTTGAAGTGCAGGTACTTGCCTGATGTTTGGATCCCACTACGGTTCTGTTCTCGGGGAAAATTTTTAGAAATGTGTCCAGATGCTGAAATAAACATTACCATCATGCTCAGAAGATATCAAATAGCTAGAAACGCCTGTCCTTGAGTCCAATTTGAAGACAAGGACAAAAACGACAATTTCGGGTCAAATCGGGGTCCGCATATGGGCCCGCTTTGCACCAAAAAATGTGTCAAGGTCAAAGATTTCTAAATTCACCAAACTTAGTGTCAACAGGTCAGGAAAGATGATACGAACCCAACAGAACTTTCAGAATTGGATTCCGATGAGCCGATCACAAAATCGCCCGTCGAGCGGAGCCTGTGGGGCCCACGACACGCGATTTTGTCAACGTTCTCAGAATCGAACCAAACTTGGGTCACAGGACCAGCGTATCGCTACGAGTCCGATGGCGCAAGTTTCGTTTCGATCCGACGTGTACACAGAAAGTTAGGACGTGATTCAGAAAAGGCGGATACGGAACGGTGTCCGCGGATACGCGTTGATCCCGGTGTGCACGCACACCCGAATCGACTTTCGCGAAATCCCACACGTCCGTATCAACGACGCGCACGTATCTGTGAAGACCGCGCGCGACCAAGTCGTCCCGTTTGGCGGGGCATACCCAGTTCCGGGGTGAATCGGGTCGTTATTTTTCCTGTTTTTGGATCGCGGTGTGCGATCACCACAGGACGCGATGCCCCGAGCGGTTTGTCCGGGCACCGAGAGGGTCATACAGACTTCGCAACACAATTTACGAAATTGAAAACGGGGCAGCGAGGAGAAAGATATGAGTACCTGAACAGGGCTCAGAAACCGGGATTTCTCGTGTCCGTGTCGTGTCCGACACGTGTCGACACGATTGGGGGAAAATTAGGGTTAGGGTTAGGGTTTTGAACTCCGGCGAGGGGAGCCCGGCCGAAGGAGGACGGCGCCGCTGTTGGGGAGGCCGGCCGGGGGCTGGGCGGCTGCGTCGTCGACGGCGGGGTCGAGGGCGGCTCGTCGGCTGCCGTCGGCTGCTGGGAAGAGGGGAGGAGCAGGGGAGAAGAGGGAGGAGGCTGGGGCAGCTCGGTCGTCGACGGCGAGGCGGTTCTGCGGCGGCGGCGAGGCGCTGGAGGAGAGCGGCGGAGGAGCTCGGGGGTTAGGGTGGTGGCGGTCGGGGCTGTTGGCCGGAGGGGGGTTTTAGGATTTTTATAGGCGGAGAGGGGCGTCGGGTTAGCCGGGAAGGACGGAGGAGGATGGCTACGTGGCGGAGAAGGCGGGGCGGAGCGGAAGAGGGGGGTCGACGTGGGGCTGGCCGCCGGATGCGGTGGAGGACGAGGCCACGCGGGGAACGGGTCGTGGGGAGCTGGCTGGCCAGCCGGGTCGGGCAGGCGACGGGTCGGGTTTGACCGACCCGACCCGACCCGCTAGCGGGTTGGCGGGCTGGGCTAGCCAGGTGGGCCGCGGTTCGGGCCCAGTGGGCCGGGCTTAGAAATGGGCCGGAATTAAACAGAAATAAAATAATAATAATAATAATAATAATAATAATAATTAATTAATTAATAAATAAATAAATAGTTTTTAGGTGTTTTAAATTAGGTCCGGGGTCCAATAAATTTCAGAAAAATTATCCTAAGTCCAATTTTTCATTTTACACCCAAAATATTATTTTTATAATATTTTAATATTATTTATTAACAATTAAAAATTATTTAATAATTAAAACACTGATTTTATTTACAGAAAAATTTTCTGAAAATTCCAGAAAATTGTAAAAAATCCCACTTTAAAATTTTTGCAAAATCGGGGGTTTACACTATTCTATCTTAAGCTAGTAGGAGGTTGTCCTTCAATAATTGAAGGGCATTATCCCTCAAGGCTAAGCTCTCTGCAACCTCTCTATTCTGGGCAGTATCAGATATATAGGTGAGGAGTGTGGGAGGTGGTCCGCCATAAACTGCTTCATATGGAGTGAGTTTAGTGGCAGAATGTCAATTTGTATTAAACCATTACACTGCCCAAGAGAGAGATTTGTTCCATTCATTAGGCCTATGACTGCAAAAACACCTCAAATAGGCCTTTTATGCACCTATTAGTCATCTCAGTTTAGCTATCAGTCTGAGGGTGGTAGGTTGTGACTATATTTCAGTTAAGTTTCCTACAATTTGAAGAGTTCTTTCTAGAATTGGCTAATGAATATTGGATCTCTATCTGACACAATAGACTTAGGAAGTCCGTACAATTTGCTCACCCCATCCATAAAGGTTTGAGCTACTGCGACAACAGTATAAGGATGTTTCAGTAAAAACAGGTGAATATGCTTGGCGAGTCTATCCACTACTACCAATATGATAGACTGTTGGTGACTCACGGGTAGGCCTTCAATAAAATCCATTCCCAAATTCTATCTGGTATAGGTAGAGGCTGCAAAAGCCCTGCTGTAGTAGTATTTTTAGCTTTCTTCCTTTGGCAAACATCACAAGATCTCACATATTCTTTCACACTCTTCTTCGTACCCTTCCAATAACAGCTCTTTCCTAATCTATGGAAGGTTTTTGGGGCGCCTGAGTGTCTCCTTGCAGGAGTATCATGGTGTTCCTGCTCCATGGTATTGACAAAAGTAGATTGGGGATCTATCAACAACCAATTGTTATAATATAATACTCCATTTTTATTAGAGTATTTTCCAATATCCAACTGTCCTCATTTGGTTAATAGGTTTTGATAGTAGTAGACTTTGCCATCCGAGCCTTAAACTGAGGTATCCATCCCTGTGTAACAACTGTAATAGTTGTCAGTTCTGTTTCTTCTCTTCTTAAAAGACTATCAGCTGCTAAGTTTTTCTTCCCTTTCTTATATTCCACCAGATGTTGTTACCTTGAAGCTTAACTACCCATTTATACTGAGCATCAGTATATACCTTCTATTCTAGTAAATATTTCAAGGGTTTATGGTCAATTCTGATGATAAATTGAGACCCCCATAGTTATTGGCTCCATTTCCTGACTGCCAATAGTATTGCTAGCATTTCCTTCTCATAAGTAGAGAGTTTTCTATTCCTGCCTTTGAGTCCCTCACTTAAGTAGGCAATTGGCCGGCCTTGTTGCATAAGAACTGCTCCAATGCCTCCTGCAGAAGCATCACATTCCAGTATAAAGGTATCCTGAAAGTTTGGTATATGGAGAACTGGTGGTTGAGTCAAGGCTCTTTTCAATTGTTCAAATGATTCTTGAGCTATGGGTCCCCACTCAAAGGCATTCTTCTTTAACAAGCATTGTTCTAAAAGGCGTCCGCCTAGGCGCTAGGCGGTTGGTGTCCGCCCGGTGTCCGCCTAGGCGCCCGACTATGCATGTTATGGGGTTTTATGAACTTTTTATGCAATTTTTATTAGATTTTTTAATATATTTTTTAATATATTTTTTAATATTTTTTGAACCGTCTACATCTAGGCGGCCGCCTAGACAGCCGCCCAGACGGCCTAGGCATTAGGCTGGTGCCCGCCCGCCTAGCGCTTTTCACAACCTTGTTAACCAGACAGTCATAGGCCCCGGTATAGATCCATAATTTCTTATGAACCTTCTATAATATCCTTGTCAACCCTAGAAATCATATTAAGTCTTTAACAGGCCTAGGCACCGGCCATTGTAAGACAACTTGTATCTTCTCTTGATCAACTTTGATTCTTGTTCAGAAATAATATGCCCAAGGTATCCTACTTGTTTGGTACAGAAATAGCATTTACTACTCTTGATTTTGAGCTGATTCTCATCTAGTTTCGGCAAAACTGATTTGAGATGTTCATAGTGTGCCTCCTTGCATATCAGTATATCATCAAAAAAAGAAACTAATACCAACTTCCTTAGGAAGGGTTTAAACATAGAGTTCATCATAGCCTGGAAAGTAGAGGAGCATTGGTAAGTCCAAAGGGCATTACAAAAAATTCATAGTGATCCTCATGGGCCCTGAAAGCTGTTTTATAGATGTCCTCCTCTACTATTATGACTTGGTGGTAGCTTGCCCTTAAATCCAACTTATAGAAGTATCTAGCACCTTGAAGTTCATCAATAATTCCTCTGTGAAGGATTTAGCAAACTTGTCTTTGACTGTGTTGCAATTGAGGGCTCTGTAACCTATACACATTCTCCAACTTCCGTCAGCCTTCTTTACCAGTATAACTGGTAAAGAATATGAGCACTGCTAGGTCTAATGACCCCAGTTGTGAGCATTTCTTGTACTTGTTTCTCAATCTTATTCTTGTGGAGATATGGATGCCTATGTGGACGGCTTGTTCCTGGAATGAGAGAAATTTGTGGTCACAGCTCCTTTCAGAAGGTAATCCTTTGGGCTCTTCAAATAGGTGACCATAGAACTGCAGTAATTCATTGATTTCAGGATCTTCATTCCCTTCTGACTTTCCCAACTCTAAGGCGCACAGATGAATGATATAGACCTGTGGTTTTTGCCTTAGATCCCTGCTGTCAAGTTCAGTAAGCTGAGAGGTTTGTGCTTACCCCTGTGAGTGTCTGCAGTAATCTTCTTTCCTTGACAGTCAATAATCACCTTTTTGTAGACTCGTTTACTTTGCAATTTAGCCCCATTTGCTACCATTACTTCAAAAGACCTACTGTCCACTGACTGAAGACCCAACCTATCACAAAATTGTGTATCAATAAAACCGTGTGTGGAGCCTGAGTCTATTAGCACCATAACTGGTTTATTCTGCATTGTTCCCCTTGTCTTCAAAGTGGATGGGTATAAGGTTCCTGAGATGGCTTGCATGGAGATGGCAAAAGATTTATGTTGGCAATTATCCAAAGAATTATCTCTGCTGTCTTCTGAGTTTGCAACTTCGTTATTTTCCATCTTCATCTGTTATGAGCATATATAATTTTTTCTTTTTGCACTTGTGGCCCTTAAACCATATGTCATCACACATGAAGCACAATCCTAAATTCTTCCTCCTTATTAGCATATTTGGAGATATAGTAGGGTGTTGGGATAGGTTGTTATTGATATTAAGGGGCCCCTTTCTGCTGACTTCAAGATCCTTGATTTCATTAACCTGGTGACCAACATTGCCTAGTGCAGTCTGCCCTCTTGCCGCCCATTGCTGAGTCCTTCCATTTTTCCTCTGTGCCAGTAACTTTGACTCATGTAGCTTGGCTAATTGCATAGCTATTGGTAAATTTGTAGGGTTAGTTACTTGAACTTCATACCTGATTTTCTCTCTCAGCCCTCCAATGTATTGACTCACAAAGCAACCTTCAGAAATTTTTTGTATCCTCTTTGACAGTCTTTGAAACTGCCGCCCATACTCATGCATTATGGTCTCTTGCTTCAATAACTTCAGCTTTATCATGTGGTCAATGAACTGTGATGGACCAAATTCTTCTGTAATACTTTGGCAGAACTCTTCCCAACTCATGAACCTCCCTTTGACTTTCATAATCCAATCAAACCAAAATGCAGCATTTTCCTTCAACTGTACAGAACATACTCTGACCCTATCCCATTCCTGTACACCATAATAGTTGAAGTAATGAATAACTCTGAGTAACCATTCTTTTACATCTAGATTTCTATCATAGTCTGGAATCTTGAGCCTTAATGAGGGTGGTGGTGTCCAATAATGGCCTGGGGATGCCTGTGTTGATATTCCCACGTGTAAGGCCCTGAGGTACTTGTGGTGCCATACCAAACTGAGCATAGGTGTGTGTAGCTGATCCAAACTGTGCAGGGGTTCAGTGGATTGGAATACGCATTGGTACAAATATTGGGTGTGTGTGTTGAGACTATAATCTGTGCAGATCCTGGACGTGGATGTGTTGATACTCGTCTGTGCGATCCTGGTGGTACTGATACATTTCCAAATGATGCAGACATTGGTGGGGAATTTATCCCAAATTGTGCAGGTCCTTTTGTCAGGCCTGGATAGGCGTTATGGTGATAGCAAGTGTATCCATGATTCTGTACAGGGTTTGACACTGGAGAACTCGTGCCAAGAACATTGGACATGATCATTGGGTTAGGGTTTTGATTAGCCACAGAATTGGGAATGGAAACATTCATAGCAGAAGTATACTGAGGGAGGAGCTCAGAGACTCTTTTCTTACTGCTAAATTCCTCTAGTAGTTGATCGAACTTGTTATAGAATCGAGGATCTTACCTTCCAAAAATCTCCTATCCTCAGAATGCATTGGTGGTGGAATAGATGCTGCGAGCATCGCTGGTCGCGGAGCTTGGCCGCTATTGGCTGCTCGACCCTTGCTTGGAGCCTTCATAATAGGCTCGAGAGGCTCTGATTCCATGTTATTAGATCCTCTCCCAATTTGTATAGGATTTGGGGGAGATCTAATGCTTCCAACCATGGATGTTTTGAACAAATTGCAATATGAATCAAGAACAGATAAGTATTGGGAAAGAACAAGAAGTTTTCTTTATTGTCTTTTCTTGAAAATAGGAACAAAAATTTGATACAATGACTAAAGAAGGAAAAGAATTGGAAAACTAAAGCTAAGTAAATGGATACAATCTTTCATACATTTCTCTTCCTATTTCCCTCTACTTATAGACTGATACATTCTGTTATTTTTCTGCAGGTAGGCAGTTGGCATAGGCAATTACCTTAGCTTGCTGACTGATGGTTGGTCCAGCTGGTAGATTGGTTAGCTGGAATTGCTGATTGGGTGTGGCTCCAATTTGAATATTTGAAGGACTCTTATACTAGTACTCTGATACTCTGTGATATTTGTGATTGCAGACTGATACTGAGTGTTACCAGATGCAAAATGCAGTCTGATACTGGAGGCTTCCTGAGCTGAGCTTCTCCCTTAGCTAATTACTGAACTCCTCACTAAGCCAGGTACTGAGCTTCTTACTAACCTGTAGAGAGAGGTATGTATCATCTTTGGTACACCACTGGTGCAGATTTGTTCGTTGTCAGCTTACTTGCAGTTTATAGCACCACCATTTGAGGCATTTAATATTTATTACTTAGTAATTGATGTTTGAAAAATATACCTTTGAACCAATTTGGGATATGAGGAGAATAAACCATTTGAGATTGTTTGGACATTTGGTTGCTACAAAGACCAATAGATGTAATGGCTATTAGCAGAGAGAATGTTAGTTAAAGAGGCACCTAAACTAGGGCTAAATATAAAACAGCTCAGATTGACGTCTTATGAGTTGACTATATTTTTTTGTCAAGAAAGATGATGGAAGGTTCTAACTTCAGTCTTAACCTTTTTTTTAGGAAGAGCCAAGTTTTCACTTGTTTGGGTTTAATCATGTAGTTTTCACTTGTTTGGGTTTAATCATGTGCATTGGTGCAACTGCTGCGCACTTAAGATGGTGTTACAAGGGATCTTGTTGTTGTCTGAGGGGTAATTGATTTATGTTTGTTCTTTGTTCAATTGAATTTAGTTTCATGGGTCTATCAGGCAAGTCTCGGATATGCCTATTTTCTTCTTTGATATTTTCGTTTTCCATTCCGATTAGCAAACTATTGGGTTATTGTTACATCATTAGCAGAAATTGTTTTTTACCACAAGCTGTGGTTGAGTTCTGTTACCATGTATAACTCTTTTGACATCTATGTGAATGTTTCTACTTTTTATCAGGGCGAAGCTCAACTCCATGAATCTTCTCTTATGTGTGGCTCCGATAGCAGTTGTTTTCTTACTTCCTGCAACACTTTTTATGGAGGAAAATGTGGTTGGCATCACAGTTGTGCTGGCAAGAAAAGATATCAAAATTGTATGGTACCTCTTGTTTAATTCCTCATTGACTTATTTTGAGAATTTGACCAACTTCTTGTTCACTAAGCACACAAGTGCTTTGACTCCAGGTTTGGATCGACATTTTCCCCCCCTTTTTCTTGGAATATTTTGATGCCTTGTTGGTATATGCAAAAAAGACAAATTTGTTGTAGAAATGAGAATGTAGTGGCAAGTAAATCTAGGATAATTTGTCTAACATTGGTATTTTGATAGACATTTTCTAGTAAATGGAAGTTTTCGTTCAGGAAGGTTTTGGTGTTCCTGTTTATTTTATTGTTTCTGCTTCAATTTTTTTATTTTCGTTTTAAGTTCAGATAAACTCCAAATCCTTCTATGCTGTGTTGTTGGGCTTTTCCTTGATTGCTGAGAGTAGAACCTTTTAGTTTTTCAGGTTAGTATGAAGTATCTCTCTAGTGAGGTTTAAAACA
Organism: Iris macrosiphon; assembly: GCA_036927795.1. Classification (NCBI taxonomy): domain Eukaryota; kingdom Viridiplantae; phylum Streptophyta; class Magnoliopsida; order Asparagales; family Iridaceae; genus Iris; species Iris macrosiphon. The sequence continues at coordinate 140,675,637 of JAYESA010000010.1, read as the reverse complement.
ATTTCAGAGCACGAGAGGATATATGTTGGTGAAGGAGGGACGTTTATGCACAGGGTTCTCACCCTTGCAGTGTTCTGGGGTAGCTAGTATTTTCATTTCAAACCTTGCATTATACTTTTCCATGTTGATGATATGAATACAATCATGCACTTTTGAGCATGAACATGAGATATTAAGTGGAGATGTTATGGAAATGCATTTTTGCTTAAGGCGATTTGATATTAGGGCATGGTTAACCTATTTGGTCACAATCGCAGTCGAACCGAAATTATTCGGTTATAAAATAATGACAGCCGAATCAAACCATCTAACTGGTTGGTTCGGTTTTGAAACCGATTGACTAGGTTCGGTTTGACTCGGCTTAGCGCGACTGGTCGGTTTTGTATTTAAGCACAATAAATTTAAAATCAAAAAAATTTAAAATTTTGAGTAATCATTTGCCACAAGTTTGCTAATAACTCATTTCAATCATTTTATCATTTCATCGTTCCATCTCCAACCAATATAATAGCTTATTTACATCATTTTATCTCCGATAAAGAAAACAAGTCTAATAATAAAAAACAACAAAGCAAAATAATAAAAATAAATAAGTTCCATCAGTTTCGGTTTGGTTCGGTGCCATAGATTTTTGATATTATCAATCTGTTGACTGAACCAAACTGTTCGGTTATTAAGAACACCCAACTGACTCAATCCGAGCAGTTCATCGGTTCGGTTAAAAATCGATCGATTTGATTTAGGCCAGGTCGATTCGGCCTAAATTTGTTCATCCCTATTTGGTATTGTTATTCGTTCACGTCAGGAAAGCAAATACAATTCCTAGCAAATTATATTATCTTACCTCTTCGTCTAGACTCTTCACAGTCAAGAAACTTGGAGGATGTAAGGGCTCTTCATAGTCAATAGTCAACGAGTTTAGCTTATGCCCCCATTCTCATTTACAATTTATATTCTAGGAAGTAAAATATTACTTGAATTTCTTTCGGTACTGACTTAGAGACTCTAGGTGTATGTGGTTGCAAGTAGTAGAGTGAAAGTGGATAAATATGCACTTTATTTTTTGCACTTTTACTACTTTTGTTTTTTTGTTACAAACAAGTGAGACTTTGAATCTCACTTTCAGATGTGACAAAAAGTGGGTATACTCCCTTCAAACTTTGTATCTTACATCCTCATTCTCAAGTGTGATGAAAGTGAGATTATAATAATTTTTTATTTATTTCACCATTTTATTGTAAGAGAAGTGTACTAATTCACACTTTAAGTCATTTTATTTGCATGCTACATGTTTGCCTGAAGTTCTCCATTTGTTTGTAACCAAACACACCCTCAAAAAAATCAGTCAGAGTTATAAGAACTCCCAAAAAGAACTTGACAGAAATCATGGGTGGGTCCCACAGGCCAGAATCCATGTGATTTTGCTTTTATTTGAGCAAACAAGTTTCTGATCTACCAACACCACCAACTTTTCCAGGATGGATTACATTTTTAACATGGAAGATTTAGAGAAAACTAACATGTTTTGAATATTAATAATAAAAATGGCATTCATCCCTACGAATCAAAATACGTATCCAAAACATGTTTATCTCTACAAAAAGTTTGAATGGTCCATGCTAAAAAAATGTTATTCATCCCTTCCTTTCTTCATTTAATTTCAAAAGAATATAAATAGGCATTTTATTTTATTTTTCTAAAAAGGGAATACCTACCATTTGATGTTGATTGCTACATGAGAAAATTGTTTTTTTTTTTTTTACATGATTTTATTTGTCTATCAAAAAAGAAAAAAAGAATGGAAATTCTAAGATTTTGTTATCTATTCAATTATTTTGATTTATTAGTGTCTCATCCTGAATATACACATAGATGAAATAAAATCTAATCAATTCCATAATCGTTTCTTGTATTCCAACAAAATTATATCAAGGTAAAACATATGTATAAAAGTTTTTTTTTTCCACCTACTTCATATTTTAAACAGATGAGGATTGATTTGAGTTATTGTAGGTAAGAAAAACACAACGTATTTTTTCTTCCTGTTGGATTATTCGGGTCCCCAATTTCCTGACAAGTTTCACAAATGACCTTCTATGAGTGGCATCCTTAAGGTGTATGTGTGAGCCACAAACACATGAAACCAACCCCTGAACAATTACATACTCTGTAGTAGAATTGCATACACAATTTGGTGATATATACGATGTTCTGTTTCTTACACAAAGCTCCTCTTGGAATAAAAACATGAATAATCTAAAATTGGCACCATATTCTTTTGTGTCATGGTCGGATACGTTATGACATCACATGGGCACTACAAAATACAAATAAGATGTACCAAAATAATTACTATTTCTGTGTCACCTTGTCTGTATTGTGTTGTATCATTTGCTTATCATGCAACATAGCCCGTACGTGTTTCAGTTAAATATTCAGGACTTTGTTTCAATATTATATCATGTTTATTCTATCTGAAGTTTACACCTGAATCGTCGAAAGATAATCAGCTTTGTATATTTCAGGTTCTTGGTAACGCCAAGGGTGCTGTGGCAGTGGTAGTCTCAATTTTGTTGGAGTGGATGGGTCTCTAACCTATTTGGAAAATATTTCGGAGTTGGATTGACTATTCCTGCATATAATAGTAATATTTTAATATATTTGAATTGGATATTTCTACATATAATAGGAATATGTCAATGGATTTTGATTTAGATTTGGATTGAGTATTCCTATATATAATAGGAATATTAGTTGTGGATTCGAGGCTATATATATTAGGTGTCTCCTAATCCTAAAATATCTCATATCTCAAAAGTATTGCAAAATGAAGCAAGAGTGCTTTTACAGCATTGGAAGAAGAGAGGAAGAGATTAAAGGCTATTTCGAAGAGGAGATCGATTTTGGGTAATTCTTTTCTCATTGTCTCCGTTCTTCGTTTGTATGTGATCTATTTTCTATTTCAAAGAGTTGTAGTGATCCGTTTGGATCAGTGAGAAGTTTGTAAGGAGTCAGTGTATTTCTTATTTCATTAGTGGATACTTTTCAGGGTTGGACTTCTATCATCCCGTAGTTTTTCTCATTTGGATTTTTCACGTAAAAATTTCTGTGTCTGCGATTTGTGTTTGGCATTTTTGGTTTGTGTGCTTTTGATCGGTTCTCTCGCAGGACTTCTTGGTTTGGGGAACGGTTTTCGCGCTTTCGTTCCCAACAAAGTGGTATCAGAGCAAGTTCTGGAGTTCAAAGAGGTCAGGAGTTGACAGGCAAACCAGGGAGGAGATATGGATGCGAAGCTGGTGCGCATGGCAAACCTGAACGGTACTAACTATCATTATTGGCGGAGCAAGATGAAGGATTTGCTGTTCGTCAAGAAGTTGCATCTTCCGGTATTTGCGTCCGAGAAGTCCAGTGACAAATCCGAATAGGACTGAAAGTTCGAGCATATACAAGTGTGTGGATATATCAGGAAGTTCGTTGACAAGAACGTGTACAATCACGTTGTCAATATCGAGCACACGAATACGCTGTGGGATAACCTGGAATCTTTGTATGCGAAAAAGGTCGGGATAAACAAGTTATTCCTGATCCGAACGATGATGGGTCTGCGGTACAAAGATGGTGCGTCTATTATGGATCACTTGAGTGAGTTCCAGGACGTGGTGGACCAACTATCCTCGATGGGAGTCAAGTTCGATGACAAAGTACAAGGACTATGGTTGCTATGTATATTGCCAGACTCATGGAAAATCGTACGAGTGTCAATGATTGCTTCTGCTCTGGAAGGCGTGGTCAGCCTGGAGTTTTCCAAGAGCGGGGTAGTGAATGGAGAGATGCAGAGATGTTCTCAGGACACTTCATCCACATCCCACTCAGAGGCGCTAGTTTCAAAGAGCCACGGAAAGAGCAAGAGCAGGGGTCCAGGTAGTGGCAGAGAAAAGAGCAGGGGTAAGTCCAATGGTTGGTACGAGGACTCAGAGTGTTAGCATTATGGTAAGAAAAGCCACATCAAGTGGAACTGTTTCGCTTGGAAGAGGAAGAAGAAGGACGAAAAGGGAAAGCAAAGTGAGAACACTACAGCGACGGCCTCGGCACATGGAGGCAACGTGATCATTATAGGTAATGAGGTAGTTATGAACCTAGCCTGCGATGACAACTCTTGGCTCATAGACTCAGGTGCTTCAGCGCACGTATCTCATAACATGATACTATTTGCTACTTACACAACAGACGACTGTGGAGTGTTGAAGATGGAAAATAGAGATATGTCGAAAGCTGTTGCTGTTATAGATGTGCATTTGAGGACAAAGACGGGTAAAATTCTTGGTCTCAAAGATGTCTGTCATGTCCCTGATATCTGTTTCAACCTGGTGTCGGTTGGAAGGTTGGATGAAGAGGGTTTCTTTAACCTCTTCGGGAACGGTCAGTGAAAGCTTTCCAGAGGTTCGATGGTGATTGCCAGAGGAAGCAAGAAGTCCGGACTCTATTATATAGAAGGGAGCACACATGTGGCACATGAGGTGAACGCAGCTACTGATGCATCTACTGAGTTATGGCACAGGTGACTCAACTATATCAACGAGAAGGGGATGAGCTACTTGGTGAACAGGAAGGTGATTCTGGGCTAAAGTCTACAAAATTGGAGAGATGTACGCACTGTTTGGCGAAAAAGCAAAATATGGTATCTTTCCAAAGTCATTCAAGTTCAAGAAAGCCGGCGTTGCTCGAGTTTAATTAATCGGATGTCTACGATCCTATGAAGGTAAAGTCCATTGATGGTGTTTTTTATTTTGTGACTTTTATTGATGATTGTTCTAGGAATATTTGGATCTATGCCTTAAAAACCAAGGATCAGGTGCTGCCCACTTTTAAAGAGTTTCAGGGTTCTGTTGAAAGGGAGACGGACAAGAAGCTACTATGTATTCGGTCAAGTATATTGGTCCCTTTGATGCTTATTACAGAGAGCAAGGGATACGACACCAGAAGACTCTGTCGAAGATACCTCAGCTCAATGGTGTAGCGGAGCAAATGAACATGACGCTGATGGAGAAGGTACGGTGTTTGCTGTCAAAGCAAACTTATCGGGCAGCTATTTGGGTGAGACACTTTACACGGCTGCTTATGTTATTAATTTATCTCCTAGTGCTCCTTTATAGGGTGATATGCCTGACAAAGTATGGTATGTCAAAGAGCCGTCATATAATCACCTGCGAGTGTTTAGTTGTAAGGCCTTCGTGCATGTACCAAAGGACGACAGATCCAAACTTGAGCCGAAGACGAGGTGGTGCATCTTTGTCTGCTACAGTCGGAATGAGTTTGGCTATAGACTCTACGATCCAGTGGGAATAAAGATTTCCAGAAGCAGAGACGTGATTTTTATCGAGGATCAGACCATGACCAACACTCAAGATTCTGAGATGCCTTCTGAGGCTGAGAAATTATCTGAGTTAAAGTCATTTTGCTTCGAGCAGTTTCCAGAGGATATCATAGAGGATCCAGTTATGGGGGAGCCAGTACAAGAAGTTTCTTCCAACCTTGATCATCAGCCTGCTGATGGTGGTCATGGTGATCTTCAGGAGGATGAGCATGCCGAGGAGACAGTTTCTGAGGAGGAGGCTGTTGATATACAGCTAGGACCAGTGGTTCCATTGAGGAGGAGCGATGGAGAGTGTCGACTATCTACGAGATACTCATCAGGTGAGTATGTGCTACTGACTGACGGGGGAGAACCCGAAAGTTTCGTAGAGGAAATGGAAGACGAACACATGCAGGAGTGGATGGAGGCCATGCATGAGGAGATGAGTTCCTTGGAGGCCAACTCTACTTATGATCTGGTGCGGTTTCCAAAGGGAAAGAAATCTTTGAAGAATCGGTGGGTGTTCAGAGTGAAGCCGACAGATGATGCTACTCGCCTTCGATACAAAGAGAGGCTGGTAGTTATAGGCTACGATTAGCAAAAAAACATAGATTATGATGAGATCTTTTCGCCAGTCGTCAAGTAATTGTCTATTCGGGTAGCGCTAGCATTGGCAACCAGTTTTGACTTGGAGGTCGAGGAAATAGATATGGAGACGATATTCCTCCACGGTGATCTTAAGGAGGAGTTGTACATGGACCAGCCAGAGGGATTCTGTTAGAAGGGCAAGTCACACTTGGTTTGCCGGTTAAGGAAGAGCTTGTATGGTCAAAAGCAGGCTCCGAGACAGTGGTACAGGAAATTTGAGTCGTTTATGGGAGAGCATGGTTATGCACGGACGACGTCAGACCACTTTGTATTTATGAGGTACTTTGGCGAGGATAATTTCATTTTTTTTACTGCTCTATGTTGATGATATGCTATTGGTGGGTCAGAATGCCACTAGAATAGCGGAGTTGAAGCACCAACTAGACGTAACCTTCTCTTTGAAGGATTTGGGCGCAGCAAAGACTATTCTTGGGATGGAGATCAGCCGAGAGAGAGAGAGAGTCCAAGCTCTACACTTGTCCCAAAATAAGTACATTCACCGGGTCGAAGAAAGTGAGTAACCCCCTTGCGGCTCACTTTAAGTTCACTGAGGAGCAGTGCCCATCTACTAAGGACGAGAAGGAAGATATATAACGGGTTCTATATGCCTCAGCTGTGGGGAGTCTCATGTATGCTATGGTGTGCACGAGGCCAGACATCGCTCACGCAGTTGGCACAGTTAGCAGGTATACTTTCAATCCTGGAAGGGTACATTGGAGTGCGGTCAAGTCTATTCTATGATACCTTAAGGGCACTGCCGATTGGAGAAATTCTTTTGGTGGTGACAAACCGAAGTTGGTTGGGTATGCTGATATGGCTGGAGATGTAGACACGAGGCGACCGACTTTGAGCTATGTGATGATGCTTGCTGGTGAAGCGGTATCGTGGCAGTCGCGGTTGCAGAAGTATGTTGCCTTGTCGACGACAGAGGCAGAGTACATTGCGACGACGGAGGCTTGCAATGAATTATTGTGGATGAAGAAGATGCTGCAGGAAATGGGACTAAAGCAAGAGCAATACTATTTGCTTTGCGATAGCCAGAGTACAATTCACCTTGTGAAGAACCAGACATTTTATGGCCAGTCCAAGCACATTGATACCCGGTATCATTGGATACGAGATGTGGTTGAAAAGAAGCAAGCAGCGCTTAAGAAGGTTCATACAGATGACAACGGAGTAGACATGTTCACAAAAATTCTTCCAAGGGAAAAGTTTGAGTACTACAGGCGGATCGTTGGGATGAGGACCCCTCCACATAGTTGTGAAGAGAAAGATTTATTGGAGTGGGTGGGGTTCCTAACCTATGTGAAAAATACCCTAGAGTTGGATTGAGTATTCCTACATATAATAGGAATACCTCAATATATTTGGATTGGATATTCTTAGATATAATAGGAATATGTCAATGGATTTAGATTTGGATTGGGTATTCCTATATATAATAGGAATACTAGTTATGGGTTTGAGGATATATATATATATATATATATATATATATATATATATATATATATATATATATATATATATATATATATATATATTAGGTGTCTCCTAGCCCTAAAATATCTCATATCTCAAAAATATTGCAAAAGGAGGCAATAGTGCTTTTACAACATTGGAAGGAGAGAGGAAGAGATTGAAGGCTATTTCGAAGAGAAGATCGGTTTCGGGTAATTCTTTTCTCGTCATCTCCGTTCTTCATTTGTCTGTGATCTATTTTCTATTCCAAAGAGTTGTGGTGATCCGTTTGGATCGGTGAGAAGTTTGTAAGGAGTCGGTGTATTTTTTATTCCATTAGTGAAGGCTTTTCAGGGTTGGACTCCGATCGTCCCGTAGTTTTTCTCATTTGGATTTATCACGTAAAAATCTCTGTGTCTGTGATTTATGTTTGATATTTTTGGTTTGTATGTTTTTGCTCGGTGTTCGGAACAAAACACGAAAATTGTTCCCCAAACCAGAGAGTACCTGGGAGAGAACCAAGCAAAACGTACAAACCAAAAAATACTAAACACAAATCGCAGACAGAGAGATTTTTACGTAGAAAAAGTATGAAAAAAACTACGGGACGATTAGAGTCCAACCCTGAAGAACCTTCACTATTACACTATCTACAAGTTCCTCACCGATCCAACACGGATCATCGCAACTCTTTTGAACAGAAAATAGATTACAACAACGAAGAAAAAAGACATAAGAAATATCCCAAATTGATCTTCTTCTCCGAAACGGTCTCCAATCGTTCTTTCTCCTCTCCAAAGTTGCAATGGCACTCTTGTCACCTTTTTTCTCTTTCTTATTTTTCTCTCATATTGTTATATATTGCATGAGCCTTTATATAAACCCTTGCATGAATTAGGGTTTCCATATAGAAATCTATATATGGAAGCCAAAAATATTTATGAAAATCCAATTACATTCAATTATATATTTAATGAAAATTAAATCATAAATTAGCTTACCATAAATTATAAATCCAATTATATGGAAAGTTAATATATGAATAAATTATAAATCCAATTATATGGAAAGTTAATATATGAAAGATCCAATCATAAATATATAATTAAAGTCAAAGATGGAAATCTAATATAATATTTGCTTACCATAAATGTTCCAATACACGACGCTCGATGCACTTTTCAAGCTTTTTCGACACACGGATGGCGCTCGTCGCACTCCGGGGTATTCTCTAGATAGGTTGGGAACCCCACCCACTCCAACAAATCTTCCCCTTCACTACTATGTGGAGGGGGTCATTATCCCGACGATCCGCCTGCAGTACTCAAACTTTTCCCTTAGAATAATCTTTATGAACATATCAGCTTTGTTGTCATCTGTATGAACCTTCTCAAGCGTCGCTTCCTTCTTTTCCATAACATTCCGTATCCAATGATACCGGGTCTCAATGTGCTTGGATCGGCTATAAAATGTCTGGTTCTTCACAAGGTGAATAGTACTCTGACTATTGCAAAATAAATGATACTGCTCTTGGTTTAGCCTAATTTATTGCAACAACTTCATCCACAACAACTCCTTGCAAGCCTCCGTCGTCGCAATGTACTCTGCCTCAGTCGTCGATAAGGCAACACACTTTTGCAACCGCGATTGCCACGATACTGCTCCACCAGCAAACATCATCATATAGCCCGAAGTCGATCGTCTCGTGTCTACATCTTCAGCCAAATCAGTGTCGGTATACACAACCAGCTTTGGCTCATCACCACCAAAAGAAAGTCTCCAATCGGCAGTGTCCTGAAGATATCGTAGAATTCACTTGACCGCACTCCAATGTACCCTTCTAGGAGTGGAAGTATACCTGCTAACTGTGCCAACTGCGTGAGCGATGTCTGGCTTCGTACACACCATAGGATATATGAGACTTCCCACAGCTGAGGCATATGGAACCTGCTCCATATCTTTCTTCTTGTCCTCAGTAGATGGACACTGCTCCTCAGTGAACTTAAAGTGAGCCACAAGGGGGTTACTCACTTTCTTTGACCCGTCCATCCTGAAACGCTAAAGTACCTGGTGAATGTACTTCTTTCGGGACAAGTGTAGCAGCTTAGACTCTCTCTCGGCTGATCTCCATCCCAAGAATAGTCTTCACTGCGCCCAATTCCTTCATAGAGAAGGTCGCGCCAAGTTGGAACTTCAACTCCGCTATCCTAGTGGCATTCCGACCCACCAGTAGCATATCATCAACATAGAACAGTAAAAATAATAAAATCATCCTTGACAAAGTACCTCACAAATGCACATTGATCCGACGTCGTCCGTGCATAACCATGCTTCCCGATAAACGACTCGAACTTCCTATACCACCGTCTCGGAGCCTGCTTCTGACCATACAAGCCTTCCTCAACTGGCAGACCAAGTATGACTTGCCCTTCTTACAGAATCTCTCTGGCTGCTCCATGTACAACTCCTCCTCAAGATTACCGTGGAGGAATGTCGTCTTTACGTCCATTTGCTCGACCTCCAAGTCGAAACTAGCTGCCAATGCTAGCACCACCCAAATAGACGGTTGCTTGACGACTGACGAAAAGATCTTATCATAATCTATACGTTTTTGCTGACCGTAGCCTTTAACTACCTGCCTCACTTTGTATCGAGGGCGAGTAGCATCATTTGTCTGCTTCACTCTGAACATCCATCGATTCTTCAAAGTCTTCTTGCCCTTTGGCAACCGCACCAGATCATAAGTATGGTTAGCCTCCAAGGAACTTGTCTCCTCCTGTATGGCCTCCATCCATTCCTGCTTGTGTTCGTCTTCCATAGCCTCTGTGAAAATTTTGGTTTCTCCTCCGTCAGTCAGTAGCACATATTCACCCGGTGAGTATCTCGTATATGGTAAACACTCTTTGTCGCTCCTCCTCAATGGAACCATTGGTGCTGGCTATATATCAATAACATCCTCCTCAGGAACTGCCTCCTCGGCATGCTCATTGTCATGCCCCAGTCCTAAAATACGTAGGACTATGAACACATAAGCATGCCAGCCGTATGGATATGGCAACTCCAATATATGAAAACCATAACCCATACGTACGCTGTAATATGAATATCAATCCACAAGTGGTTTAAAATGTATCATAAGTCACAGGGTACAATCTAAATTTCATCCACAAAAAATCAATATAAATGAATAACCAGCATCTATATAACTAGATCTCAACATAAGTATATAAGGATAATAGTTGGATGGAAACAAATCCACTACCAACTCGAATATAAGAGCAAATACAATATAAGTACAACACAACAACACCATATAAGAATACCAGCTAGCAATCGCGGGCTCGAAGAGAGGACATCCACGAAATATATATATATCCAAATCTGCACTCCTGCAAATACTTAAGAACAGATACACCTGGCAGAGGACCAGGTCCTCAGAGGGAGGTAACAAGATACAGAAAAGCGAGCCAACTTGAATACAGTAAACATGCATATAATTTAAAAATAAATAAGTACACTGTATAAGACAATCTATATGAATGCAAATGAGGACAACTTTTCGACGTATGGGCAAGGGTAGGCTACTCTATCTAATCCTCACAACTCATACGCTCGTCAGTGGACATCATCAGCCGACATACCTCTGGGATAGCGACCTTCGGACTCCATCAATCGACATACCTCGGGGGTAGCGACCATCGGACACGACCACCATAGTGCGTACTAGTTACTATGGTTTACCAGAGTGGTTAAAAGCCCATACGCCTAATGATTGTCCTCTATGATACTAAGTGTCAAGTGTGTGTCAACATATCTAATATATAGTAATGACAGAAAGGAACTACACATGCAATAAATATACAAAAATACAATAAATATACAGAAATATACTAAGCATACAAAATACTGTAAGCAATTTGGCAAGGTATCTTGCCTGGTAAGAAAGCTGCAAGGTATACTGTCTAGAAGTCAAGCACACAGGATTAGAAGCTACGGCCTCAGAACAAATGTCTCCGGATGTTGAAATAGATATCACCAATATTCCCAGAATAAGCAAAATAGCTAAAAAAAAAGTACTTTCCTTTCGTCCAATTTGGACACAGAGGCAAAACGGTAATTTTGGGTCAAAGTGGGGTCCATGTGTGGCCCGCTTCGTACCGAAAAACGTGTCAGAACCAATGGTCTCCAAATTCGTCCAACTTAGTATCAACAAGTCCAGAACGATGATACGAACCCAACGAAACTTCTAGAATTGGATTCCGATGTGCCGATCACAAAATCGCCCGTCAAGTGGAGCCGCGGGGCCCACGATACGTAATTTTGTCAACGTTCTCAGAATTGAACCAAACTTGGGTCACAGGACCAGCGTATTGCGATGAGTCCGATGGCGCAAGTTTTGTCTCAATCTGACGTGTGTACACAAAGTTACAACGTGTTCCAAAATAGGTAGATACGGGGCGTTGTCGGCGAATACGAGTTGATTCCGGTGTGCACGCACATCCGAATCAACTTCTGCGAAATCCCGCACGTCCGTATCAGCGGCGCAGACCTTTTGGTGAAGACTGCGCGTGACCAAGTCGTCCCGTTTGGCGGGGCATACTCAGTTCCGGGTGAAAATGGGGTATCATTTTTCCTGTTTTTGGATCGCGGTTCACGATCGCCACAGGACGCGACGCACCGAGCGGGTTACACGGACATCGAGAGGATTACACAGTCTACGCATCACAACTGACGGAACAAAAAATGGAACAACAAGGAGAGAGAACGGATTACCTGAACAGGGCTCCATGGAACGAGGTTCTTCGTGTCCGTGGGTCGTCTTGACACTGCGACACAGGGCTGTGCCGTGTCCGGGCTGTGTCCGGTCTAGGGTTTGATGTGGGAGATGGCCGGAGCTTTGCCGTGGCTGGCCGGAGCTGAGGGAGGTAGAGGAGCTTGGTTGAGGCGTGGCAGAGTCGTCGAAGGGTCCGGTCTGGGGGACAGCTGAGTAGGGGGAGAAAGTGGAAGAGGTGGTGGTTATGGGGGTCTGGACGGAGACTGCTGGAGTCCGACGGGGAGTGGTGGTTCTCTGCAGGGAAGGAGGAGGCTGGGCGGAGGAGCAGAGAGATGTCTAGGGTTCAGGCGAGGCATGGAATTCGAGACGCTTTATAGGGCACCGGAACAGTATTTCCGGATGAGATTAGGATTAGGGTTTCGATGAGGGTTTCGGGTCCGGGTCGGGTTCGATTCGGATCCGACCCGACCCGTTAAGGCTGGGTTTGGTTCGGTTCGGTTTGACAGTGGTTCGGTTTGGTTTATTTCAAATAAACCGGGTTCAGTCAGGGTTTAATTAGGTTTAAATATACATTGGTTTCTAGGGCTTTAAAAATGTTTCTGGGGTCCAATAAATTTCCAAAAAATTACCCTATGTCTAGTTTTTTCTTTTACACCAGAAAATATTATTTTTATAATATTTTAATATTAATTAATATTATTAAAAATCATTTAATTATAAAATACCTTAGTTTTAATTCCAGAAAATTATAAAAATTTGTGTAAAATTGGTTTTAAAAATTCTTAAAAATCAGGGGGTTTACAATCTACCCAACTTAAAACAATTTCGTCCTCGAAATTAAACTAGGGTAGAATTTCTCTATCTAACCTCACTTGATTACAGTCTAAAGAATTCTCCTTAAGTTAACATTGCAGTTTCTACCCAACTTAAAATTTACCCATCTATCATCTAAGGCTATACATCTAAGAAGGCTATGCTCTAAATTATTTAATCATGTTATTTAATCCTCAAAGTTTTTAACACCAAATATGACATCTATGATATGCCCTTAATTACAAAAGAATAATCCTCAAGTATGTGATCGGCCTATGGGGTATATCTAGTACTCTCTGTGTGTCAAACTTATACCAAGCAAGTGGTTTCGTTTTTCCGTACTGAGGGAAGACGGAGATCAATAATAAAGAGTTCAAGGAAAAGGTAATAGAATAGGAGTATCGGAATCAAGGCGTTTAAAGAATTCAAATGGGAATTGTCAAGGCAGTTGTGGATTGAAATCATATTTTGGTAATTCCTATTCACATGCTCGTATTAGTACAGTTATGTAACCGATACGATCTGCTCAGGCATATCTAGAAGGCAAGTACAGGTGTCTACTAGTCAACTATATATATCTCAATCCACGTAGAGTATTATTGCGAAGGGCGAATCAAGCGCACTATGGTTGATTAGACCGTAATACACTGATTCTGAAATATATTATTGTGGGCCTCTCCAATAATACGTATGTCATGAACAAGCTCGATAAAGAACAAGCTTGCAAAACTAGGCTATAAAATAGTAGCATAAGTCAAGATAGTATATAAAATATAAATGCGCTAGATCATGATGGAAGAAGTCACAACATATTTCAAGTCCACAAGAAGTTAAGACTATATAATCTCCACAGTTGTCATACAACTCCTTGTCTAAGTCGCTAGTCGACCAAATAGGGCATGGACCTCTAAATTCTATTGTCTGAATAAACACTGTCGTCTTATGCTAGCATACAATTAATGTCATTCAGTTACACTACCTCGATGGGTCAAGTGGACTATGTGTTACTAGGTTGTGAGGCATACTACCCAACTTAAAACAATTAAACTAATACTGTGACAGTCTTAAGAGGATCCTGCAAAATAATCTTGCACATGTAAATAAAACAGAACTCTTATTAGGGTATATGAGGAAAGATCTTGGTACTTATTAGGGTCTCCTATTGCATTATATAGGTAAGGGTTACCTTAAATCTTAATCATAGTGCTCATAGAACATGTGCCAATATTAAGAATGGAAAGGTTACTAGTCTCAAGGGGAAGGGAATACAACTTGTATCGAGGTGGGGGTACAAGTACGTAATCTACAACTAGGGGTAATCATCACAATCTAACTGAACAACTCAACTATTAGGTTCTAACTACAAGACACACAATTCAAAATTTAAGATTACAACTATAACTTTAGCAAACTATATATCCTATTATAGAATACAATCACATGGTCTATAATTAGAGGTGTTAGATGGCACAAATTAAAAGATGAAGAGAAGAAACGTAATCAGTCGTCGCACACTAGCGAGTGCTATGGTCACAGAGGAGCAATGTATGAAATTAAAATAGAGGGCTCTAGATAGCATCATGGTTCTCTAAGGGGGTGGTATGCTAGTTGCTATGTTCGAGGCATGATCAAAGAAAAAGTGTTTGATTGCATTCCTCTAGGCTTCCGAAGGTGCTGTCTACTAATAATAAGATAATGATCTAAGTTTATAATTCTCCAATACTATCTAACTATGAAGGTCAGGTTCAGTCCTAAATTTCAATTTTTGGTTTTCTATTGGTTCCTCAATACTAGGGTCAAACATTATGGTAAACTTCTAACTAACACTAGTAGTGTCTATACTACTCTCAAGTCTTCATAATACATCAGGGGGTAATGGTAAACCAATTATAGAGATAAGGAATTCTAGGGTTCACTAGATATTCTAAACTGAGTGGTGTGTCAACACTCTGGTTGTACCCTTAATAGGGATGTTACCCTAATTATCATCTAGCGACAGGGACTTCTATATTCTATGAGGGGGCTATACTCAAGGAATATCAGAAAAGTACAAGAATCAAGCAGGATACAATTATTCAAATAGAACAGATAGGAGGAAGATGAATCATAGTCAAATATGGATAAGATCCTATACTCTAATCCTATTTACAGGCTTGCTCGGTACAGTAACGTAACCGAAACAATATGCTCTCGACCTGCATGGGCCACCACTAAAAACATGTCACGCCCAGTTCCAAAATACGTAGGACTAGGAACACGTAAGCATGCCAGCCGTATGGATATGGCAACTCCAATATATGGAAACCATAACCCATACGTACGCTGTAATATGAATATCAATCCACAAGTGGTTTAAAATGTATCACAAGTCACAGGGTACAATCTAAATCTCATCCACAAAAAATCAATATAAATGAATAACCAGCATCTATATAACTAGATCTCAACATAAGTATCTAAGGATGATAGTTGGATGGAAACAAATCCACTACCAACTCGAATATAAGAGCAAATACAATATAAGTACAACACAACAACACCATATAAGAATACCAGCTAGCAATCACGGGCTCGAAGAGAGGACATCCACGAAACATATATATATATATATATATATATATATATATATATATATATATATATATATATATATATATATATATATATAGATATATCCAAATCTGCGCTCCTGCAAATACTCAAGAACAGATACACCTGGCAGAGGACCAGGTCCTCAGAGGGACGTAACAAGATACAGAAAAGTAAGCCAACTTGAATACAGTAAACATGCATATAATTTGAAAATAAATAAGTATGTTGTACAAGACAATCTATATGAATACAAATTAGGACAACTTTTTGACGTATGGGCAAGGGTAGGCTACTTGATCTAATTCTCACAACTCAAACGCTCGTCAGTGGACATCATCAGCCGACATACCTCTGGGGTAGCGACCCTCGGACTCCATCAATCGACATACCTCGGGGGTAGCGACCATCGGACATGACCACCATAGTGCGTACTAGTTACTATAGTTTACTAGAGTGGTTAAAAGCCCATACGCCTAATGATTGTCCTCTATGATACTAAGTGTCAAGTGTGTGTCAACATATCTAATATATAGTAATGACAGAAAGGAACTACACATGCAATAAATATACAGAAATGCAATAAATATACAAAAATATACTAAGCATGCAAAATACTGTAAGCAATTTGGTAAGGTATCTTGCCTGGTAAGAAAGCTGCAAGGTGTACTGTCCAGAAGTCAAGCACACAGGATCAAAAGCTATGGCCTCAGAACAAATATCTCCGGATGCTGAAATAGATATCACCAACATTCCTAGAATAAGTAAAATAGCTAAAAAAAAGCACTTCCCTTTCGTCCAATTTGGACACAGGGGCAAAACGGTAATTTTGGGTCAAAATAGGGTCCACATGTGGCCCGCTTCGTACCGAAAAACGTGTCAGAACCAATGGTCTCCAAATTCGTCCAACTTAGTGTCAATAAGTCCAGAACGATGATATGAACCCAACGGAAGTTCCAAAATTGGATTCCGATGAGCCGATCACAAAATCGCCCGTCAAGTGGAGCCGCGGGACCCACGATACGCGATTTTGTCAACATTCTCATAATTGAACCAAACTTGGGTCATAGGACCAACCTATTGTTATGAGTCTGATGGTGTAAATTTTGTCTCGATTCGACGTGTGTACACAAAGTTACAACGTATTCCAGAACAGGCAGATACGGGGCGTTGTCGGCGGATACGCGTTGATTCCGGTGTGCACGCACATCCGAATCAACTTCTGTGAAATCCCGTACGTCCGTATCAATGGCGCACACCTTTTGGTAAAGATCGCGCGTGACCAAATCGTCCCGTTTGGTGGGGCGTACTCAGTTCCGGGTGAAAATGGGGTATCGTTTTTCCTGTTTTTGGATCGTGGTTCGCGATCGCCACAGGACGCGACGCACCGAGCGGGTTACACGGGCATCGAGAGGGTTATATAGTCTACGCGTCACAACTGACAGAATAAAAAATGGAACAACGAGGAGAGAGAATAGGTTACCTGAACAGGGCTCTATGGAACGAGGTTCTTCATGTCCGTGGATCGTCTTGACACTGCGACACAGGGCTGTGCCATGTCCGGGCTGTGTCCGGTCTAGGGTTTAATGTGGGAGATGAACGGAGCTTCGCCGTGGCTGGCCGGAGCTGAGGGAGGTGGAGGATCTTGGTTGAGGCATGGCGGAGTCGTCGGCGGGGTCCGGTCAGGGGGACAGCTGAGCAGGGGGAGGAAGTGGAAGAGGTGGTGGTTATGGGGGTCTGGCCGGAGACTGCTGGAGTCCGGCGGGGAGTGGTGGTTCTCTGCGGGAAAGGAGGAGGCTGGGCGGTGGAGCAGAGAGATTGCTAGGGTTCAGGCGAGGCGTGGAATTCAAGACGCTTTATAGGGCGCCCGAACAGTATTTCCAGATGAGATTAGGATTAGGGTTTCGGTGAGGGTTTCGGGTCCGGGTCGGGTTCGATTCGGATCCGAACCGACCCGTTAAGGCTGGGTTTGGTTCGGTTCGGTTTGACAGTGGTTCGGTTTGGTTTATTTCAAATAAACCGGGTTCAGTAAGGGTTTAATTAGGTTTAAATATACATTGGTTTCTAGGGCTTTAAAAATGTTTATGGGGCCCAATAAATTCCTGAAAAATTACCCTATGTCTAGTTTTTCCTTTTACACCAAAAAATATTATTTTCATAATATTTTAATATTAATTAACATCATTAAAAAATTATTTAATTACAAAATACCTTAGTTTTAATTCCAAAAAATTACAGAAAATTGTGTAAAAATTATTTTTAAAAATTCTTGAAAATCAGAGGGTTTACACTTATCCTCCTAAAGACCATCCTGACCACCATCAGCAGACTGATGATCAAGATTGGGAGCAACTTCATGTACTGGCTTCCCCATAACTGGATCCGCAGCGATATCCTCTGGAAACTGCTCGAAGCAAAATGGCTCTAACTCAGGCAATTCCCCAGCCTCAGAATGCATCTCGGAATCCTTAGTGTTGGTCATGGTCTGATCCTCGACAAATATCACGTCCCTACTTCTGTAGAGCTTTCTTTCCACTGGGTCGTAGAGTCTATAGCCAAACTTATCTCGATCATAACCGACAAAGATGCACCACCTCGTCTTCTGCTCAAGTTTGGATCTCTCGTCCTTCGGTATATGCACAAAGGCCTTACAACCAAACACTCGTAGGTGATTGTATGACGGCTCTTTGTCGTACCATACTTTGTCATGTACATCACCCTGTAAAGAAGCACTAGAAGATAAATTAATAATATAAGTAGCGGTGTAATGAGCCTCACCCCAATTATTGTCCGGCAAGTTTTCTTTTGAAAACAAATACCGTACCCCCTCCATTAGTGTCATGTTCATCCGCTCTGCTACACCATTGAGCTGAGATATCTTTGGCGGAGTCTTCTGATGACGTATCCCTTGCTCTCTGCAGTATGCATCAAAGGGACCGGTATATTTTCCGCCATTGTTCGACCGAACACATAGCAGCTTCTTGCCCGTTTTTCTTTCAACGGAGTCCTGAAACTCCTTGAAAGTGGGCAGCACCTGATCCTTGGTCTTTAAGACATATACCCATACCTTCCTAGAACAATCATCAATAAACGTTACAAAATAAGAAGCATCACCAAAGAATTTTACCTTCATAGGACCGCAGACATCCGAATAATTCAACTCGAGCAACGCAGACTTCCTTGAACTTGGGTGACTTTGAAAAGACACCATATTTTGCTTTTCTACCAAATAATGCGTGCACCTCTCCAATTTTATAGACTTTGGTCCTGGAATTACCTTTCTATTCACCAAGTAGCTCATCTTCTTCTCGCTGATATGGCTGAGCCGCCTGTGCCATAACTCGGTAGACGCATCAGTAGTCGCATTCACCTCATGTGCCCCCGGTGCTCTCCCTTCCATATAGTAGAGTCCTAACCTCTTGCTTACTCTGGCAATCACCATTAAACCTCTGTAAAGCTTCCACTGACTGTTCCTGAAGAGATTGAAGAAACCCTCGTCATCCAATCTTTCAACCGATACCAGGTTAAAACGGATATCAGGGATATAACAAACATCTTTGAGAACAAGAACTGCACCCATCTTTGTCCTCAAATGCACATCTACAATGGAAACCACCTTCGACACATCTCTATTGCCCATCTTCAATACTCCACAGTCGCTTGTTGTGTAAGTAGCAAATAGTGCTCTGTTTTAAGATACGTGTGCTGAAGCACCTGAGTCCACCAGCCAAGAGTTGTTATCGCATGCGAGGTTCATAACTACCTCATCACCTACAATGATCAGATAGCCTTTAGGTGTCGAGGTCGCCGCTGTAGTGTTCTCGTCCTGCTTTTCCTTGTCGTACTTCTTCTCTCTCTTCCAAGCAAAACAGTTCTATTTGATGTGGCCCTTCTTGCCACAATGGTAACACTCCGAGTCCCCGTACCGACCCTTGGACCTTTTTCTACTTTTCTCTGCCACCGTCTGGACCCCTTCTTTTATCCCTTCCATGGCTCTCTGAAACAAGCACCTCTGAGTAGGATGTGGATGAAGTGGCCTGAGAACATCTCCGCACCTCTTTATTCAGTACCCCTCTCTTGGCAAACTCTAGACTGACCACGCCTTCCAGAGCAGAAGCAATTATAGACACTCGTACGGTCTCCCACGAGTCTGACAATGTACACAGCAGTCATAGTCCCTGAACCTCGTCGTCAAACTTGACTTCTATCGAGGATAGCTGGTCAACCATGTCCTAGAACTCACTCAAATGATCCGTAATGGATTCCCTATCTTTGTACCGCAGACCCATCATCATCCGGATAAGGAACAATTTATTTACCCCGATCTTCTTTGCATACAAAGATTCCAGCTTATCCCACAGTATTCTCGCGTGCTCAATACTGGCAACGTGGTTGTACACGTTCTCGTCAACGAACTGCCTGATGTACCCACACACGTATATATGCTAGAACTTTTAGTCCTCTTCGGATTTGTCACTGAGCCTATCGGAAGCAAATATTGGCAGATGCAGCTTCTTGACAAATAACAGATCTTTTATCTTGCTCCTCCAGTAGTGATAGTTGGTACCGTTCAGGTTTACCATGCGTACCGGCTTCGCGTCAATCTCTCCTTCCTGGTTTGTATGTCAACTCTTGACACCCTTCTAAAATTTCAGAACCTGGCTCTGATACCACACTATTGGGAGTAAAGCGCAAAAATTGTTCCCCAAACCAGAGAGTACCTGGGAGAGAACCGAGCAAAATGCACAAACCAAAAAATACCAAACACAAATCACAAATACAAAGATTTTTACGTGGAAAATCCAGATGGAAAAAATTACGGGACGATCGGAGCAGGAGTCCAACCCTGAAGAACCTCCACTAATGGAATAAAGAGATTACACCCTCTACAAGCTCCTCACCGATCCAACACGGATCATAGTAACTCTTTGGAACAGAAAATAGATTACAATCACAAAAAAAAAGATAATAAAAATACCCTAAATTGATCTTCTACTCTGAAACTGCCTCCAATCCTTCTTTCTCCTCCGATTCTACTATGATACAACCACTAAGATGATGTACCATCGTTCCTATGATGGACTCCTGCTATGATGCATATCAAACACAGAAGCAAACCATGCTCTCCTTGAATCTCACGACAGTATATGCGGTGCTCACCACCTGGTCCTAAGCTTCAGAATTACCTCCGACGCATGGGCTATTATTGGCCAACGATGGTGGCAGATGCCGCCAATTATGCGAAAAAATGTAGGATGTGTCAAATTTATGTTGACTTCATCTACCAATCCTTGGAGTTCCTACACCTGACCATTGTGTCTTGGTCGTTCGAAGCCTGGGGTATAGATATTATAGGACCAATCAGTCCTCATTCGTCTAAGGGGCACCGGTTCATCCTGGCTATCATTGACTACTTTTCTAAATAGGTAGAAGTTGTTCCGCTAGCAGAGGTAAAAACGTCCAATGTAATCAGTATCCTTAAATATCACGTCATCTAATGCTTCGGCTTGCCTCGTAAGATCATTCATGACAACGGTCCATAATTTTAAAGCTACGCTTTCTTCGGTTTTGCGATAAAATCTGAATCCAAAATATAGTTTCGACAGCCTACAATCTAGAAATAAATGGATTAGCCAAAGCATTCAACAAGACAATCATCAAGCTACCCAAAAAGTTTGCTTCAACTAATAAAAGTGACTGGAATGAGAAGGTGGGCGAATGACTATGGGCCTACTATACGATGGTTCGAACTCCGATTGGCAGTACGCTATTTACTTTAGTCTTCGGAAGTAAGGTTGTGCTTCCTTTGGAGACCCAAATTCTTTCTCTCCGAGTGGCCATTTACAATCAGCTAACCACCAAAGATAACCATCATCGACGTCTACAAGAAATGGAGACACTTGACAAAAACTGCCTCTTGGCTTAGCAGCGCATTGAGCTATAAGCACGACTCTCCAGGGCCTTCAACAAGAAGGTGAAGGAAAGAACATTTCAGGTCGGCGATCTCATCCTAACCGTGAGAAGACCGATAATCATGACCCATAAGAAGGCGGGAAAATTCTAACCCAAGTGGGAGGGTCCATTTGTAGTGGAGACGGTATACTCCAGTGGCACATATAGGCTCGCTAAGCCTAATGGTGACTTGTTCATGACACCAATCGGTAAGTTCGTAAATAAATACTATGCCTAAGTTAGGCACACACAAAAAAAAGAAAAAAATGTTATTTATATCCCTAGCAGAGGGACATAAGAGTGTAATATTCATAGCTGATATCTTCCCCAACAAAATTATTTTTTACGTCGCACGCGGACAAATCTATTATTCGCACTCAGGAGTCTTAAGTATGCTATAGGTAACAGATCCTCAAAACTTCTATAAGGCAAATGGTTCACATCCATATCACCTCTGAAATATAAGTCGTTCTTCCCGTCAAAAGAAGGCAATCACGTCCATACTACCTTTGACGTATCCCTTTTGTTGTTTCTTTATCTCCACAAAATTTATACAAGGAAAGTTGTTCACGTCCACATCATCTCTGAACTATGAGATTCACATATTTTCAATAAAAGAAAGCAGTCATGTCCATACTACCTCTGACTCGTTTCCTTTTCTCTCCACAAAATAGTTCACCATGTTCGTACTCGGCTACAAGCAAGCTTTATCGCCTATCGATTTTACACCAAAGTATTCCTACCATCGCAGATGATTTCCCTGCCAAACTTCCCTGATGAAAATACTCTAACCTATCATGTTCATACTACCTCTGATAGGGATTGGTGTTATCGTCGTTAGGATGTTATACTATGTCCAAACTACCTCTGGAATAATAATCGTAACCACGATATCCACAACAACAAGAAAAGTTCTAAACGGAAAAGACGACAAATTTTTCATTAATATTTAAGATCATGAGTACACATAATGGAAATACATTTTCATTGATATTCAAGATCAAGAGTACATTTGAAAAGAAGGAAACCCCGCTGTGTTGATTCTGGTACCAATGCAAGTAAAATCGGTAGCTTAATGCATTTTGCGTTATCACTTCAGCAAACTCCTCAGTGCAAGATATAATATATGAAAAAAGAATCTATACCGATGGATAGCAAGGGAGCTTGCAACACGGAGCTGAGCCTACAAACCCAACTCTGTCGTGTAAATGGATGCGACTAAAAATTCTGATTGGGATAACTAGCCCCACCTCTTCCACACAGATGCGCCACCAGGATCCGATCCGAGATCCAACCATTACATCATGGCCGTATACGGGGAGTAGATACAGTGAGCTAGGTTGGAAGACCACGGACAATCTTCCGGGTAATGTGTTTGTCACCATGAACAATGGTAACTATGATATCCTTCCATGCTCCATCAAGACCCAAGCAATCCAAGGCAGTCCTTGCACGACGAGAACACAAAAAGTCAAAATGTCTGCAAGAAAAGACCAATTAAAAGGCTGTCACCTTCACTTTTCCAACTAGGGATAGTTTGATAATTTGGCATGGGTATTTTATTTTTAGGAGTATAATATTAAATATTGTGCATGTTGTAAATATTATTTATTTTTAGATGTTAGATTTTATTTTGGACTTGTGTTAGTAGACCTAACTAGTTTAGATTAGATCCATGGACCAACATTTATTTCTAGTTAGAATTGAGCCTAATAGTAAGCCCATTCATTAGGAGGATGAATTAATTAGTTAAACCAATTAGACTAAAATCTTCCCTCCTTAATTAATTCCTTCATGACAAGATCCAAGGGGTATTGGGGATATTTCACAATAACTTGGAGGAGGGGATAGGGGCCGACCATATTTGGAGTGGGGAGAGACTCTCTCTCTCTCTCTCTCTCTCTCTCTCTCTCTCTCTCTTTATTTTTTATTCCAAATCTAGATCTAGAAATTTTCTCTTCTAATTTCCTTTCATTCCTACACCAATTCTTACCCAAATTTCTTCCTAATTCCTTTTCTATTCATCATTGGAAGCTATTAAAACAAAGAGTAAGCAAGGATCTACAAGGAGGAAGCAAGGGTCTACAAGGAGGAGCAAGGATCTACAAGTTGAAGGCTCTTGACACTCATTTGGAGAATTCTATTGGAAATCTATCTCCTAATAGGTACAATTCAATTTTCCCTCCCTAATTAGACTCTAAATCTATCATTTAATCATTAGAAATCCTCCCATGTACTAAGGCTACCCATAGGAATTAGAATTAGGTTCATAGGAGGCCTATGAAGAAAGTTATGTGGTATCTTATGTCAATTTTGGGAGAATTCCGAGATTGGCACATCTTGTGTTTGTCAATAGGTCAATTAAACCAAATTGACATGTGTTTGATTGTATGTGACTAGTGTCGTATCCAAAATTGGTACGTGTAGGCCGTATCCCGATAATTTGGAGATACGGGTTAATTTTGGTGTTTTCTTTCGACAGGGGGTTTGAGCATGTCATATTTTGACACGGGCATGTAGTTGAGTAGCTAGCTCTTTGTATTGTGCATAATTATGATTTTAGACTTGCTCTTGTCCTTCGGCATATATTTGGTGGTATGGTAGAGCCGTATCGTAAGCGTATCATAGATTGAGTGTGATACGGGTGCGGTGCACTCCACGTGTTTATTTTCTTACATTACAACTCAATTTGCCATGGTTATAGCTATTAGAATAATGTAATTATAATTGTTATATATATATATATATATATATATATATATGAGTGAGTGTATGTGTATGTGTATGTGTATGTGTATGTGTATGTGTATGTGTATATGTGTATGTGAACTAGAGGGGGAAAGCAGGCCAGAAAAGCAGTGAGAGAAGCAGCCGGATAAGCAGAGCCATAAGCAGCAACAGAAGTAGCAGCGGCCATAAGCAGCAGCAGCAAGAAAAAGCAGAAACCTGCAGCAGAAACAGTAAGCAGTAGCAGAAGCACCGATAAGATGCAGCAGCAGAAGCCATAAGCAGTAGCAGTAAGCAGTGCTTAATGTTATATATATTGATAAGTTAGTGTATATATTGATAAGTTAGTTGTATATATTGATATGTTAGTTGTATATATTAATAAGTTAGTAAGTTATATATATATATATATATGTATATAAGCACTAGTTAGAATTGGTTTGTATTATTTCTAGTTACCATGAGTTACACCAAGGTAATGAGAGTTGAGGTATCTTGGGTACGGGTATTAATTATCAAGGGGTATATTAGTATGTTAGTTATGATAGTTGGTATAATATTGTTATAAGTTTAAATGCATGTTATTGTATAGTGAGGTGTATGGGTAGTTAGTTATATGTTAGATGTTGAATTACCTTGTGATACCAAGGTAATGTCAAGGTATTGGTTTATACTCAAGGTATTGAGTTGTATATCGAGATGGGTGTGTAGGTGGTGTGACACCGCATTTGGTTCAAAGCCAAGTTATCCACTTAGTTTGGCTAGGAGTACTATATATTTTGTGTTGTATATATATATTATAGTATTTTTATATCTAATAACTTGCGTATCTCAGGATACGATATTTTGTTGGTATCCTAACATCCTAATATAGCTAGTATAGCATAGTTACATAGTGTATGAACCCAATATCCTAGAGATAGACTCATACAACCTAGAAATAGCTAGTTTAACCAAGTTTGACTTGTTTGACCTAGAGTTGACCTAGTTTGACTATTTTGACTTAGAAATGGCTTTATGACCTAGAATTAAACTAGTTTAACTTATTTTTATTCTAAAACCTTTTATTGATGCAATATACCATATATAGGTCTGTGTGACACCAGCTTGGGCTTCAAGAGACACACCTTGCTCAGGACCTCAGGCGAGTACATTTATCTGTTATTTTTTATTTCATAATAGTATATATATCTCATGTTCTAGAACTGTATACATGATTCCGACATAGTGGTTTCACAGACTGGTACTACATGGATCCTGTCAGGAGATGTTATCCCTTACCGTATTCAGCGGGTACACTTTTACATGTATTTTATCGTGTGTATCGAATATTTATTTAGTATACTTCGTATTCACACACTGTTCGTGTTCAGTGTGCTTATATTCATGTACACATACTGCTCGTGTTCAGTATGCCCATATTCGTATTCATAATGTGTCTTGATTGAATCTATTGGTATTAGTTGAGGATGGGGGAGTAGGAGTTAATTATGTGATCAAGCCCTAGTGTATTCGTGTATATGTCGATTACATACCATACTTGTAATCGAGTTACCATATTATATTTGTGTTCAACCTAAATCGATCACATAATGAACTTGTATTCCATGGCACACTAGTTAGATTTTAGTTATTTCTATTATATTACAGATATTCTATTAACTGTTCTTCATTCCAATATTTGTATGTTCACTCTAGTTCATTTCATTCTGTTATTTAGATATCTTGTATTATTTTTTATTATCTATTTTATATGCTCGATTATGTATTTAAAATTGCTTTTAGAGATATGTACTTCGCTCCAATCCTGACTGGATATATTTTTTAGTTGATTGGCTCATAGACTAGTGTCCTACATACTACGGACCGAATAAGGGCATACCATTAGAGGATACTCCTGTAGACCAGGAGGACTTAGTACCAGATGTCATGACCCGCACCCGGAATTTAGGTGTAAGCCGTGGGTACGTCCAGCCTACGCTGCAACATCGGCGGTAGAACGTTGTCTATGTCTCAATACTACTAAACATAACTCACAACCTGTCAATGATCTTAACTCCATAAGGAGGACAATGAATAATACATAGATCAACAGTTCATGATATATACTCAATCACAATAACTAAAGAAAATAAATGGCACGATAAGATATAAAGATAAAGAAGTACTGACATAGTCAAGCACAACAACAAAATACAGCACGTCTAGAATCTAGCTGACCAACATAAATAGTCTCAACAAAAGTCTCATCATAAATACAGTCCAAGTCTCAAGTTTAGAACAAATGACGCATAGATATAACTGTCTAAATAACTGTATGTGGTATCTCCTCTAAGGATAGTGACTCCTCTAAGATCTCTGGTATGTAGTCCCCCTCTACACCTAGCCCATAGTGTGTAGGACAGAAGTCCTCAAGATCCTCTGGAAAAACATTATTCAGTCAAGATAGGAGCGAAGTACAAGCACTAAATATTAGTTCCATTAATATTGAGGCTATAATATAATGTAAAGAAATACAAGAAGAAAAAATATTGGAAATAAGAAATACTGGAGAATATGTAATCAGTAATAGCATAAACTAGTAATAAATAAAAATATATGAATGCTAGAACAAGTGAACTGGAATACGAAAATAGAATATCTAGCTAAGTGTTTGAAACATCAGTCTATTATGTGATCGGCTTGGGACGAGATCAGGCTTGTTATATATGATTGGCTATGATACATGTGAGGTCAGGCTAACCATCTGGTTAGCTATGATGCGAGCAATAGTCAGGCTAATCATATATAATAGGCTATGAGGCATGTAAATGGTCAGGCCACACCTAACGTGATATGTAGGGTGAGCTATGATGCATATAAAGTGGGGTATGATCACATAATCTGCTAATATTTATATGTCTCCAGCTAGCATGATGGATTCCAATCACGACTCCTCATGACAGGTATCTATGATGCTAACCCATGTATCTATAGTGTCAGAATCAAGTACACTATACAACTAGAATCATAGAGATGACCAACATAATGAAAACTGTCAGAGAATGTAATCGCATGTGGTCCTGAGCTGGCAATACCAATATCCTACTCCAGAAGTCTCGCCTGAACGATCCAACGGTCCTATATATATAATATAATAATATAATAACATCAGTCATTACACTAGTACGCACATAAATACAATTTTACTGCACTTAGAAACTAACGCAAGCCGAGGTTACAACTGGTCAACTAGCAGGGTCAAGTGTGCACGTCTAAAATGTACAGGTGTCATATTCTCAAATACCGTGCACAGCAAGACAATTAACTAACACTAACACATCTCTAAATATCCAAATCACGTGTAACACTAACACATGGCCTAGCTAGTATGTTAGTGTACACAAGGCAGTTAACTAACACCTATGATCATATAATCAAATATACCACTAACAACCAAATTCCTATAAAGTATTTACTAAACCTAATCACTATTCATACATGCACACATGTACACTAGGCACTAGGGTTCACGAATATACTGTGTCACGCAATAACACAATATGAAGGAAAAAGGAAAGTACAAACCTTGGTGTGCGCATAACCGAGGAGGGGTAACGCTCGTCCGTGCCCCATGGAGGTCAGTCTTCGGCGATGGTGCTCTGGCCAGTAGCAACCATGTCAGCAGGTAGTGGAGATACTGATGGTGGTGACTGGTGGTCGTGTGGTGACTGGTGGGGGTGGTCGAGGCTGGTGGTGATCGACAGTGATGGTGGATATGCTGATGGAGGCGGTGGTTACTGTCGGTGGCGACTGGTGGTGAAGGCCGAGGTTTAGATGGTGGTGGGTAGTCGTGGTGTGGTGGAAGGTTGTGGTCGAGGATGGTCGTAAGGTCGGTTGTTGTCGGGGTGTGGTCCGGTGGAGAGTGGTGATGATGGTAGCGGTGTAGATGTGGGTGGTCGTGTGGTGGAGGTGTTGTTGTCGGTCGATGTTCGAGGTGACGGCCAGGAAGGTTGTTGTGATGATGGTGGAGATGGTAGTGGCGGGGTAGATGAAGTCGAGAAGATGATGAATGGTAATGATGAGATCGATGATCATAGAGGAGGTATTATTGGGGAGGTGGTCCGACGGCGGAGGAAAGAAGTCGAGGAAAAGATAGTGGCTGTGGTAGTCGAGGTATCTGCTCGGTGGTGATGACCGGAGTCGGGTGATGCTCCGGCGGGAGATGACCGGAGGGGAGAAAAAATGGTTTAGGTGAAGTTAGGGTTCGGGTTGTGTAGTATGGTTGTTGATAATATGAAGAGGAAGAGAATGGTTTATGTAGGAGAGAGAAAATGGGTGTTGGCCTTGGGATTAGAGCCGGCTATGTGTATCCTAGGGAAGGAGGAGGGTTTCTACATGAAGGAATGAATGGTGGAGATGGGCTAGTTTTTGAATGGAGGGCTAGGATGGTGTAGAGGAAAAGTTAGAGTGTAGTACACTCCAAATAGAGGAAAAAACAAGGTATGACCGATCAAAAATAAGGGGAGGGGTTTCTTTGTGGCTTGGCTCCAATGGAAGGTGGACACCTCATTACATTTTTGCATAAAAGTCCCTAACAATTAGAAAATTGCACAAACAGTAGGATTTAGGATTGGATGAGAAAAAATATCATATTTGGTGTGATGTAGTGGGTTAAAAGGGTGTGTGGTATTTAGTATGAATCTTGAGGGTGTGAGTAGGGGTTTGGGTTGGTATTGGGTCTAGTTTTGGGTTAGGTTGGGTCCTTACACCAATTTAATTAAAATTAGTGTAAATGGTGTTCTTAAATTAATTGGAAGTATATAGGATTAAAATTGGGTGGGACACAAGTATCATGGACGTAGAAGACTCAGAATAGAATATTGTCATAATTTGGGTTGCACAAAACGGGTCGAGATTGTGTCTCCAATTTTGATTGGAACGGACAAAGATACAAAGTTAGATTTATTTGAATTTAAAAATAAATATTTGTAATGAATATTGTGCAACTAAAATGAAGCACAAGAGAGAGTATTTATGAGTTACACAAAGGTCGGAGTGGAAGACTGATACGTCTAGGACAAGGGTGTAAAATTTGTTGGAAGACAAAAGCTAGTATAATGCTCCAAATATCGAAGCAACGGTAAGGTACAATAATTGAATAAAATCACAATAGTAAAATAATCCCCAATAATTAATCCCAAAAAATACTAATTAAATCCATAATCATATATTTTGGTCAAGGGTTTATCTAGTGGGTTTCTAGGTTTAGTCCACTAACCCATGCATTAATGAACACTATATAATATGTATAAAAATATATCATGAAATATATTAATATATTAAATTAAATATGGCAAAAGACAATAAAACCCCTATTCTAGAAATGTGGTAGTGACACCAGAGTCTGAGGAGGTTTAGATTATTTTGGTGGACTTGTATTAGCCTTTTATTGAGACTTCTGGCATGTATATTATTTCAGATTCGTGGATGTATTGTAATTCTTTTCCTTCGTTATTCCATTCATGCTTTATCTTCCTTAGTTTGTTTTGTGATTGAGTATAGTTAAATTTATCATATACCATATTGTTCCTTCGTTTGGAGTTGAGATGATTGACAGGTACCAAAGTATATATTGTATGAGATATTTGGACAACATGGCATTTCCCAAATACGACCGGGTTTGATGCACAGGCAACCGAGGGTATCGTCGGCGAGGCCGGGAACCGACTGACGGGACTTTAGCTTCGATAATTGGCTGCACGAAAGCAGGGAGCCTGCCGAGGCTAGAGGGTCTAAAACTACTCATATGCCTACACGGCCGCACCCGAGGCTGCCGCACGCTACCCGAATTATACCCCCATAAGGAGCCGCAAGGCTCGACCCGCAGGAGATACGAATCGGGTCAACTTCGCAGCAGCACCGGGTGCTCCGCCGAGTACGACGAGGAGAATCGCTCGTTCTGCCGTCGTTTCCAGCATTTCGTGGCGCAGCGACGGGTTTCGGGCCGTGTAGTATGGTTGTTGATAATATGAAGAGGAAAAGAATGGTTTATGTAGGAGAGAGAAGAGGGGTGTTGGACTTAGGATTAGGGCCGGCTATGTATTTCCTAGGGATGGGGGAGGGTTTCTACATGAAGGAATGAAGGGTGGAGATGGGCTAGTTTTTGAATGGAGGACTAGGATGGTGTAGAGAAAAAGTTAGAGTGTAGTACACTCCAAATTGAAGGAAAAGTAAGGTATGACCGGTCAACAATGAGGGGAGGGGTTTTTTCATGGCTTGGCTCCAATGGAAGGTGGACACCTCATTGCATTTTTGCATAAAAGTCCCTAACAATTAGAAAATTGCATAAACAGTGGTATTTGGGATTGGATGGAAAAAAATATCACGTTTGGTGTTATGTAGTAGGTTAAAAGGGTGTGTGATATTTAGTATGAATCTTGAGGGTGTGAGTGGGGGTTTGGGTTGGTGTTGGGTCTAGTTTTTGGTTAGGTTTAGTCCTTACACCAATTTAATTAAAATTTGTGTAAATGGTGTTCTTAAATTAATTGGAAGTGCATAGGATTAAAATTGGGTGGGACAAAAGTATCATGGACGTAGAAGACTCAGAATAGAATATTATCATAATTTGGGTTGCACAAAATAGGTCGAGATTGTGTCTCCAATTTCGATTGGAACGGACAAAGATGCAAAGTTTAATTTATTTGGATTTAAAAATAAACGTTTGTAATAAATATTGTACGACTAAAATGAAGCACAAGAGACAGTTTTTATGAGTTACACAAAGGTCAGAATGGAAGACTGACACGTCTAGGACAAGGGTGTAAAATTTGTTGGAAGGCAAAAGCTAGTGTAGCGCTCTAAATATCGAAGCAACGGTAAGGTACAACAATTGAATAAAATCACAGTAGTAAAATAATCCCCAATAATTAATCCCAAAAAATACTAATTAAATCCATAATCCTATATTTTGGTCAGGATTTTATCTAGTGGGTTTCTAGGTCTAGTCCACTAACCCATGCATTAATGAACACTATATAATATGTATAAAAATATATCATGCAATATATTAACACATTGAATTAAATATGGCAAAAGACAATAAAGCCCCTATTCTAGAAATGTGGTAGTGACACCAGAGCCTGAGGAGGTTTAGATTATTTTGGTGGACTTGTATTAGCCTTTTATTAAGACTTATGGCATGTATATTATTTCAAATTCGTGGATGTATTATAATTCTTTTCCTTCGTTATTCCATTCATGTTTTATCTTCCTTAGTTTGCTTTGTGATTGAGTATAGTTACATTTATCAGATACCATATTGTTCCTTCATTTGGATTTGAGATGATTGACAGGTACCAAGTATATATTATATGAGATATTTAGATTGTAGAGTTGACCCAGTCAGCGTTTTACCGTCGATGCTGCGGCATAAGCTGGACGTACCCACGTACTCGTATCCGAATATTCGGGTGCGGGTCATGATACATTTTTAGTGGTGGCCCATATAGGTCTTCTGTCTAGAGTCACACTAAGAGCGATATCGTACTAGCGTCACCTAGAGTACTACTACGAGCCTGCTTTAGGAAATAGGATTTAAGCTGAGAGTATACTCAATCACAACTAGGAAATACTTTCAAATATCTGTTTTGCTATCCTTATCTATTGAATGTTTGCTTTACTTGAATAAAATTTGTCCTTTATTAATGATATCGTATCTTACTCAATAATGATTCCTTTGTGCAATCTATCTTCAGGATGATGCCGAAGACGCATTTTCAGCGCTCAGGTGCTATGTCAGCGCGGTCAGTCACTTCATCGCTTATGAGGGAAGCACTATCGGACTCTTTTCTAGTAGCTACATTCTAGAGGTCAGCTTCACCAATCAGGGTGGGTATTTTCGTAGCAGCTTTTGGAGGTGCTCTACCTCCGGTACATAGGGCAGCGCTGACAGTTTCAGGGGATCTTCCACCCCTGCCATCCGCAGTCGATTAGACACAGATGTTCACACTTTTTTAATGGATGATGGAGGTACAGTAGCGCCAATCAGAGGTTATGAGGCAGGGCATTGAGAATGCTCACCAGATTATGCTCGTCGTAGTTGAGAGAGTCTTCTTAGTCCATCCACAGACGGCACCACTTCTGTTTACCCCGCAACAGCTGAGACCGGGGACTATCATAGACTTCAAGAGGATAGGTCTAAAGGACTTTAAGGGTACTGAAGGGATCATATATGCTGATGATTGGATAGAAGATATTGAACGAAACCTTCGGCTGGCACAGATTCCAGAGAAGTTACAGATAGAGGCCACGGGGAGCATGATATTCAACATTGTGTTGACTTGGTTCAGGACAGACCCCAGGATTTCAATACCAAGATTTACTTGGGAAGCTTTCAAAGATCTCTTCAAGGAAAAGTTCTTTCTAGATGTGGCTCTGACATCTCTAGAGAGCCAGCTCCAGTACATCGTTCAGGGAGGTATGACGGTGGATGATTATACGGCAGAGTATTACAGATTAGGCCATTTTGTGGTGGGGCAGAACCCCAGAGAAAGAGACAGAAAGTTCAGGAAGGGCCTAAACTGGGAAATCAAATCATATACGAATGGAGATCCCACCGCTACTTTCGAAGAGATTCTGAGGCAGGCACAGAGGGCGGAGGATGATCTAGAGCTTGGTTCCAAGAGGCCATAGGACATAGGAGGATACAGTACCAATACGGGTCCAATGAAGTGGCCTCATTTTCAGCAACAGCACCAGAGGCATTTCTAGCAGCCGAGAGAGTAGTATCATGGACCAGCTAGAGCGTCGGCACAATAGATACACCAGATCCAGAGGACAACTATTTCTTACACATTCTGTAATAAGCAAGGACATAAATAGGATGCATGCAGGATAAGATGGGGCCAGTGCTTATTCTGCCGATCAGGAGACCACCAGTTGAGGGCTTATCCTAAAGTTCCAACTCGTCCAGCTAAGGGCGGAGCTCAGGCAAAGAGAGCACCCACGAGACCACCAGCGGGACAGCAGAAAGGACCTCCTCTACCACCACAACAGCAGTAGTTTGCTCAGCACCAATAGCAACAGAGAGGTGTCCAGCGACAGTGGCGAGCTTTTGCCTTGACCGTCGTGGAGGAGCCAGTCGATGATGTTATCTCAGGTTCAATCTATCTTGATTCTTTTCCAGCTCATGCTTTATTTGATTCTGGTACTTCATGTAGTTTTGTATCTGTATCTTTTGCTCTGAAACATAATCTTGAGTCTGAACCTTTGGCGAGGACATACAAGATTATGACCGGGAGTGGCATTATCCTGGTCAGTAATGTTTGCAAGGATCGAATAGTTTCTTTGGAAGGCCGAGTGTTAAAAGTATGTCTACTCGTAATGCCACTTCTGGCTACGATATAGTACTCGGGATGGATTGGTTGAGTAGGCATCATGCTAGTATCGATTATCGTGGAGGCAGAGTTTTGTTTCAAGTGCCAGGAGTGTCATGACCCGCACCCAAAATTTAGGCATGAGTCGTGGGTACATCCAGCCTACGTCGCAGCATCGGCGGTAGAACGTTGTCTAGGTCTCTATAATACTATCATAACTCACAACCTGTCAATGATATCAACTCCATAAGGAGGACAATAAAATAAATATCTCTCAACAGCTCATAATGTATACTCAATCACAATAGCTATAAGAATATAATGGCATGATAAAAGATAAGAAAGAATGACATAGTCAAACACAATATCTCAAAATAGAGATAAACCACAGTCTAGCTGTCCAACATAACAATCTCCACAAGTCTCAATTTAAACTTAACATAAGTATCAACATAAACGCAAATGCATAAAATAAATATTATCTAAATAGCTGCAGGTAGTGTCTCCTCTAAAGAAAGGGACTCCTCTAAGATCTCTGGTGTGTAGTCTGCATCTATACCTGGTCCATAGTGTGTAGGACAGAAGTCCTCAAGATCCTCTGGAAAAAATATCCAGTCATGATTGGAGCAAAGTACAGCACTAACAGCAGTTCCATGTATATTGACAAAAACTATAATATAGTATAAAGAAATACAA
The DNA here is from genome assembly GCA_036927795.1 of Iris macrosiphon. NCBI lineage: Eukaryota > Viridiplantae > Streptophyta > Magnoliopsida > Asparagales > Iridaceae > Iris > Iris macrosiphon. The sequence goes on along the minus strand of JAYESA010000010.1, from coordinate 140,641,268 downwards.
GATGGATATAAATACAGGCAATAACAATACTGGAATAATAAAATACTAGAAATAAAGATACTGGAATAATGTCATCATCAATGATATACTAGCAATGAACAGAAAGACAAGTGCATGCTAGAATAATAAACTGAAATATAAGTGAATGCTAGAACAATAACTAGAACATAGGGAAATGATAGATCAATAAACTAGAGATACATGTATAGACTATCTAGCTAAGTGCGTGAAACATCAGCATATCATGTGATCGGCTTGGGACTGATCAGGCTTGTTACATATGATTAGCTATAATTTATATAAGGTCAGGCTAACCATCCGGACAGCTATGATACGAGCAATACTCAGGCTAATCATATATAACAGGCAATGAGGCATGTAATGGTCAGGCTGCACCGACGTGAGGTGTGGGTGAGCTATGATGCATGTAGAGTTGGGTATGATCACATAAGCTACTAATATCTCTCCGTCCCCAGCTAGTACGATGGATTCCAATCACAACTCCTCATGATCGGTCTCGATGATGCCAACTCGTATATACATAGTATCAGAATCATGTACGCTATACAGCTAGAATCATAGAGATAATCAACATAATAAAAACTGTCAGAGAATGTACTCGCCTGTGGTCCTCTGCTGGCAATACCAATGTCTTATTTCCAAAGTCTTGTCCAACAGTCTTATAGACATTATTTAATGATAATATAGAATCAGTCGATACACTATAATACACACAATCATAAATATACTGAACTCAAAGACTAAGCTAGGGGTGCTACTTGTCATCTAACAGGGTCAAGTATGCGTCTAGTTGCACGGGTGTCGCATCCTCAATTATTGTGCAATCAGACAGTCAAACACTAACACACGTCTAGCCAGTACGTCAGTGTACATAAGGCAGACAACTCACAATTCTTAGGATCATATAGTATATGCAATTATACGGGAAAATCCACAGTTAACCTAGGGTCATACAGTACATATACAAATTATAATCATAACTAGTATTAGCATTTAATTCCTTATATATATATATATATATATATATATATATATATATATCAATTTGAATATTATACACATACGCGTACGTATACGCATACGAGTTGGGTTGATTTGTATGGTCTCTTGAAATTAATATCTAATGAATTTGTCATAATGCAACACGCTAACATCCTAACATTTCATACGTACTGTCACGACCCGCACCCGAAAAATTGGGCATGAGTCGTGGGTACGTCCAGCCTACGCCGTAGCATCGGCGGTAGAACGATGTCTAGGTCAACTATCTAGATAACAATCTCATGCAATCAATATATAAACCTGTCAAGATCTCAACTCCAAACGGAGGAACAATATCATAATGATAATCTCAAGTACTCAATCATGAATCTAAGCACGATAAGATAACACAGAGATCTAACAACTATAAAGTCTAACCAACAACAACTACTACAACAACCACAACATCAATAATAATAATACATCATCCAAAATAATATACAATACAAGGTCTCAATCCAAAACCAGAGACAAATCCGGTTGCTAAAAGCTAATAAAAACAATAACAAGGTCCTAGTGATCCCGGCTACCAATCCGGGAATCACCCCTAAACTAGAGGGTCCCTGTCTGCACCATCAACAGGCTCAGGTCCATAAAATATCGGACACTAATCCTCCGGATACTCTGAAAAATATGTCCAGTCAGGACTGGAGCAAGTACATCTCTAACAGCAATTCTATTTAAATAATAAAAACTATAAAACAGTTATAGCAAGTAGCAAGGTGAAGGAAAATATAGTATAAACAAGAAATATATATATGTCACTGGTGCATAAAGGTAAATATACAGGAATATCAGAAACAAGATAGTAATGACTGCAAGATACAAGAAATCTACACTAAAAGTAAGTATGTGCACATGAACATGTAGTGAGTCCAGCATGAAATACATGTAGTGAGTCAAGTCCAAAAATATGTAAGTGAGACCAGCAAGGAAATGCAAGTGAGTCCAGACTATAAAGAATGAACTCGGTGTCTTTGAAATACTTGTTTCGATATGTAAACGACTAGGGGTAAGTACGGCTCACCGTGCACTGGGTGCGCGGCTGCTATCATTCCAGATTAGACCAGAGGGAGTGATTCCTGATGATTCCAGATGGGAATGTTTACATGTCTACTCGAGTATTTTCCCGCCCCGACTAATACAAGTAAATCCAAGACCCGACACGTAAATCAAGATGAGTCCAGCCTGAAACATGAGTGATGCCTGTAGTGATGCCTGTAGGTGATGCCTGTAGGTGATGCCAGTAGTGATTCCAGAATAGAGGCCAGAAACATAAAATACGTGTCGCAAGTAAATGAATCCAAAAATACCAGTCAGTGTCCCGTGTTGTGCCAGAATAATCAGATGATACTATACTAGAAGCTGAATCATAATAATCATCAAATAATGAAAACTATCAGAGAATGTACTCGCCTGACGTCCTGAGCAACTGGCGATCCGAACCGGTGTCTCAAGGACCTAATGCGAAAAGCAAGGTTAAACAGGGTTCTAATGAGTTAAACAGATATAAAATAACTAAAAATAGGCTTCAAGGATCGTTCTAGGTCAAACGGGTCAAACCGGTGAAATTTGGGTCAAAAAGTCAACTCTAGGTCCAAAAAGTCAACTCTGGATCAAAACTAGGTCAAAAATTGACTTTGGCAGTCAACCGAGTCAACTACGGTCAAGTCTAGGTCAAACTAGGGTGCCCCTGAAATTCTAGGCCAAAACTAGGTTATTAAGCTAGAAAACTCTCAAACTCGCCTCCTCGAGATACCGGGATACCCTCGGTATCCGATACCTCGCCCTAGGCCACGCACCCCGCCTAAATCCGCTAAAACCTATGCTAGCACGCGTAAATATATACACATAAGCATATAAAAATTACTCCAATACTATTCCTAGGCTATTGCTCAAATATCCAGCTCGAAACTCAATACCTTGGATATCTCAAGGTATTGAGATACCGCTCTAATACCCCTCTAACTAGCTATCTAGGTATATAGATGGCGTGCTGTCGTAGGCACCCAAAAATAAAACCTTTACTCTTGAAATAATATGTAGTAGTGAGAGTAAGGATCGTTCCCACGAAGAGTAATTAGTTTGATCTTTATGCTATGTAAAATAAGATTGGGGGAGAGTTTTTATCAAAAGAAAATTAAGAAGAGCTAAAAACAATTAAAGTATTAAAACAATCAAAGAAATAAATGTTGGTCTCAGTCAACATCCACCATTGGAATCTTAAAACTGATCATCGATGCAAGTATATATTAATTCATACTTTGAATATTCATCGTTGGAATTATTTTCCTATCTCCTTCAGCCATAATTAATTAAAAACAAGCGATCTAATTAACCTTAACTACTAAATAACCCCAGACAAGCGCTAAAGGTTTAATCTAGTAGCGTATTAAACTCGATGAGATCGATGAAGCAAAACAACACAAGCACACGCGGTTGCATTTAATTTTGTCAAAAAAATTTCTCCTAAGATCTAATAAAACAAAGCAGTTCATTAAATCTTGGTTGCTTCACAAATTAGAGGGATAGAACAATTACGGATTCGATATCTAATTTAGCATTAGATTGTCATGAATAATAAACTAGTATGCATCCTAGTCATTAAACAAGATAATCATAAAAATATGCATAAGAAAACATTCGATACTTAAAGCACAAATCAAAAATATAAACACAAATTAGATCTCACAGGTTTTTATTCATTCCGAGGCTTCCGTTTCCTTCGACCAACAAGACTTTTAGCTCCGCATGTTCAAGAAAACTTCAAAAGAATATTGGAGAAGAGGAAGAAGAGTTGTGGGTTATTTTTCTTTTTTTCTCTTGATCTCTACCCCTTTTATACACTCTAAATAAGTGTTTGAAGATCACAATATCTTCCCAAAAATCCTCTAAGAGTTACAACAACCCAACAATAAAATAAAATCTTTGAATAAGTTGGGAAATGGTTATATCAACTCCACTTTTTGTGCACAGCATAGTTGTCTCAACTTCAAGCGTGATTTGGTCCATGATGTAGCCAGAATCTCAGGAAAATCAAAACAGGAAAATTGTGCCTCTATCACTTAGCTTTCCGAATCAATTTGGATCAGCTCAATTGGACTTCGGATGAGCAAGTTATGACCATTTTTCTACAAGGTATCAGAACTGTCTAGAATTGATAATTAGCTCCATTTTGCTTTTAGTGACTCCAATTGTATCCTAGATCAAAATATAAAAATAATGAGTATCTTTAGACATTAAATGAGCATAAAGGAGTATACATTAAGGAATAAAAATATAATATTTTATGTTCTCATCAAATACCCCCACACTTAACCTTTGCTCGTCCTCGGGCAAAACTCTAATTTATTTTTCCAAAAAGAAATCAAGGTTGCAATGTCATAAATAAATAATAACCAAGTTCTTCAAAACTCATAACATATCATGAACATATATTCTTAAACAACTTCTAATTACTTAGTAGGTATTTTTACTTGAAAAATAGAGTAAACTAAATAGGTAGACCCTCACGGGAATAAACACTAAACTCTCATGTGTTTGAAGGTATATATTTCTCTCGAATTCATTTCAAAAGAAATGCTCTACCATAAGCTTGTATATTTTCTCATTCTCCACCACTGGGATCACATGCATAACATAAATCATAAGGACTTTTCATGGGTTGTAACATGGCTTAGGATTAAGGTGGGATATATTTAGGAATGTAGCTCAAAAGCCATCAAAACTAGTGGAGCAAAAATGAATCAACTCAATCTCAATATAAAACATGTAAAATCAATCACTCCATTTTGCAGCGTCTTCAATTTGGCTTTTAAAGCATTTAAACAATGCAAAATCAATCACTCCATTTCTTTTCTTCTTTTTTTTTCTTTCTTTTTTTTTTTTTTTACTTTTTTTTTTTTTAACAATAATGGAACTTAGAAAATTTTAGGATAAAAATATGTTCCATTTTGTTGATTATAACCAAACCACAAATTTAGATACCCCCACAATTATTTTTTCATACACCCATACATATCATAATGATCAACAATGCTCCACTAGCTTTGCGACTTGGGTAAAGGTATAAATATTATTGGTTGAAAGCTTATAATGTGGGTATACCAAGAAAAAGGCAATAAAGCTCAAAGGGGTTCAACAAAAAGAAAATTAATTACAAGGTGGGCTATTTGGCTTATGTAATGCATAACAAAGATGGCCTTAATCATGTTCATGCATGCATGTGTCAATGTGACCTCGAAGAGAATCAAAGCAAGTTCTAGAGAAACAAATCAGTGGAGGAATATCTCTCATGAAAGAATAATGAGACTGATGTGTCAGTCTAAAGGCTCAAATCCTCACTGACTTTTGTCTACCAATTTAGATACTACCATTTTCAATAAAAAATAACTAGACTAATTAATTCTAAGTTGAAAAAAAAAATATTTATTCAATCATGTTATGAATTTTTCAAATCTAGTTGAATCTTACTCATGACATACATAACCAAAAATTATTGAAAACCAAAAACCAAAATTCTTTTATTAAAAAAATTATTATTATTATTTTATTTTTTAGAAAAATAGCGAACTAAAAATGCTTAAAATAAAGTAAATCCCCTCCCCCACACTTAAAACAGACATTGTCCCCAATGTATGGTTAAATGCAAAGAAAAGACAAAATAACCAAAAAAAATAAAATACGAGAATAAAAAAAACTTCTCTTGGGTTGCCTCCCAAGCAGCGCCTTTGTTTAATATTGTCGTTGGCTCGACTCTATGTACACTTGATATAACTAGACAGGGATTTCAAGTCTAGAATGCAGCCCTGCAAAACAGAAGGTAAAGGTCTTTTGTTATAAATTGGAATATATGGAATGTTACCTGACTGTTGTCTTTTTGGAAGATCGTTCAACACTGTAACAGTTTTATGTAAGTTAGTACTCAAAGCTAACTCATGTTCTTTCTCAAAATTCTCACTGATGGCAACTTTTACTCCATTTTTTCCATCAAGTTTAAAAACTTCTTTTGCATTAGGTACTACATCGTCATTAGGAATGTTCGTGTCTGCAACGATATTTTTCTCTTCTTCTTCTTTTGACGATGCACATGCTTCTTT